>CAUYUJ010018971.1:375245-402745 GCA_963575745.1 Prorocentrum cordatum | reverse complement strand
ATACCGGGGCGCAAATGTATTGCTGGATATCCGCGTGCAACACATGAGTTGCAGTACAATGCAATACACGTCTCTGGCGCAATGCATTTGCAATACAGTTGCCCCAAATCTATTGCACCACCCCTTTGCAGCTGGATCCCCTTTTGAGTCACCGAGATACTCGGGGGTCCTGTTGAGGCCAGCTGGGACTACTCCAGGAGCCTGTTGAGGCCAGCTATCTTGGGGGGGGGGGGGGGGGGGGCGTCTGTGTTTGTGCACAAGCCGAAGCCTTACCAGGCACAGCGCCCTCTCGCACCTCCAGGTGGCGGTGCAGTGCTCGGCAGTGACGCCGCAGAATGTCCTGGAGTTGGTGGCGCGCGAGGCGGCACTTTCAGAGAACGCGGCCGGGGGCGGAGGAGGCAGGTGTCAGAAGATTGCCGCCGTTTTCTTTCCCCCCTCCTCTCCACGTGTTCCCTGCCCCGCTGTTGGAGCCGGCTGGGGGTCTGAGGTCGCCCCGCGCTGGTTCCGGCTAGCAGGATTGGGGGGGAAGGGGGTTCGAGGTTCTGGGTTCGGAGACGTTCTTTGTTTTTGCTTCCGCTTTCGGGCCCGGGACCGTCAAGAACAGATCCGGGGGTTGAAAGACCGCAGCATGCAGAGGGACCCCCAGATCCCCCGCGTCATGATTTGTTCATGACGTCGACCCCCCAAAGTCTCGACCCATTCTCATTCCCCGGGACCGGATTGTCATCCTGAGTCCTTTTGTTGACGGTCCCGAGGGCCGGTTAGTAGTAAGGATCCCCCAGAGGCCGAAAATAACAAAGCATTTCCCGTCATGATGTTGTCATCGCTGGAGAGGGTCTGGGCCCTGCGAGGGGTCCCGATCCCGGAATTGACTTTGACCGGCGAACTTGCCCTCATCCCCAGTCTTGACCGAGGTTCTCGGGGCCCATGCATGATGAGCCGATGTTCCATCACCAC
The DNA here is from genome assembly GCA_963575745.1 of Prorocentrum cordatum. NCBI lineage: Eukaryota > Dinophyceae > Prorocentrales > Prorocentraceae > Prorocentrum > Prorocentrum cordatum. Next base: position 401,788 of record CAUYUJ010018971.1, on the reverse strand, counting down.
AGCTACCATGGGTAGGAGGGGGAGGAGGAGGAGGAGGAGGAGGAGGAGGAGGAGGAGGAGGAGGAGGAGGAGGAGGAGGAGGAGGAGGAGGAGGAGGAGGAGGAGGAGGAGGAGGAGGAGGAGGAGGAGGCGGAGGAGGAGGAGGAGGAGGAGGAGGAGGTGGTGGAGGAGGAGGAGGAGGACCTCCCCATCCTCCCTTCTCCTCCGTTCTGCCTGTGGCATAGGGGTGGTGGATAATTGTGGCCCAGCAGTGCAGCGCCGGCCCCTGGCCGCCTCCCCCCCCGCCCCGCTGCACCCCACCCCCAGCCCTCGCCACCTACGATTCAGTCGGGCCTGTCCCCCTAAATGGGGATGTCACTTTGTGTTCCCCTGAGCAAGTTTGCGCACAGTGTTGTTGTTTGGCTCGCTGGAGGTGCAGCCCACGCGCCCAGGAGGGGCGCGCGCCTGCCTCCGGGGTGCCCCGGTGTCCCTGCCTGCTGCGGCCCGTCCCGTGCCGCTGTCACCGGTCGCCCGCCGCCCCAGGAGTCCCAGCTTCGGCCTCCAAGGGTCTGGCGTTAAGTCGGGCCTGTCCCCCTACAGAGGGATTTTCGACGAAGAAATTAAAAATACCCCCAAAGGTAATCCAAAAATAGTCCAAAAATAGTCCGGGGAGTATTTTTTGACTATTTTTTGGCCATTTTGGAACCTGTTTGGAGTATTTTATGTTTCATCGAAAATCCCCCTGTAGGGGGACACGCCCGACATAACCCTGGCCGCCTCCCCCCCCCCGCTGCACCCCCAGTCCTCTCCACCTATGAGGTCCCCCGCAGGGGCGCGAAGAGGGGCAGCGCGCTCCTCTCGCGGCCTGGGCCGGTGCAGGGGCTCTGCTCGTCGCCACGGGGTGGTGGCGAGGAGTAACCGGTTTGCAACATCCCTCTATCCTGAAAACGGGCGTGTCCCTCTACAGGAGGACTCTTCAAGAATAGTAAGAAAAGTAGTCCAGGGACGACTTGTCGAGCATTTTTGGCTGTACCATGTTCGAACATGTTTGGAGTATGTTTTCTTTTTTCGTCGAAGATCGGCCTGCAGGGGGACATGCCGGACCTGACCCGATCCCGTTGTTTGGCATCGCCTTCCCTCGACACCGAGTTTAACGACCCCCCTCAGTTTCTGAGTCTTCTGAGGCTTGGCATCGCTCGGACGTGTGCATTTTTTCTCTGCGAGGACCATCGAGGAGCATCCTTGATCATTTGGCGAAAAAACCACGCACGAAACAGAAGAAAGCACAGGGAATGGACGTCCGAGCGATGGCGAGGAGGACCTATCGCTAAGATCGGTATCGCTCCTGGCCTGCCCATCTTAGGGATCGGGATTCGGTTCGAGGCTGGTTAGTTAGAGGAGGCGACGACGCTTTCGTGAGCACGAGCTCGGCAGGTCCAGGGTCCCCCCATGTCGCCCCCCGCGGGTTCCGCCTCTCCCCCCCGTTGTTTCGTCGGGCCTGTCCCTTTACAGGAGGCACATTCGAGAAGAGTCAACAACATCGTCGGGGAACGATTTGTTTTTTGAGTAGTGTTGGTTCTTTTCTGGCATTGCTTGATCCTTTCTTATTCTTCGCCCAAATCATCCCGTAGGAGGACGTGCCCGACCTAAATTTACACGTAAGAGCGACCCTCTCGCCAGAGTGACCTCTGGTGCGGGCTCATCAGGGTCTCAATGATCGCTGAGCGCAACGCAATAGCGGCAGGTTGCGTGCTTGGATTTGGCCACCTCGCTTCCCCCTGGTCCGCGCACCAGAGTTCATTCATGCCTCAGGGTCACTGTCACTCTTGCGTTGTAGTCGACCAGGGAGCCGCAGATGATTGCCCCCGCTCTCGGCACGTCGGGTCGGGCCGGGTCACCTAACAGTTCCTGAGGTGCCCCATTCGGCGGCGAAGCATGCTTCTCCCCAGCAACGGTTCGGAGAAGGCCGACGAGTGATCGACGACGGCCCAGGGCTGGGCGCGACCGCTTCAGGGCGGCCCGCCAGAAGCCTCAAGAGGAACGCCGGAGGCCACCAAGACTGGGTAGTCGAAGGCCAGACTGTCAGATTGGATTGGGCCCCAAGAGCCAATCTGGCCCGGCCAAACTGGATGATTTGGGTTATTCGCCAGACTGGATTCGCGTTGGCTCCCTCGCCAGATTGCCCCCGTTTGCCAGATTGGGCCTGCCAGATTGGCGCCAGATTAGCTTCGACTACCCAGCAAGAGGGCGCAAGAGGTCAGCCGCCAAGATGCGCAAGGCCACTTCGGCAGGCCCTGCACGCGTCGTGCCCCCCCACAGCGGGCTCCACCCTAAGTACAGCCCCGGCGGGCGCGGGCGCAGGCCGCCATTCCGCCCACTTCGGCGCACCGCTGACACCCTGGGTGCTTCGCTTCCTCCTCCTTCTCCTCCTCCTCCTCCTCCTCCTCCTCCTCCTCCTCTCTTCTGCTCCTCTCTTCTTCTGCTCCTCCTCCTCCTCCTCCTGATCCTTGTCCTCCTCCTCCTCCTCCTCCTGATCCTTGTCCTCCTCCTCCTCTTCCTCATCCATTCCTTTTCCTTATAGATGGTTTCTCCCTGTCGCACCCCGAGGCCAGATTTTAGGGCGGGCCGGGCGTTTCGCCTGAGACTTTCTCACCATCTACGACTCTTGGGCTCACAATTTTGCAACGGTATCGCAAATGGAGCGCGGGCCGTTTTCAAAATGTGGCTCTCGCCTTAGCGCCGCGCACATTCGTTTTGTACATTCTTGCTTCACGGATGGAGGGCGAATGGTTTTCAAAATGCGGTTATCGCCTAGGCGCCGCGCACATTCGTTTTAAACATTTGCAAGAGATTCACGGATTGAGGGCGAGTGGTTTTCAAATTGCGGTTCTCGCTTTAGCGCCGCGTGCATTCGTTATAAAACGTCCAAGAGCTTCACGGATTGAGGACAGGTGGTTTTCAAAATGTGGTTCTCGCTTTAGCGCCGCGCGCATTCGTTTATTTAATTTGCAAGAGTTTCACGGATTCCCAGGATCAAAGTACCAGAAAGTGCGTTCTGGAAAGATTCAGGATTATGTGGTGGCAACAGTTACGTTGGCTCGCGGTGTTGACGTTCCAGGAACGGCGTTCTGGCACGATTCGGGATCGTCAACACGCAACAATCCGGTTGATCCGTGGCGCTGGAATCCCGAAAACACTGTTTTGGCAAGCTTCACGGTTGTCTTCCAACGAGGCAGTTCCCTTAATGGAAATGAGCCGTTGTAGGGGCCTATGAAGAGGGAGCGTGGAGGGAGGCTTTATCCCACCATCGTTGATGAGTCCTGGGTTTACAATGGCTCTCCTCCTCCTCCTCCTCCTCCTCCTCCTGCTCCTCCTCCTCCTCCTCCTCCTCCTCCTCCTCCTCCTCCTCCTCTTCCTCCCACTAACCCCTCGCACGCCCCTCGCACGCCTCGTGCCCACGTGGCCAGCTCTGCCTCGCGCGCGCGCGCGCGAGCCGCCCCCATCACCCGGGCATTCCCGCGTTCCCCTCGCGCGCGCCGTGCTCCCCGACCCACCGCCCCAGCGGGCGCGCGCGCGCGCATTGCGCCTCCTGCCTGGCTCGGCGCGCCCCGCGCGTGCTGCCTGCCCCGACGGCGGAGCCCGCCCTCTCGGGCCCCGGCGGGCACGGGCTCACGCCGCCCTCCGCGAGAGTGTCGGCGCACCCCTCTCGCACGGATCGTGCTCCGCCCGGGATCCCCCGGATCCCACGCGGCTGCACGGGGCTGGCCCCTTCTCCGAGCCCACCTGCTTGCTGTCACCGGCTCCACTGTCTCGGTTCCCCGCGTGCCCCTGGGGCGTCTTCTCCCTGGCCGCCCTGTGCCAGCATTCCGCCCCCCTCTCTTTATACCAGCATCTTCTCTACGGCATGCGCGCAGTTCGTGAGAGTTGTCTGCATGCGCATCCAGGTTGAGTTGCCTGCGGTGCTGGACGTCTTGAAGGCATGCGGAGAGGGTTGCAGCGATTGACTGGCAGGCGGAGACAGTGATCAGCAAGGGCCCAGGGAGGTAGAGGTGCCCAACACTCAGCGGTCGTGCGCAGTGCGGGGCAACAGGTTAACGGGAGAGAGAGAGAGAGGGCGGGAAAGAGAATTGGGAGGACATCGATTGCAACGAGATGTTGTTGGTGGTCAGGGGTCAAGAAGCAGGCCCGAAGTAGGGACGGTGGCGAGAGAGAGAGAGAGAGAAAGTGTGGCATGGAGAACGCAGCATCGTAAAACCATTGCAAACGGGACACCACACACACGTATATATATGTATATATATATGCAAGACTGCATTGGCGCTGCGCGCCATGCAGTCTTGATCCTTTGAGTTTCGCACGCAAGCCGAGTGCGTGCGTGCGTGCGTACATGCGCGCAGGCATGTATACACGCGCACGCGCATGCACGTTCCGCGTGTATGGGTATGTATATGCCTGGGGAACTCGTATGTGTTTGTCGGTGCACGCTATATATAAGACTACGGGTGCGCATACACATGCGTTAATGGGACAATGCGTCGCCGAGGTCAGCGTTGGACAAACGGAAGTGGCCAGACTAACATGGGACAATGCATCGCCGAGGTCAGCGTTGCGAGGACGTCCCAAGCGAAAATGGCCTGAACACCTCCGCTCAGGACATACTGGAACTCAGAGTTGCGAGGATGTCTGAAACGAAAATGGCGTGAACACCTCGGTTCAGGGCATCTCGGAACGCAGAATTGCGAGGATGTCTCAGGGGAAAGTGGCGGAACTACCATGGGGCAGGGCATCTCGGTATCAACAGCTGCGAGAATGTTTACAGCGAAACTTGCCAGACCACCTCAGCTCAGGGATTCTGGAACGTAGAGTTGCGAGAAAGTCTCATAGCGGAAGTGGCTGGACCACTTTGGGGCAGGGCTTCTCCGAGGTCAGAGTTCGGAGGTGGTCTCAAGCAACAGTGGTCTGATTTCCTCAGCTCAGGGCACCTCGACACCGAAAGTTGCGAGGATGGCTCTGGCGAAGCTGACCTGAATACCGCAAGTTAGGACATCTCCGGACGCAGAGTGGCGAGGGTGTCGCATGCGAAAGCGGCCGGACCACCGTGGGGCAGGGCACCTCCGAGGTCAGAGTTGCGAGGATGTCTCGGGCGAAAGTGGGCAGAACACTGCTGCCCAGGCACTATCTCAAGTCAGAGTTGTGAGGATGTCTCAGTCAGAGGTGGATAGACCTCCTACCCTGACACGTCGATTAGTGAATTGGCCGTTTTCGGTTCGCGAGAGGGCGTCGCGGCCGTCATTTTTGCGGGTCCAGGTCCGTCGGTTTCGGTCCCAGGCCGTTTTCACTAAGGGGAGGTTTATTAAAGGGAGGTTTGTCCACCGCCGACTCAGGGGGAGGCAAACCAGATCACCTGCGCGGCAAGGCGTATCCGACGTCGACGTTGCGAGGAGGTCTCAGGCTTGGACCGCCCTCCATCGGAGGTGGATAGACCTCCTACCCTGACGCGTCGATTACGGAATTGGCCGTTGGCGGTTCGCGAGAGGGCGTCGCGGCCGTCATTTTTGCGGCTCCGGGCCCGTCGGTTTCGGTCCCAGGCCGTTTTTTCACCGAGGGGAGGTTTGCGAAAGGGAGGCTTGTCCACCGCCGACTCCAGGGCCTCAAAAAGACGCCCCAGGGCCAGGAGGCGCCCCCCCAAAAGGCTGCAGGAAGTTTTATCGGAACCCTGCCTCAGGGCATGCCGAGCACGCCTGTCGCTCTTGGGCTTCGAACAGAAGTCGCGGGGGAGGCCCCCACGGGAGCACGCGAGCGCGCCCGGAGTTCCCCGGGCCGTGGCCCCCTGGCAATAAGACGTGTAATCGATAAGTGTCGAGAACTCAGAGGGGGGGGCGAGGGCATTCCACTTCGTGCCTCGAGGCACGGTGGCGGATGCTTCACAGGAGAAGGGGCGCAGGAGAGACAGCAGTAGAGGCGGATGGACGGAAGAAGGGAGCGAAGGAATGAATTGTTGATGAAGGGGCTACCGTGCGATGGAGGGACGGGAGCGAGTGAGTGAGAGAGGGGTGGGTGATGGATCGGGGGATCTGAGGGAGGGGGGGATGAGGGCGGAGGGATGCACAGCGAATCGCGAGCGTGCGCGGTCGCACGCTCAGGTGCGAGTGATCTCGCGATCCAGATGATGCGCGGACCGACACAAAAACGCATGAAGAAAGGGAGAGAAGGCGAGAGAGAAAGAGAGAGAGAGAGGGAGAGAGCGAGAGAAATCTATGTATACATGTATATTTATATATGTATACAACGTAAGACAGAAATATGTCGGAGGGAGAAAGAGAGAATGAGAGAGAGAGAGAGAAAGACATAACGATTGAGATACACATACAGATTTACCAGAACATAGATCACAGAGACGGACATATATACATATATATATATACATATACATATATATATATATATGTATATATATATATAGAGAGAGTAACCCCAGGAAGCATTTAAGAACCCCCCCCCCTCCGGCAAATCGATAGCCCTTCCGCACCCTGGAAGCGTTACCTGGCACCAGGAGCCCTTCCTTGTGTCCAGATGCTAAAGCTATCGTTCGGTTATTTCGGCCCCTCGGAATATCGAATAAAAAATGCGGTGCTACGATATCGCCGGGGGGGTTCTTAAATGCTTCCTGGGGTTAAGGGCGGATCAAGGAGCAACGTTCTCCTCGTATCTCTCCCCATCTGTGCAACCGCGCCGATCCATGACGGTCGAAGGAAGCGACTGGCGAACGGCATCGTTGTACGAGGGGGGGTGGATAAGGAAGCAGGAGGAGATTGAGGCCGAGGATTGCAGACGTTGGGTAATGTCTGAGCGGGCTGCGACACGATGTATTATTGCGAGCGGTGCGTTTGGGGTCGCATGCTATTCCTCAGCACGGGCATGAGGACAAGGACGAGGATCAGGAGAAGGCGTGGGAAGGAGGAGGCGGAAGAGGAGGGGGAGGAGGAGGAGGGGGAGAAGGAGGAGGGAGGAGGAGGAGGAGGAGGAGGAGGAGGACGAGGACGAGGGGGAGGAGGAGGAGCTTCTTAGCGAGAAGAGAGTGCTGTGGGGACGCAGGTCGACATCCAGACAGGTCTACGCCATGCCACCACCCCCTGGGGGCGTCCGTCGTTGTCATGTCTAATACCTTTCGCCCGCAGACATTCCGTCTCTACCGTGCTCTCATGACCTTGTCCACCTTTCCCTCTTCCCCTGCTACCCATCCTACTTACCATCATCGTAATTGCCATTCTCATCGTTTACATCGTTGACATACGTTTGGGGCGTTCGTCCAGGAATGTGCCCAGGAGGTTTCAGACACTGGAGGGTTCCCTATCTGATGAGGGCGGCGGTGATTTCCATGGCCAAGCCTGAATTAGGTTGCCAACGGCTTACAGACCATCAATTCTTCATCTAATTCGTCCTTACCCACCGCCCTCACCGTGTTCTCAGCGCTCCCCAAGCAGCGCTTGCCATGGAGCTCTCACATGGTTTCGAAGTGTTTGGGCAGCGTTTCCGGCCTTTCGCGCGGCGAGCGTCCGTCGCCGCCTCGTCGCCTCCCCGTGCGTTGGGCGCCCGCCGCCGCCCCGTCGCCGCCCACGGGCGCCCGTCGCCGACTCGTCGCCGCCCCGGCGCGCTGGGCAACACTGGCGGGCTTTCACGCGGGGGGGGATCCTCCTCGGAGAAGGAGCGCCTCCTCCCCCCCCCCCTCCCCCCTCCTCCTCCCCTCCTCCCTCTCCTACCCGCCGTCGTCCCGCCTCGAGGGCCCCCAGCGCGCACAGCTCACCCTCGTAACGCCTGGCGGGCGGCGGGTCCCCTGGCGGTCCCTCAGCCTCCCCGGCGGGTCGACTCCTACGACTGCCCGGTGCTGGAGGCCGTCGGCATCCCCGCCCCGCCCGACCGCTGATTCGAGGGAGGAAACCACTTAGACCCCGACAAGTGGCGTTTACTGAACGGCCCTGGGCGTTTATACTGAACGGCCCTGCCCTGTTCGATTCCTCCCTGTGGGCGCGTTTGCTAAAGGGCTTCGCTTGTCGGGGTGCTTGTTTTAAGTCGGCGTGTTCCTCTACAGGAAGAATATCCAACAATAATCAAACAACATGATACGAGGACGTGTTTTAAACAATGATTTACTTTGTGTTTGGAGTACGTTTTGATTATTTCTGATTGTAGTGACCTCCAGCCACTGCCGCCGATCCGTGGCGTTGATGCTATTGTTGGGATGGGCGGTGACGACGACAACGGACGACCAACGGTCGACGAGTGGGATCATTACGACGACGACTGACAAACGAATTAACGACGACGGTTGACGACGACGACGACGTCGACGACTGACGGTGAACAACTGCCGACGACGACGACGACGACTGACGGCGAACGGCTGCCGACGGCCGACGACCGACGACTAGTGACGACGACGGGTGGAAGGGGGGGATCCGGGGGACCGGCTGTGAGATGAGGGGGGTGAAAGAGGAGGAGGAGGAGGAGGAGGAAGACGAGGAGGAGGAGGAGGAGGAGGAAGAGGAGGCTGATGATGATGATGATGATGATGATGATGATGATGATGATGATGATGATGATGATGATGATGATGATGATGATCACTGGTGGCGATGTTCTTTCAGAGCACCATCGGAATGAGGCTCTGCTGGCTCGCAAGAGGGCCACTGGAGTGAGCTTGAGCGCCCTGTGCACTCACGCCAGTCCGAGCCAGCTCGCTGCACGGAATATGATGAACCCTCCTGGGATTCGCCCCGGAGAGAGGGCAAACCCCCGCACGCGCACTGACGAGGAAACACGCACCGAGACTCCGTGAGTCTCCACTCCTGGCGCACCCCTGCTCCGGGTCAGCACGTACGATCGTCGTCGTCGTCATCGCTGTCTGCACTCATCTGACTTGGAATTTGAGGGACAATCATGGTTCAGTCCGCGTGCTTCGGACCGGCAGGAGGCTCCGCCAGACAAATCTGAAGATCATGATCTGGCTTCATACGCTGCTGATCCCATCTCGCACGAAACAAGGGGAACGAGGTACAAGAGATATACACCTAAAGCACAGGGCTGTTTCAACGTAACGAATTTCCCCCCCATCTTTTGTACCTCTAGTGCCCGAGCGCTCGAGCAATGCCATCGGCAAAAGAACCGACCCCGATGCTTGGAATGTTTCGGCCAAGACCGGTTATGGCTGGTAGCTGTTGCGACGGAGGTGCGAGGGGTGGGGAAGGGATTTGGGGGGCGAAGGAGAAGGGGAAGAAGTAAGCACGGGCGAGATCCACAACACTGGTGAAGACCTGTCCGCCTACCTGCCACTTGAGCGCCTCGCTCTGGTACTTGAACGCCTCGTTCTGGTACCATGCCAGAGCGAATCCTAGATAGAACGAAATGCACAGACATACGAGGAGTACGAGCAGCGGAACTTGAAGAGGCCAGAAGATTATCAGGAAGATGCTCCGTGTAGCTCAGGGCAACTTGCGGATAGCGTCGAACAACAACTGGATCCTCTCGACTTTGGGCCTGGGGACAGCAACTTCTTTTCCCGCGAACTTCTTAATGGCAGCCTCGACCGATTTGGCGACCTTCGGGTTCGACGTCCATCCCTCGGATATTGCCTTGGTGACACCCTCGAGCGAGCCATCCTTGATCTCGATGCTTCCGCCGAGGACCGCCTCAAGCAAGGCTCGGTGTGTGGGGGTCAGCTGCTGTTGAACCTCTTGTGGCGCCGAAGCCGGTGGAGGGGCGCCGGAACCGCTGCCAGGGCTGGCCGCCGCTGCTCCGGAGTGGCCCGAGGAAGCCGCTGGCGCGATCTGCACCGCTGCGGCCTGCACTGCTTCACTGATCTGGGGGCCGATAGCTTTCGCGATCAACTGCCCCTGCCTTGCATACTCGGCATCGCGTTCTTTTTGCGCAGAATCTTTGATGTAGTTCCTGAAGCGCTTGCTTTTCTTGGCCAGGAACTCTTCGGCCTGGCGAATCTTCTCGTTAGACGTCGAGGAGCCGCTGGATGATGATGATGATGATCTTTTTTTCTTCTTCTTCTTCTTGTCCCGCTTCCGGGCAGACTTCTTAGAGCTTGATTTTTCGGCAGCCTTCTCTAACAGAGCCAGCCTCTCCTCTGCACTCTTCCACTTGTCGTCACGGCCATGCGAATACTCCCGGCGGCCGCGCGAGTACCCATAACCACCTTCGTCACGCTGATTCCACTCAGACATGGGCTGGAGGATGCGAGCACTAGTTTTGCCTGAATGGTGGAGGGATCGGATACTCTTTCGGACCAGCACGACGGCAGGGAGGGGAGGAAGGGAGTGGACTAGGGCAAGCACGAAAGAGAGGGGGAATCCGAGCTTTAGGAGCTCCAATAAAAATTCTAGCACTACGATGGTCATAAGAGCCAGGGACAAGTCCATTTTCTTCCCTCGGGCTATTCTTCCGAACAACCCGGCTCGAATTCGAGAGAAACGAGTGGGGGAGCTGCCCATCCATGGCAGGAGGGTCAATCGGAGTGGAGGCTCATTCCGAAAAAGCCACCCCCGGTTCAGGTTCTTCGGCAACCACGAGAAACTGGATTCCCAAAAATGCAATTCAAAATCAAGCCATTCGCACACTCGGTGTCCATGAGCACCGTCACTCTGATGCACGACGCTTAATTTTTCCCGATACACCTGCCCGAGAAACACACCTAGACAAGTACTACAATATTGAAAGGAGAACGAAAGCAGGTCATCCACGTAACGCACCCAGAAAATCCGCTGCAATATCGACGGCCCCTGAGGGAGACAGAAACCTGGGATGTGCCGAGTGCCCTCAAGAACCTCGGCCTCTTCGCCCCCGAGAATGACGGAGACGGCTGCTGAACTGAGAACTCCTCCGATGGCCATGCCATGCTGTCGAATCACTAGCGACGAAAGGCATACTAGACTCAATACCGTGGCTACATGCAAACACGTAGCAAGCAACTCAACGTGAAATATCCACCATCCTCGAGTCCATCGGTGCCCACTCGGAACTCTAAAGGCAAACTTGCGAGCTTTCTGGATATATACAGACGTGCACGATGTCTGAGATTGATATTTTTTTGCCAGACGCTGCCAAGCTGGGAGTACCTGGGCTGATTCGCACGCTTCGAACGCTTGATCAACATCAGCGCTAAAAACTGCAACGCCCCTGATGGGCTTCCCACAACATGCACACTTGCCAGACGAAGAGCCTTGAAGGCCGGACAAACCGGTTTTTAGGCTCTCAGCTGCACAATCCATGCTAAAAACTTCGCGTGTGGCGCCAACAATTTCGACAATGGCCCGCACTGCCCGAGCTACTGCCTTCCAGCCTCGGGCAAACGGGACACAGCTGGCGTCCACCAACCGCCGAAGACAACTATGGTCGGGTTTAGAGCATACCCTTTCACCAGAATCCTGGAAGCATTTTGACTTTGCGAATGCAAACACTTCGGGAGGTAACGTGCTCCGCCCTGGGGGTGTAACTTGGCTCCTCAGCCACGATGGCAAGGCGAGGAAGGCCCTGGCAAAACCCCAGGCTAGAACATCGCGTCGCTGGAACTCGGGATCGACAGTCCACCTCGGGTCCTTCTGCATGGCATGGATTATATGTGCGGCCAATTCATCAGTGGCGCATGACCATACCTTCTGCGAGTCCCGATCGTCAGGAATGAATGCATGGGGCGATGCAAGAATGAACGAGAAATCTTGTTCCTGCTCTCGCCATGAAGACGGGCAAGGCGGAACTGCACGCTCAACAATGCGGCCCTGCAGGTGCGGGATGAGCGACCGTCGCACCCTGGGGTGAAGCCTGTGGGCGGACGACCACTGGGCCCACGCACGTGCAAAGTCTTTCCTCACTTGCCGCACCTGGGGCCATACAGGCAGACGCCATGGGCCAGGATGCGCTTGGAGGGAAGGCAGGGCAGCCGCAGCGCCTAACTCCCGGAGATCCAGCCGCAATAAGGATTCCAAGTCGAAAGCCTGCAATTGCTTCTTGCCCTGCACTCTGTGGGACCAAAGGCGTGACTTGCCGGGCAAAATCGACACATGGCGTTGCAACCATTTCCTGGCGGCATACACTCGTACCGACTGCAATGCTTCGCGAACCAATTTGCGAATGAGGCCAAACTGACTAGCAAGGCAGAGTGGGACGCACAGCGGACGGATCACTAATGGTGGCAGCTTACACCTCCTCAAAACTTGCTCAACGAATTTGCGGGCATTGCTCAAAGGAACCGCTCCTCGAATGGCATGGGGGAGCAGGTCTGCTACAGAGTACAAGATGCTGGCAACGTACCCTCGACTCCAAGTGCTGGGGAAATCGAGCTTCGCTTTGGAGCTGGCACAGTAGGAAGCGAGGAGAAACCGAAAACGCGAATCGAAAATGTACAGCGGGCCTTGCTCCCCAGAGTGGGCACAGAGGGATTGCTGGATGAATCGATAGAGTCCAGCGTACGGGCCTCTGAGTTCCCAAAGTGGCCTGGTTTTTGGGGCTGGTGGATCCTGCTTTCGCTTAAACGACTCTTGAAACGGAGGTTGAGACCAAACAGAGGCGATGGGATCACGATGACGAAACCTAGGAAATGGACGGGAACGATGGGCAGGTCGATCGGGTTTTAAAGGGATGCGGGATTGACGCTGGGCTCTTAATTGGGCAATGTCTGCGCCATTGGCTGCGGGACGCAGCCCCGCGATCAGGCAGGCTTCCAGTGCTAGAGCTTGCCGCTCGGATGGACAGACGACGACGGGGAGGAAGGAGACTGACCCGAGGGAGGCTCGGAGGATTTTGTATCGGTGAAGCCCACCGTCGTGGGATGACGGCATAAGCAATGCATGGATGTGCTCCGCACATCTCGAGGCTATCCCATTAGGGACGGCCCCGTATCGCATGATATTGCACTTGCCTAGATACACACCTGCATGGCAGAACAGTGCGTACACAGCTGACTGCTCTTCACGAGGCACGAGGATCGCTGAAACTACGCTCTTCCACCATTCCGGGAACTCATGCTGCAAATCTGCAATAGCCTGGCTCGGCATGGCGTGGAACACCCGAGAGGCCCACTTCGGTACTTTAGGGGCCTCGCGAGCACGTCGAAGCCGAGCTGCTGCCGTTGCCGTGAGAGTGAGAGCACACAGGCACATGCGAGGTCTGGAAGACAGCCTCCCATAGGTCCCCTCGGCGGGGCAGAGCTGTGTGACTGCAAGATGTGCCGCGACAGCAAGTACATGAAGACGCCCGTGCTCGGCAGCGTTGCCAAGCCATTCAGAAATCTTCCCAAGCGACTCCATGGAAGGGTGCTTGAACAACACCTCATACTCACCCAATAGGACGTGACTCCGCTTCAATCCCTCTGGCTCCGGCCATGGGACTAAGAGCGGCATTCCAGGAACCGGAAGATGGACAGGTAGATGAACAGGTAGCGCACCACCTGACACACGAACTGGGACCACACCAAGGCCGTAGCAGAGAAAGCAGCCGGTCACCTGGCGGAGATCGATGATCACTGGTGGCGATGTTCTTTCAGAGCACCATCGGAATGAGGCTCTGCTGGCTCGCAAGAGGGCCACTGGAGTGAGCTTGAGCGCCCTGTGCACTCACGCCAGTCCGAGCCAGCTCGCTGCACGGAATATGATGATGATGATGATGATGATGATGATGATGATGATGATGATGATGATGATGATGATGATGATGATGATGATGATGATGATGATGATGATGATGATGACGGTGTTTTGGAAGCGCCTATGTGGCCGAACGTTGAGGCCAGACCTGCCAAGCTATCGGACCATGTGTTCCCCGAATCGGTTTGGGAAGCCTCAGGGGAACACGTGGGCATCTTGAAGGTCATCTTGGCCGTGTGGAGGCCATTTTAACCCTTTCGTGCCTTCTTGGAGGACGTTTGGAGGGCTCTTGGGCCGTCTTGGAGGCCATCTTGAGCGTCTTGGGGGCCTCTTGGGCCGTCTTGGGGGCCTCTTGGGGCCGTATTGGGCCTCTTGGGCGATCTTTGGGGGCATTTGGGCCGTCTCGGGCCATCGGAAGGCCGAACAAACAGGAAATGCCACAATCCTTCAAAAAATCATGGGGAATCAATGATTTGGGCCTCTTCGGGCCTTCCTGGAGGCTCTCTTGGAAGCCTCTTGGGCCGTCTTGGGCCATCTTAGGGCCATATTCGGCCGTTTTGGTGGGCTCCTGGCCCGTCCGACGCCGTCGGAAGCCGTTTGGGGAGCCCCTCTGGGCCGACTTGGGGCCCTCTTGGAATGCTCCGTCTTGGGGACCTCTCGGGGCATTCTTGATGGCCTCTTGGGCCGTTCTGGGGCCATCTTGGAGGCCTCCTGGGCGATCTTTGGGCGATCTTTGGGGGCTCTTGGGCCGTCTCGGGCCGTCGGAAGGCCGAAAAGAAGCAAATGTCAACATCCTTCAAACACCTTGGGAAAATCAATGGCTTTTTGCCTTTTCTGGCATTCCTGGAGGCCCTCTTGGAGGCCTCTTGGGACGTCTTGGGCCAGCTTCGAGCCAACTTCGGCCATCTTGGTGGGCTCCTGGCCCGCCTGACGCCGTCGGAAGCCGTTTGGGGGACCTCTCTGGGCCGACTTGGGGCCCTCTTCGGGTGCTCCAGGGCCGTCTTAGAGGCACTCTTGGGCGTCTTGGAGGCCTCTTGGGCCGTCTTTGTGCCCTCTTGGGGCCGTCTTGGGGGCCTCTTGGGCAGTCCTGAGGCCATCTTGGAGGCCTCTTGGGCGCTGTGGGGGCGATCTTGGGGGCCTCTTGGGCCGTCTTGGGTCGTCGGAAAGCCGGAAAGGAGCAAATGCCAAAATCCTTCAAAAACCTATGGAAAATCAATGATTTTGGACTCTTCGGGTCCTCTTGGAGGACCTCTTGGAGGCCTCTTGGGTCGTGTTGGGCCGTCTTGGAGGCTTCTTGGACGAACTTGGAGATATCTTGGACTCTCTTGGGCCGTCTTGGAGGCCGTCTTGGACCATCTTGGGCGAACTTGAGACCATCTTGGGCCAACGTGGCCATCTTGGAGGCCATCTTGAGCCTTCTTGGCGGATTTTTTCCGGGATTGGGGATTTTCCGGGTGGCCGGCGGGACGGGCCAGGGGGAATTCTTTGGGAAAAAGAACCTAAACCAAAACCGATATTGTCCGGCACGCCAGGCACCCCTGCGATGAATCGACAGGGGGCGGCGGATGTAGTGGCCTTCGGCCAATGCCGCCACTGTGCCTGGGTGGTGTCGGAGGGCTCTTCAGTGTTCGTTGGGATCTCGTGGTAGGTCTCTCGGGGGCCTCATGGGTACAACTTTGAGGCATCCTGGGGGCCGTTGTGGGGACCCTCGGGGCCTCTTTTGGGCTTCGTGGGGGCCTCCTCTGGGCCTCTTGGGTCCTGCTAGGGGCCTCTTGGTGTCCTCTTGGGGCCTCTTGGGGCCCTCTTGGGAGCCTCTTGGGGGCCTCTTGGGGCCTCTTGGGGGCTTCTTGAGGCCGAGGGCTCTAAAGTTCCGTTCGGGTTCCCCGCTTGGCTCCCCTCTTGGAGCCGTCTTGAAAGCCTCTGGGGCCGTCCTGGGGGTTTCTTGGGCAGTCTTGGGGCTTTCTTGGGCCGTCTTGGGGCCCTTTTGGGAGCCTCTTGGGCCGTCTTGGGGCGGTCTTGGGGGGCCTCTGGGGCCGTCTTGGAGCGTCGGGGAGCCGAAAAGGCGGGAAGGCCAGAGTCCTTCCAAAACCATAGTAAAATTAATGATTTGGACCTCTAAGGGTTCTCTTCTGAGGGCTCTTGGAAGCTTCTTGGAGCGTCTCGGCGGCCTCTTGGGCCGTCTGGAGGTCATCGTCGACGTCTTGGAGCGCTCTTTGGGCGTCTCGGGGGCTTCTGGGGCCGTCTTGGGAGGTCTTGGGGCCCTCTTGGCTCGTCTTGGGACCCTCGCGGGCCGGAAAAGCCCCCCCCAGAAAGCGCACCGCAACTCGTCCCCCCACCCCGTCGCCTCCCCCCCTTCCCCGGCAGAGCCCCCCCCCCGGCCCCCCCAGCAGAGCTGAAGCTTGGGCTCTATAGGCTGTAGGCTGCAGCTGGGATGTGTCCTTGTCCCTCCCGCTCCTCGCCCATCCCCCTCCCTCGCCCTGCTGCAGCCTCTCTTCTCCTCCCTGCCCTGCCCCTCCCTCTCCCTCCTCCTCCTCCTCCCTCTCCTTCCTTCCCCCCCCCTCTCTTCCCTGCGGCCGTTGGGGGGGACCGACCTTGCTCAGGAGGGGAAAAAAACACACACAGACACTATTAATCGTGGATGCCTCAAATCGGAAAATATGGGAAGTGGGGGGGAAGACAATACGCCAGAAAATATTGAAAAATATGGGGAATCCTTTTATTTGTGTGTATTTATTTGTGTGTCCCAGGGCCCCTTCACTTGCCGCCGCTCCGCTCCGGATCGCTCCACCTGCGGTCGGGGACTTTCGGCTCGGCGTCGCCAGGGATCGAGGCCTTCGGGCGTTTTCGTCGATCCCCAGCGGCTCGCCCGCCTCGGGATGGTCTCCGGCGGCTGGCGCCTCGTCGAGAGGGCATCCCGAGGGCGCCGCGGGGTCGCCCCGAGAGGCCGCCAGAGAGCCGCGTGAGGACCCGGAAGCCGACGGCACGCAGATCAAGGGCAGCGTGATGGGGGATGATGTCGGAGATTTGTGCTTCGCGTGTCGTTCCGCCGGTTCTGGCCCACCACAATTTTGTGCGACACGGCATCCCCTTTCCAGTCCCCACGCTTCGACGTCCCTTCAGAGCCGACCGCCCCGCGGAGCGGGGCGCTGCGCGATGCGTTCGCAAGGCCATGGCATCTCAGCCCCGCCATCCCTTCACCCCAGCTGGGAGTAGACTGAAGTCGGGCCTGTCCCTCTACAGGAGGCATATTCAAAAATAGTCAAACAAAATAGTCGGGGGACTATGTTTTTGAGTATTGTTTGACATGTTTTTGATAGGTTTTTGATTATTGTTTAACTCTCCTCGAACATGGGCCTGTATAGGGGGACAGGCCCGACTTAAGAGTAGACCCCCCGAAGCCCGAAGGAAACCGCCTGCATCCGGCCAGTGCGGCCTGGGCCACGCCGGTGGGGATAGGGACCGGTCGAGCGATGCTCACCCGCCCCGCCGGCCTCTCCTCGTGCCGGTGACCCGGCTGATGTCAGGGTCACCCGCGGGGGCGGCGCCGGAGGCGCCGCCAGGGGGAGCCCAGCGCCGATCCAGAAAGCCCGCGCGGAATTCCGGGAAGTCGTGCCTGTGCCGCTCGGTGCTCCTCTTGGAGGTCCTCGCGGCTCGCGCGTCGCGGTCCGGGCCAGAGTACTTAGCTTCCCTTCTCCGAGGGGGTGGCGTGTGCGGATGCCTCAGCCCCTCGGCGACCGCCTTCGCCGTCCCCTCTACCGTGGCCGTCGTCGCCGTCGCCGGCATCGCCGCCGTCGTCGTCGTCGTCGTCGTCGTCGTCGTCGTCGTCGTCGTCGTCAGACAACAGAGCTTGTCACGTCGTTCCATGAAGATAGGATGGCAAGCCCACAGCAGACTACGAACATTGGAACATATGATTGGCCATGTGTCCATGTCTCTTGGAGTACGAGTTGCAGCCCCTGGTCAACACCAGCACCGATCACACTCCAGACGGGACTGGGGATTGTTGGCGGCTCGCCG
Organism: Prorocentrum cordatum; assembly: GCA_963575745.1. NCBI lineage: Eukaryota > Dinophyceae > Prorocentrales > Prorocentraceae > Prorocentrum > Prorocentrum cordatum. Next base: position 384,149 of record CAUYUJ010018971.1, on the reverse strand, counting down.
ACGGCAAGGACACCAACGCCTAGAATGTTTGATTGAATCGCCTCGGATGTGTGTAGAGCATCGAGCACTGCTTGTACGAGCAACCGCAGGCGAGAGCCCGACACGACACGACACACCACCCGCATCAGCTGCTCAATCAAGGTGGTAGCCGAACAGTGTGTTGTAGTGGCAGCCGGACAGTGCCGCCGTGCTTGGGCGTTCCCGCTGGTGCCCGGGTTCGCTTGGAGGCCCGCGGGGCCGTCTCGGGCTTTCGCTCGGCCGTTGTAGGAGGAGGCCTCTCGAGGGGGTCTTTGAGCTTCTTGGGGGTTTCTTGGAAGCCTTCTTGGCTGTTTTGGGGCGTTCCTGGCTGGCCCTTCGGAAGCCGTCCTAGATCTTAAGCGCCCCGCCGTGCCGTCTGGGGGCATTCTGGGGGGACGTTTCGGGGCCGTCTTGGAGGCTATCTTGGTCGTGTTCGGGGCCAAGGGGCCGTCTTGGGACACATGTAGGGCCGTCTTAGGAGCCAGCTGGGCTCTCATTGGGCCATGTTGGAGGCCTCAGGGGCGATCTTGGGGGCCTTCGGGGCCATCGGAAGGCCGAAAAGAACGAAGCGCCCAAATCTTTCAAAGCATATAGAAAATCAATGAGTTTGGCCTCTTCAGGCTTTTTGGAGGGCATCCTGGGCCATCTTGATTGCATCTTGAGCCGTCAGGGAAATCTCTGGCAGCCAGCTTGGGGTCTCTGGCCCCCAGGGTGCGAATCTGGCTGATTCTTGCGTGTCCCAGCCCCGCCCAGAAAGCGGAGCAGGCCCCCCAGCAGAGCTGAAGCTCAAGCTGTAGGCTATAGCTTAGGCTCTTTGAGACTCACACGCGGTCGGCGGATTTCACACGCACCGAGCGTATGTCTGACTGGGTTAAACCGGGGCCAGACAGAAACGAACCGAGCTATTACGACAAAGAGCCACCATGTGTGAACAAGCAATTCTACTCCCAGTCGCCGCACGACGCAAAAACGTGTGTAAGCTCAAGCCATACCGCAGGTTATACCATCGCTGGTGGCGCACATGTACTGAGGACCAATTACGTATTGCATGGGACGACATACGCATCGCTCGGGTAGGACACATGTATGTGTATACGCATGTATATATATATATATATATATATATATATATACATTACACACAGCACATACGCATATGCATACATGTTGTCTACAAGCTGACATAGAAAACGTCGACGTGCTGGTACCCAGATTGAGATGCAAGCGATGTTCTCTCTACAACTTCATCTCGACCACGGAACATCCTTTCTTGCAGCAGTGGCCAAGCTTGCCGTGGACAGCGGCATGTGAGCAGAACAACACCCCACCAGCACATGTTTGGACACATGCCCTCGCAAACTGCTCGAGACCCCGTGGAAGACATCGACTGTCATGGCGACGTCCCGTATGGAGCTAATCAAGACGGGATCGACCTGACATTGGACATTCCAGGGTTCATGCAATCAGTATGGAGTAAGAGGCGCCGACGATACAATCCTGGGTGAACGTGGCCATGCGAGACCACACATAGCCGCATGTCCTTTGTATTTTTCGAGTCTACATGCACGTACACCAATTCCCTACAGCCGAGATAGCTCCTCGACGCGACAGACGCAATTTTCATGTGCCATGACAGAGTCGGCGATTAATTGTTGTGTCGGCGTGCTCGCGCACGCACGTGCCACGCAACGCCTGCAAGTCCAATTTGTGACTAGCCAGGGCGCAACGACCGGAGAGTAGAACCAGCAGCCTGGCAGCGACGAGATAGCGGATATCAGTCCATGCCGCAGATTGTTGTGTTGTGTCTCTCATTGGTGGCGCATGTATTTTCGAGCGGGCACGTGCGACTACAGTTCACTATGCAAGACTCCCGATTGGAGCGCGGAGGCACCCAACACCGACGACGACAAGGCCTCACGACGATTGCGAAAGTGGTGACGTGATGCATCCGCGCCCCTGGCGGAAGAATTCTGACAAGAAGCTGCGACATGCGAGACGCCGTTGCCACGGACACTGGTTTTTATTTGCGTCTTGCAACGCCGAGCGCGCGGACGACGCGAACGTTCGACGACTGGCTGATTCAACGGCGGAACAACGTTGCGACGTTTATTGGCCCCGTCGACGTTCGGGCATCAGCAAGGTTCTCAAGTGGAGGGCGCATGAGAGCTTCAGCGAACCCGAGCAGTTCATGGGCACGTCCTGCATGGGCTTGCTGGACTGGGTCGAAGAGCAAGGGGCATAGTGGGCAAGGGGCTCCACGCGAATTGCCCAGTCCATGAGGCCCCCCCAGCAGGTGCACTCAGACGAAGTCATTGACGACCTCATCAGATGTTTTCTGCTACCCGCAGGACCTGCGCCGCGCAAGCATTTGCGCGAGGCGGGCCACTGCCGGAACTCAGACGAGCAGGACTCGTTGCTGCACGCTACCTCGTCTGCAGTCACACGTGACGTCGAGCGGCGCGCGTCCAGCTAGGCCGCAGCCTGCGCGGTGCGCACGGGCGGCATCTTGACCGCCGCTGGCGGCGCCATTGGCCGCGACCGCCTGGGGGTCTTTGGGCCGGCCAAGGGCCTGGGAGTTGCATGCGCAGTAGATCGATTTCCAGTGGCTGGCCGCGCGTTTGGTCAGCGCTCGAGAGTCGCGCCCTGGCCCAAACCAGGCGCGCCAAGCCCGGCGCGTGCTCGGGCAGGGAGATGCGCGCCGCGCTGCTCGGCCAAGCCCGCGCTGGCGCGGCGAGCGGAAGTCATCGGAGCTGGGGGGCTGAGAAGTTCACTCGCGAGCGGCAGCTCGCGCCGACATCAGTGGGGCCCATGGCCAAGCGACTCGCGCGACAGCAGTCCCTCGCCACGCATCCGACGCAGCATTGCCATTTTGGGGCAGCTCTTTTTTTCCGCGATTGCTAGTTCGAGCGCGAGGCCCGCCATCTGGGCCGTTTAAGTTCCAAGCCTCCGCTGCTGGACAGCGGAGAGCCCTTGCTGCGAGGATGGAGCCCGCCCGCGGGCTACCGCGCTGACTGGCGGCAGCACGCGCGCCGCCCCATGGGCGCCATTTTCAAGGAAGAACGGGGCCCGCTAACCAGTCGCGGTCCATGTCGCGACGAGGCTGTCACTTCCGAATTTGCCAGGTATGACGCGCGCTTCTTCCAGGGCGCCCACGCAGGTGGCGCGCGGGCGTCAGCAGACGCAACGAGGCATGATTTACCCGCCGCCGAATAGGCGGTGGGTGACGCTGAAAGTAAGCGCGGGAATTTTACGCCGTTCAAATGCGCGTCTGAAAGTTGGAGCGTCAGGCCCTCTACCGCCCACCGCCCCCTTCCTCATCGAACGCGTTCATCGGCCCCCGGTCACGGTATCAACACAATGGCCGAAGCCATCACCATTGACAACACATTCCTATGTTGCTCCGGCATCCTCGCATCCATCGGCCAGCGGCAACGACGCCTTAGACGATCGTGGAGAGAGAACCGATGCATCCCCGTACGCATGAGACATGCAACGAGCCCGTTACAATCGAGAGATGGCCAAACCGAGCGCCGCTTCCAGCATCCCGATCCAGTCGTATTACGTCGCTTGTTTTGCAGATCGGCTTTCTCATGCCCCGCCGGGGCCCAGGCTCTAACCAGTGCAAGTTCGACCAGCCAGCCGCTGCACTACAGTGCCGCCCAGGTACTTCCACGCACTCCAGTGGGAAGCGACGAGCGGCGCGTCCGCCGTCTGCCGCTGCTGAGGCAAGAAAAGCTCCGCACCGGGCTCGCCGCTCGCCGCCACCGCCGGCGACAGCTACGTCGAGGGGCCGAGGGCCAGGCTTTGGGGGCGCCAACACCCCAGAGTACGCCATCGACTCATGCCACGCGTGCTACGTCTGCTGCCACTACTCGACCCTGCCAGTTCCCCTACGCGCTGAACCCGAACGCGAAGGTGGCGACGCTGGAGGGCGCGGCGATGCGGACACGGGGCGCCAACGTGCCCGCGAGGGCAGCGTGGCGCCTCCCCCATCTTGGGGGATACCACCCCCGGGTTTGGGATTTCCAGCAGCGTCGCAGAGGCGCCATCGGCGGCGACAGCGCCAGCGGCAGAACAGCAGGCCGAATGGCGGCTCGCGATAGAGAGCCAAGGCGCCAGCAGCAGCCGTGGGCGCGGACGAGGGCCAGGGCGAGGACGGGCGGCGACCAACCTCTCAAACGGAAGACAAGACGCGGAGGACGACGCCACCGCGGACAGCATAGAGGGACAGCGTGGATCTGCCGAGACGAGAACCTGCAGGACCTATTCAGCATCCGCAAGCGCACCCAGATGAACGCGCAGCGCCTGAGGATTGTCCCAGCGGCGACGGCCGACGCGATCACGGCCCCACGCAACCGCCTCGCGGTCGCAGAACTCACGAGGGAGCTCGAGAATGACAAAGGACACCTTGATCGGTTCCGGATCGGCTTGACAGATGAGGTGGCGCATTTCAGAACCTTCGGCAGCCAGGCGGTGCCCATCACGCCATGTCTATGCGAAGCTCTAATCCAGCACGGCTTCGGCGACCAGGCCAAGAAACGTTTCGGCGGACATCTCGAACAGGGCCAGCCGCCAGAAAGAGTGGCCGCGGGCGTTGCCCACAACAACAGGGTCGGAGACAGACGCTGCCATCCTCGAACTCGAGAAGCGCCAGGATCCCGAGCAGATCAAGATCTTGCTGGTGCGCCCGCGGTGGGGACCGAGAAAGGACGTGTTCAAGACTTTCGCGGCCGAGGGCAATGTGACCCACCGCTCTGGGATCGCCCCGCCTGGATGGTTAGAGGAGGAGTTGTCTCTGTGGGCAGAAGCACTGGGCAACCGCTAATCGTAGTGTGGAGGATGAGGCGATGGCCAGTGCCTTTTCTCCTCGCCCCCCTTGTCTCGCTCGCTCTCTCGCCCTTCCCTCTCCCATTCCCCCTCTCGACCCGTGCCTTCTCAAACGAACACGAAAACTTTCCATGCTTGCCAGGTTTTGCGGAGCAAGAGGCCGCAGATTTCCTATATGGCGGAGCCTTCGTTGCTGTCGCGCGCCGCCCTGTTTTTCTAGCGTTCGAGGGAGCACCGTGCCCGCCTGCTCCAATGATCTGAGGGCGCAGCTCCCTAGAACGGGTCCCATATGCACTTTGTACACCATGCTGGGCAGCATGTGTGAAGTATGCAGTTGCCGTTCATGACATATCATGGCCCTTCGCTGATGAAAACCGTCGTCGTCGAGGCGTCGTCGTCGCCGTCGTCATCACTATCGCCGTCGTCGTCGTGATCGTCGTCGTCGTCGCCGTTGCCGTCGTCGGCGCCGTTGCCGTCGTCGCAGCCGTCGGCGCCGCCGTCGCCGTCGCCGTCGTTGCGGCCAGCGTTGCGGTTGTCGCCGTCGCCGTCGACCTGGGCACCCGCATGGGGGGGCCCCAGCACTTTCGACTGAACGGACCTCGGGCTATAGTCGGGTGGGGATTTTGGGGGTGTGTGGATCTCACGGCCGGGGCCGTGAAGCCTCCCCTCTCCCATGGCCCCTTTTTCTTTTGATGGGCCAGACTTTCACCACCACCACCACCAGAAGTTGGGGGGAGGGGGTTCTCCTCCCCCTCTTCTTTTTCCTCCTCCTCCTCCACCTCCTCCCCCCCTTTCCAACCATCAGTTTTCTTTCAACGCGTTCCCTGGCCCACCCCCCTCGTCCGCGCGCGCGACTCGGACCATGACTCATGCATAATATGATGCACCGGCCCCCCCCATCGCCCCTCCGATTCGATGTCGGGTGTGCCGGGTCCGATCTGTCGGCTTTGGGTTTTCGGGCGATGCGGTGCGGCGCTTGGTCGCGTGTGGCAGGGTGGGCCCGCGTCGAGGCGAGACGACGACCCCGAGGAGGAGGAGGAGGAGGAGGAGGAGGAGGATGAGGAGGAGGAGGAGGAGGATCAGTGGGAGGAGGAGGAGGAGAAGGAGGAGGAAGAGGAGGAGGAGGAAGAGGATGTGCGCGCAGCCGCTTCTTGAGTTCGAAATGCTGCCGGCTGCGGGCCCCAGGGGCCACCGAGAGAAGCGGCCCGCATGTGGCCCGAGACTCGCCGAGGGCCTGTCGGGGCCGAGGGCTCCACGAGTCGCGCGATGGAAAGATCCCCGCGGCGAGTGCTGACCCCAGACCCCCTCAAGTTATGAAAAAATCACGACGGGAGGTTTTTCATTATTTTGGGCCTTTGGGAGCCCTTACCGGCCCTCGGGACCGTCAAAAAACGACTCAGGACGAAGAACCGGTCCCCGGGAAAGGGTCCAGAACGCTGGGGGTCGACGTCATGAAATTTCATGACGTCGTGGGTCTGGGACTACTTCGGGGGAGGCACTGTTTACACACGTTCGCTCATGCAGCCCTTGCAGACAGAGGCCCTTCCGGTGTCTCCAGCCCTGCCCAGCAGGTCCCGCCTGTCCGTGGGCCCGTGCTCCCACGCCATGGCCAGCACAGCCCACTGGGGCGTGCTCCCCCCTGGGGAGAGGCCGCTGCTCCTACGAGCTCGAGGTGGATGCCATGGCCAGGGCCGTGGCATCTCTCCGGTGCCATCCTCTCTCCTCACGCCTCCCGGCGCCCCCCTCCCCTCGTCCGCGCAGGCGCCTCGGCCCAGGCCTCTGCCCGGCCCCCCTCTTCTGCGCGCCCGCCCTCCCCGCTCCTCCTCGCCTCTCTCCCGTGCTCTCTCTCTCGCTCCTCACGCCTTCTGGCGCGCCTCGCGCGTGCCGCAGCGCCCGAGCTCGCTGTCGCGCTGGACACCCTGCCCCGCCGCCGCCCCCCGGGCAGAGTTCCGCCCCGATCCCCGCTCCCCCATCCCTCCTCCCTCCTCCCTCCTCCCCCCTCCCCCTCCCCTCCCCCTCCCCCTCCTCCTCCTCCTCCTCTCCCCCTCCCCCTCCCCCTCCCCTCCCCTCCTCCTCCTCCTCCTCCTCCTCCTCCTCCTCCTCCTCCTCCTCCTCCTCCTCCTCCCCTCCTCCTCCTCCTCCTCCTCCTCCTCCTCCTCCTCCTCCTCCGGGGCCCAGCTCGACCCGATCGACCGGATTCGACGTCGGTCCTGGCGGGCCCGATCCGCCTCGGTTACGGGGTTCCGTGCACGTGCTGCGGCCCGAGGCCTGCACGACGCCGCCGCGCAGCTTGGCGCCGCCACGCCGCCTCGGCCTCGATGCCGTGCCGACGCAGCGCGATCCGACGCACAAGTTCCGATCTGGCCCGCCTCTTCGATCCGATGCTGTCGAGGAGAGGGCGGGTGGGTTGCGGGATCTGTTGCATATGCAGCTGGTTTCGGCGCTCCGCCGCGGGGCGCGTTTCCCCAATACGACGTTGGCGCCGCTGGCGCCGGGAGGCGCCGCAGAAAGCAGCTGCGTGAGCTGATTCGCTTAACCTCTTCTTTACTCAGGAGGGGAAAAAAAAACACAGACACAATTCATCCTCGATCCCTCAGACAATGTGGGAAAACATGGGAAGTGGGGGGGGGAAGACAGAAACCCAGGAAACATGGGAACATATGGGGGATATATGTTTTTCTTTGTGTGTATTTCTTGGCGTGTCCTGGGGCCCCTTCGTTTACCATCGAGCCCCCGACGTCATGCTCTCTGCACGGCGTGGGCACCCCGGAGGCCTCGACCCGCTCCCCGGGACCAGCGCCTCCCCTCCGAGTCGTCTCTCGACGGCCCCCCGGGCCCGGCGAGGGCCCCCCTTCGAGGCCGACGAGAGCGCCGACGACGTCCCGCCGTGGAGGTCTAACCCCGACCTTCCAGAGAGCTACCTTTTAGCACCGGAGACCCAAAAGCCAGAAAAAAGCGGAGCGAAACCGCCCAAGACCGAGACGCACAGCAGCTTTGGGGTAGCTTGTTCAGTCGGGTGCTATCTTTTTTAGCCCTCCTGGAAGGCCAGGGAAGGGCTCCCCCTCGCCCTCGCCCGCCCCGAAGGGGCCGAGGCCGGCGGGGCCGCGGCGCGCGCCCCCCGCCCCGGTGCGGAGGCGCTGCTGCCCGCCGTGGAGGCCCGGGTGGTGGTGGCAGAGGCTCTCCCCCCCCCCCGCGGGCTGCCGGGGGCCTCGCCGCTGCTCGCCGGGGCTCGCGGGCCTCGGGCGCGTCGTCGTCGAGCGTCGTCGGTGGCCAAGAGGGCGAGGAGGGGCGACCCTTGCCTGCACGCCTGCGGATCGAAGACTCGCGGCCCTCGCGGGCTCCCCGCCTCTTCCCCACCCCTCTGCACCGCCAGTTCCCCGCTCGTTTCGGCACTCTGGCGACCTCCTGTTCTCTGCGCTGCCATGCCACGACCTAGGATTAAAGTCCGCTCCACGTCAACAAATTTCCCCAGTGCGACCCTACCTAGAAGTTGGAGCCCCTAGGAAAGCAGCAGTCGTTGCTATGCTATGCCATGCTATGCTGCGCTATGCTATGCTATGCTACGTTATGCTGCGCCATGTTATGATATGATATGCTAAGCTATGCTATGTCATGCTGCGCTGTGCTATGATATGATATGATACGCTATGCTATGCTATGCTAAGCTGCGCTATGCTCTGCTCTGGTCTGCTCTGCTCTGCTATGCTATGCTGCGCTGTGTTATGCTGTGCTGTGCTGCGCTGCGCTACGCTATGCTATGCTATGCTATGCTGCGCTATGCTATGCTATGATATGATGGGCTATGCTATGCGATGCTGCGCTATGCTATGCTACGCTATGCTATGCTATGTTGTGCTCTGCTATGCTAAAGCTCATCGACGCTAAGATGAAGGTAAGCTAAGCTAAGATACACCTGAGCTAAGATGAAGCTAAGCTAAGCTAGGATGAAATAAGCTAAGCTAAGATGAGATAAACAACGCTAAGCTAAGGGGACGTAACTGGGGGAACCGCGGGGCGGATCCTGGGGGAGCCGCCCGGGGCGAAGCCCACTGCCCGGCC
>CAUYUJ010018971.1:330245-372745 GCA_963575745.1 Prorocentrum cordatum | reverse complement strand
TAGGCCTCGCTCGGAAGGTCGGCTTCGACGGTGTCCCGGTGCACTTTGACATTAGCAAGTTCTACGAGCGGATCGACCACGGGCTGCTTCTGAACGCGGCCGAGCTTAATGGCTTCTGCACAGGATTGGTACGTGCGCTCTGTGTGGCGTACTCGGGTCCGAGGAGAGCTACGGCAGACAGCGCCGTCAGCGAGGAGATACATGCGAGGGGCGCGGTCATAGCTGGTTGCTCGTGTGCAACAACGATGGCCAGACTCATGCTGATGGACCTTCTTGTCAAGAGCCGAGCCAATCTCCCCATCGGGAGGGTCGTCAACGTGATTGACGACGTCTCGGGCAATGGTATCGGACCCAGAGGCGTGCTAGTCAGTCAGGTGAACAGCTTCGCCCAGGGCGTCGTGGCGATGCTGAGAGACAAGCGGCTCCCGATCAACTGGGGCAAGACGGAAGCGCTGGCATCCTCAGTGGACACCCAGCGCGAGCTGATGAAGCAGGAGGGGTGGCCGCTGGACAGGGCCGCCGTTGCTCAAGGACACCGAGATCTCGGTGGTGACGCGACGGCTGGCGGTCACCGTATGGTGGCGACGCAGGTCAAGCGGGAGCTGGATGCACTCCGTCAGGCAGCGAGACTGACACGCATCTTCGGGCCTGGGCTGCGGCAAGCTCGGGTGATGCGAGCTGGGCCGACCGCCAAGGCGCTCTGGGGCTCGGCCATCTCTGGAGTCCCACCTGGGCGCATGAGGGCGCTGAGGGTGGCAGCTGCGAAGAGCGCGGGTCGCCTGCCGCCTGGAGCGGCCCTCAGCTTTGCCCTGCAGTGTGCGCCCCGCGGCTGGCGGCAGGACCCGCTGGTGGTCGCAGCGGGAATGGCAGCGCAGGCATTCGTCAACGTGGTGTTGTCTGGGCAAGCCTCTGCATCAGCCATCCAAGCGTGCATCCAAGAAAGCCAGCAGGTGCTAAGCAAGCAGCGGCCTTGGAGCTCGGTCCGTCAGCCGATAGCGGCGCTCACGCTCATTCTGCAGAGGATAGGCTGGCAGCTCGCCGTCGACGGCACCAAGCTGCTGGACGAGGACAAGAGGGAGTTCGAGGTGCTTCATTTCTCGCCCGCGTTCCTGGCGGAGTGGGCCAGAGAGGCCACGAGGAAAGCGGCCGCGCTGGAGGAGGCTCGAGATCGTCCTGGATCGCTCTGGCCAAGGAAGCTGCCGCCACAGTGGAGGCCAGTCAACGAGCTGCTCGGCAAGAAGGAGTCGGAGACCTGGACTGGGCACCACAAAGGGTGCCTCCGCTCGCTCGTCTCGCTCTCGCATTGGCCCCAGGACCGTCTTGCGAGGCACTCCTCGGACATCGACCCGATCTGCAAGCTATGCCAGGCTGCAAGAGGAACGATGTTCCACAGGCACCACGTCTGCCCAGCTTGGGAACCTTGGCGGCGTTATAGGCTGCCGTCCGACCTGCAGCGTGCAGCTTGGTTAGTCCACGAGATGGGCCAGCCGTTCGATGAGCTGTTCTGCCAGGGCCTGTTCGTGGATCCCTCCCTGCTGTTGCACCGTCCGTGCTGGCAGCCTCAATGGGAGCGGCTCTCGCATGGTTGGCATGAAGCAGTTGTGGTCGAAGACGGTGCCATGGTTTTCACCGACGGCTCATGTATCCTCGGTGACTTTCCGCGCCTGCGCAGCGCTGGCTGGTCGGTAGTCGTCCTGTCCAAGGAAGGGGCGATCCTTGCAGAGGCGTGGGGAGCTGTGCCCCTAGTCTATGCCCATCGCAGACGGCACGTGCTGGAGAAGACTACGCAGCGGTGGTGGCGCTCACGGAGGCCATTGGCAATTACCAGCTGCTGATCGACTGCAAGGGCACAGTGGACTCGGTGCTCAACCTTGGCAGAGCTCAGGGCCCAACTTCGACCTACGCCCATCTTTGGGCCAGAGTTGGGGACGCCGCGGAAGGTGTTGAAGTCAAGCACATTCCTGCACATCGGTCAGAAGCAGCTGTGGCCAGAGGGGAGCTATCGGCTATCGAGCTCTTCGGCAACCGCTTAGCCGACAAGCGAGCGAAGGAAGGAGCCGCCCTCCACGCCCTTCCAGCCGACGGTGTCCAGCTCCTGGAGGGCTGCTTAGCCAGGGCTCGCGACGCAGCTCGCTTCGCCGCAGAGATCGCGGTCTTCATCGCGGATTCTGGGATGCGAGACTGCTGGCCGACGGAAGCCCTGGACAACGTCAACCTCCAGCCGTACCTCTACCCGTGGAACCTGTCGTGCGAGGACGAGGACTACGACTTGTTGGACGCCTCCACGGCGCAGCGTGGCAGAGGCTCGGCAGCTGCGTCAGCGGCAGCCTTCGCCGCGGCGGCAGCGACCAGCGCAGCGGCCACTGGCGCTGCGGCAGGCGCCGCGGGGGGCGCAGCGGGGCCTGTTCGCAAGCGCCCAGCGGCTGCGCTGAGGGCCGCCTCCGCCCCAGCCGCCCCCATCGCCGCGGGGCCAGGCGAGGAGGGCATTTCTCGTGCTGAGGCAGCGAGCGAGGTGTTTGCCAGAGAGGTTCGGCGCAGGGCGGAGGCCAGGTCGTCAGCAGCGTCCTCTCAGCGCGCCCAGCTAGAGGAGCAGCGCCCGTCACCTGCCCCCACGGCTGGACCAGAGCCATGGGTTGTGCACGGCCACAACATAATGCAGACCAGCGTGGTGAGCAAGCCGAGCGAGGCCATCCTGGTGTGCACGCGCTGCTTCATGTACTGCCACCAGCCGCGGTATGCGCACAGGGGCCTGGCCAAGCCGTGCGTCGGTGGCGATCACAGATCGAGCCAAGGGTCGCGTGCTCAGGCCAGGACTGACTTCGGCAGATTGCGATCGCCAGGCAAGGAGAAGCCGCCGATCGTGATGCTCAAGTCGCCGACGTTGGAGGAGATGCAGCGCTGGCGAAGGTCGCTCAAGGTGGGCGACCTCGACTGGCCCAACCCCCAGGGGGGCGAGCTCCTGGCGGCGGCGCGGGCTGGAGACCCTGGAGGCTCGCCAAGGCCTGCGGCTGCACAGCCTGCGGCGGGGCGTGCTGCTGGCGCGGCTGGGCCTGCGGGCGGAGCGGCGGCGGCTTCGGCGAGCGCCTGGGCGGCCGTGGGCGCGGCGGCGGTGCAGCCCGCGGTGCGCGCGGGCTTGCAGGAGCTCTTCGTGCCCGACCTGGAGGGCGTTCTCCGCGCGCACGGCTTCGCGTCGGCGGACGACGCCCGCGCCCGAGGGCGAGAGGCAGCCCAGGCGCGCGGGGAGCGTGGCCGCGCGCGGGAGCACGGCGCGGCGGCCCCGCGAGCGGCGAGGAGGCAGGGCCGACGCTGGTGAGCCCCCCCTCGGCCGCCGTGGGGCCCTCGGCAGTCCCGCGCCGTTTGCGCGGGCCTGCGGCCTGGCGAGAATTTGTGGCATGACCACGCGGGGGCTCGCGCCCGCTCGAAGAGTAAAAAAAATGCCCGCACCGTAAGTCTCGTCGCCCGTCTGCTGGCAATTGCCCGCGCAGGGTCGCGATGTGGCGTTCTTCGCTGGCCGCCCGCGTAGACCACCGCGTTCCTCCTCGTGGCCCTTTTGAGGTTCGTCGGCTTCTGGACCCTGGGCCCTCTGTCCATGGGTTCCTTTATCCATCGGGGGTGGACAGACTCCCCATCCTGATGCGTCGAGTAGTGAATTTTTGGTTTTCGGTTCTCGAGAGGGCGGCGCGGCCATCGGTTTCCAGATTTGCGGTCGCCAGATGTGGGCCCGAGGTCGTTTTATTGAACCACGCTTTACTAGAGGGGGTTCTGTCCATCCCCGACAGTGCCATCAACAAATTGTCCCTTCCTACGATTCCGCCAGTCGTCCGTAGGACACGGACGAGTCGTTCCTGTGATGCGCGAGGGTGCGCTGTACGATTCCGAGGGAGCTGTTCTTGCGACGGCTGTTCTTAGGACCGCGCGAGTTGTTCTTGTGGTACGTTTGGGTCCCCCTGTGTCAGGACACGGGGCGCCCCCCCCCCCCCCCCCCCTTGGCCCCCTGGCCCAAACGCCGCACCGTGCGTTGTTTGTCTCCGCGCGCCAGCCCGCACGCGCGCCAGGCCTCCGTGGCGGGGCGTGCCCCGTCAGCGTTAGGCCGTGCATGTCCTCCTGCAGGCGGATCTTGGAAGGAAAATAGAAAATAGTTTGAATATCTCCAAACATATCCACAACAGTCGAATACGTGTCCGTATATGGTTTATATACTTGTATCTATATACACTGTATATTTAAAACAAATCTGTTTTAAACCATATTCAAAAATAGTCCAATCATATTCAAAAATATCCACAATAGTCGAATAATCGTCCCCCTATTGTTTCTATATTTGTATATCTATATGCATGTATATTTAAAACAAATCTGTTTTCATACTCCTCCGGTAGAGGGTCGTGCCCGACACAACGTCAGGGGGGCGCCCTCGCCTCGCGGCGCGCCCCTCGACTCACGCCGGCCAGTGGTTCGCGGGGTGTGGCGGGCACCTCGCGATGGCGTTCCGGGAGGGGCCTTGGCCTGCGAGGACCTCACCTGGCCTCGAGTCGGGCGCGCCCCATCTACAGGAGGACTATTCAGCCACAGGCAAAACACAGTCTGGTGACGTTTTTGTTCTACCACTTTTGGGTTGTGTGTGGGGCGTTTTCGGGGGTCTGTGTTTCATTTTTCGCCCAAGCTCCGCCTGCAGGTGGACACGCCCGACCTACACCTAGCCAGTTCGCACGGTGCGGCAGGCACCCCGCGAGGCGTTCCAAGAGCAGCCTCGCCTGCGCGGATCGACGGGGTCGTCGCCGCTTCCTCGGCGGAGGGCGGCGGAGGCCCGCGGAAGCAGAACGAGGCCGCCTCCGCCGGCGGAAGCCGGAGACGGGGCCGGCGGAAGCCGGCGGCAGTAAAACATGCGTCCCCAAGAGGTGGCAGCAGTGTTGGGTTCAGGGTTTCGGGTTCTCCCCCCCGCATGCTATGCTCGCTGGTTTGCCAGGCTGTGGGGCACGGTGCTGAGATCAGGCCGTTGGTTGCTTGTGCTCTTGATTATTGGCTAACCCGCTCCTTCTCTATCCATCTCTCTCGCTCTTCCCATCTTCGCTGACATCGCAGGGTTAAGTCGGGCGTGCCCCTCTGCAGGAGGAATATTCGAAAACAGTCAACCAATTGTATAGGGACGACTTTTTTACTATGTTTGACTATTTGTGAATACGTTTGACTATGTTTAATTGTTCGCCCGAAATCCGCCTGCAAGGGGGCATGCCCGACCTAATGGTAGGGTTCATAGACATGCGGGCTCGTTGTGCTCACCCCTGGCCGCTGCACTTGCTCGTTCGCGCTTCCGTCGCCCTCTCTATCTCCTCCAGTATCCCTCCTGGGCTGACGCTGCCTTCTCTCTGGGCTGGTCCGCAGGGATCGTCGTATAGGGCTTCTGTGCATTATCTCTCATCTCCTCCTCTCCCACGACGCTATCGCATTCAGAGAACTTAGATTGTATTGTCCAGCGTAGTTCTCCGGAGCGCGGGTGAAGTGCTTGGTGGGCGTGTACTAAAGATACCAATAATACCACACGTCGTCCCCACATCCTTCCGCCGCCAACGACTCCTTCCGCTCATCATCCCCCTTCCCTCTTCCCGCGGCAGGCGAACCCATCGCTGCCCCCGCCGTATCAATGGGCGATGTTGTACCATCCACAGCTTTGGGACTTCTTCAACAGGCCACTTTTTCTGAGTTTCAGTTTTCTTCCTGAACGAGTAAGAAGAGGGGGGAGGTAGAGGAGATTGCGGCAGATGATCAATACATCAACATGTGCAGTACAGGACACAAGCACCTTGGGCTTGGCATGAATGTAGAAACAGGCGCCTGGAGCACAGCCAGACGATACGACATGCGTTCTGAAATACGGGATGAAGTGACATGCCGAACACTTCTCGTAGCACCCATTATAGATAGTGCGTGAGGCAGAGGCTGAGAAGGAAGAACAGGGGAGGGTAATGATCATTATAGCTGCAATTCGATGACCGCGGTTCGTGTACGACCCGATTCAATATCTTTGCGCCTGTCCGAGCTCCTGGGTCAGCCGAGCACGTCGATCCCGATCATTGACCTGGCCCCACAATTTTGCATGTCCACCGACGCTGCTCTTAGAGGAATCATGGAGAGTAGGGGGAGCCGGCTCGAGGCAGGCGGAGGGAGGAGGAGGACGAGGAGCAGGAGGACGGCGAAGAGGGAACGGAGAAGTGATGATACTGAAGGCAGAGAGAGAGAGAGAGAAGCATAGAGAGACGAAGAAACCGCCTCGAGCAGGAGTTTCTTCGGGCGCCTTCCTCCTCCTCCTCCTCCTCCTCCTCCTCCTCCTCCTCCTCCTCCTCCTCGGTCAAGGTGCCGCAGGGCCAACGGCGCGCTCACGCTCCGGCGCACGGCCAGGGCGGGTGCGAGACGGCGTGGGCGACACCGCGGGTAACCCCCAAGAGGGCACCGCGCGGCGGCTCGGTGCTGAGCTCTCCGTGCAGAGAGGGCGGCGCGCGGGCGGGTCGCAGCTGTGGCCCGGGGCCGCGGCGCGCAGACGGCGAGGCGCACCGAAGGAGAAAGAGAGAGAGAGAGAGAGAGAACGAGAGAGAGAGAGAGAGAGAGCGAGAACGAAAGCGAGAGAGAGAGAGAGAGACACATATATATACACATATATATATATATACACATGATGTAAATCTAGAAACAGGGACAGCGACAGAGGCAGAGACAAAGAAAGACAAATAGAGAGAGAGAGAGAGAGAAGCAGAGACCCAGCGATGCGGACCGTGCCCGGGGCTGCAGCGGCAAGCGGCTGCCCGCCCCTGCTCCACTTGGGGCCGAGCACAGCCCTAAGAGAGAAAAGAGCCCCCGAGAGCGAAATCCCCACCTTGGCGCCGAAGCGGCTGGACAGTTCTGGGCCTCCCAGATGGGGTCCGAGTGGAGTGGGTCGGAGGATCGCGCCGCATCGCCGATGCACTGGCGATGCATCCGCGATGCGGCTCGATGTGGGGCCTTATTTTCTTCACGCCGGCGTCGCCGATGCATCGCCGACGTCGCCATTGCATGGACGATGCATCGCCGATGCATCGCCGATGTATCGGCGATGCGGCGCGATCCTCCGACCCCGTCTACTCCGACCCCATCCAGGAGGCCTCTAACAGTACAGTCGAGCATCTGTTTAAGAATCGGGGGTGGACAGACCTCCTACCCTGACACGTCGATTAGCGAATTGGCCGTTTTCGGTTTGCGAGAGGGCGTCGCGGCGGTCATTTTTGCGGGTCCAGGTCCGTCGGTTTCTGTCCAAGGCCGTTTTCAATACAGGGACCACCGCCGAAAAAAGCCCCCTCCCGGAAAGCAAGGCCAGCTTTTCTCAACCAACTTAGTTTGTTCAGTTTCTTGAGCATGTTTGCCCTGCCAGCGTTCACAACAGAAAATGGCCCAGGTCTGTTTCAGGAGGCTTCTGGGAAGCTTCCCCAGATGTCTTATTTGAATGTTTTCTTGATCATATTTTCGGTTGTAAGAGTGGGGTTGTGACAGGGCCGACGCGGCCCGCATCTGCGCACCGGAAGGAGACGGGCTGTCGCTTGGGTAGGCCCCCGTTGGCAGGAGGGCGTCGGCAGCCAGCAGTGCCGCACGCAGGGTAACCCCTCCGTGGGTGAGCGCGGCACCGCGGAGCGCATGCCGGGCGTCACGCAGGGCACAAAGCAAGATGTTGGTCTTGAACGGGCCAGCCCACGGGCCACCCCGAGGCCGTGGAGCAAGTCTGCTCGGGGTCTCCCCCCGCGTTCGCCGGGTCGGCCGTGCGCGGTGGCGAGGAAAGGTGCGGCCGACGAATGGCCGCCCGCGCCGCCGGGGCGCGCCGAGGGGGCAGGGTGCGGGCGCCGTGGCTCGCGAGGGCGCGGTGGGGCGCGGCGGTGGGGCCGTGGTCTCGGCATCGCTCGGACGTGTGCTTGTGTTCCCTTCGGCGGGGACCACGGAGGAGCCTCCTGGAGGACTCAGCGAGAAGAAGGCACGCGCGACCTCGAAGAGTGCACGAGGACTGGACGTCCGAGCGGCGGCAAGTGGTGGAGGCGGCCAGAGAGCTGCAGCCCGCGCCGCCGCTCGTGGCCGTGGCGCCCAGCGGTGGCCCGCGGCGCGCCGTCGGGGCGGTCAGCGGGGGCGGCCGGCTGCCGGCGGTGCGCGCCTGGCGGCGGTGCGTTCAACACGCGCGGCAGGGCGCGGCAACAGGGCCACCGATTAGGGTTCAAGTCGGGCCTGTCCCCCTACAGGGGGATTCTCGACGACAAATAGGAAATACCCTACAAAAATAATCCAAACATAGTCCTAAACATAGTCTGGGGACTATTTTTTGCATGTTGTTTGACCTTTTTGGGGCATTTTTGGTGTGTAGGGGGACACGCCCGACATAACATTAGGGGGGGAGGCCGGGGGCACAGCGAAGAGTGCTCGACGGACGTCGGCGCCGTGCGTGGTGTGCTGCTCGCTGGCCACGACGCGCCGCTGACGGCACCACCACCACAGCAGTTTGCTTTTTTCCGGTATTTCGCCTCCGGGTTCCTGTACAAGGCGTCCCTTCGCAAGCACATCGTCTTCGGCACCGCCTGTTTCCGGGGCTTTGCCCCCTCCTGGCCTGGACGTGAGGCCCCTCCCTCTGCCTCCCCCCCCTTTGTTAATTAAAGGTGTGCGCGGCCCGCTTAGCTTCGACCGGAAGAGGTGCGCTCTCGACCCGCGGATCAAAAAAGCTGCTCGCTGGCGGGATGGTGCGGGTCGGTAGGTCTGTGGTGAGGGCTGGCGCCTGGGAGAGGCGGCGGGCCGCGTTCCGTCGACCAGTGCGTGGTGCTTCGCTGGCCGTCGAAGGGGCCAGATCGGTATTGGCCCCTGGGGGCTGGTGGTACGACGTCCTGCGCGGGCGTGGGCGCAGTGGTGGCCAGAATGTCCGCGGGGGCTTCCGAGGTAGGCAGGTGTGTCTGTGACGACGGCGCCTGCGTCGGCAACGTGGGTGAGCGTCGTCTGATTGATTGTGTGAGAAGAAGCAGAGAGAGAGAGAGAGAGAGAAAAAGAGAGACAGCGAGAGGCATCGAGAGACAGAGACAGAGACAGAGACAGATAGAGAGTGAATGGGGGAAGAGAGAGAGAGAGAGATTCAGATTCCTGTGGGCACATGTACAAGTGTGTGTATATATACACACACACTTCTACATGTATGTGTATAGCACCCCGCAGTTGCGAGTAAGAGTGCGGGAGGGGCGCGGGATGGGTCGCGGATGGGTCGCGGGCGGGTCGCGGGGTAGCTCGCGGGTGCGTCGCGGGTGGGTCGCGGGGTGGGTCGCGGGGGGTCGCGGGGGGTCGTGGGCGCGGATGACGACAACTTCAGCAAGCAACAGCGACAAAAAACAAACAACAGGAATCTTAGCCATGGACTCCCACTTCAGCCACGCATCCAGGGACAATGGATGACAATTTGGCCCCTTCGCTCGAATAGGTTATATGTGTGTACGCACGAATGTATATTCAACGCTCGTATACACACATATATATATATGTATGTATACACAAGACTGCTTTGGCGCACTCATCGCAGTCACCGCCGCATGGGTTTTGCAAACCAAGTTTCGGATGGTTGGGTGGGATGGTTGCGCGAACATCGGAGTTGACAACTTCAAGTCTATAACAATCTCCCCCCCCCCCCCGCAATTACCGACCCCCCTCATTCGTATGGCAAATTACGTATGATTCTGCCTCATCGTCCATCGCAAAAAAAAGGTCTCTACCAGCCCTGGCAGGACGGTATCGACACCCTCCCTCATCCCTTGCAAAAAATCATATGCGCGCACATTCGTTTATCAAAAGTCAGAAATGTTCAAAACTACTTCGCAACAGACGGGACGATGTGCACACGCGCGCGTCGTCGCGCGCATGCCTAAATCCCTCGAACCCCTTAGGTTCCGTAAGGGTTTCAAAATCGAGTGTCCCGAAAACGCATTCACACATGGTTTTGCAACAGGAATGCTCAAACACAGCTTGCGTGCGGGCTCTTGCATGTTTCACGCTACTGTGATGCTCGCGCCGGGGTGAGGTTCAGTGGTCGCGCGCTTCTCTTCTCTTCTCCCTCTGGAGAACATCTAAGCGACGGGAGTAACGTAACGATCTTGAAATGTGGCCAACACTGCAGCGGGGTCGCCGTATTTGAACGGTCGAGAACGTGTGTTTTCCCCCGAACGAGCAGACGTGGAAAACCAACGTGATAAATCCTATACGTGAGAAACGATACGCGACAGGGGCGGCGGCAGTCCCGGACAGGATGGGAGGAACGAGGGGGGGTAGTACTCATGTTGGGTCGCTGCTGTCGGGGGGGTGCTGGAGGTGTCCCCGACCCGCCCCGGGGTGCCCCGCGCGCCTCGTGCCAGCCTGGAGGCCCCGAGGCCCTCTGGGTCTCGTGGGGGGTGTGCTCCGCAGGCCCTCTGCGCGTCCTCGGTGGCAGCGGGGGTCACCCCGGGCCAGGGCCGGGCCCCGGGGCCACCTCTGGCAGCACCAGGTGCAGGAGGGGAAAAAACCACACTTTTTTTTACCATCCATAGGGAGCCCAACGGCGAGAACGGGTGACAACAGAGCGCGGAGACGCCGGAAGAGGAGGACGAGGAGGAGGAGGAGGAGGACCGAGGAGGCACAGCAGCGCGCCCCGGCGAGCGCGTGGACTGGCAGCCGCCTAGGGCGACGGCCCCGCGCAACTAATTACATCTAATGAGTCTGGCGCGCCCGGGCGCTCCAGCAGGCGCCGTCGCACAGCCGCCCGCCACGCCGCCTCGCGGCCCCCGGCCCGCGGGGCATCCAGGAGCAGCAGGCCAGCCGCCCGCGGGGGCAGGAGCGGCGCCCATCCGCTGCACGGACGGCACGCGAGGCGCTCCCAGCGCGGGGCCCAGCACCCGCACGCCATGCAGGCCACCCAAGCGGGCCCTTGGGAGGCGACGTGCCTGCGGGGCCGCCGCGGCCACCACCGCAGCGTCGTCCGCCACGCGGGGCACGCGGCGGCGACGATGCCCCGCCTGCGTCCAGCGCCGCCGCACACGCGGGCCTCCAGGGCGGTGCCCGTGGTTAGCCTTGAGCGCCGCGAGCTCCACCGCGGCAAGCACACGCTGTACGGCAGTGAGCGCGACCAGCTGCCGCTCGCGCTCCTGACGCAGCGCCGGCGGAGGCAGCCGGGCCTCGGCAGCCACCCCCGCGAGGCGGTCCGCCGCGGCGTTGCCGGAGCGGTCGTCAGGCGACACGCCCCGTTCCTGCGCCTCCGCGGCGTCAAGGTGCCCCTTGACCCATCTCGCGGCCAGCGCGCCGCTGCGGCAGTGAGGAACGATCAACTCCCACAGGTCAGCGTGGGCCCAGTCCTCGGGGGACGCCCCTGCCCTGATCGCCGCAACGCCGTTGCTGACGAATCGGGAGTCGGTCACTACCTCGACGGCCCCGCCTGCCAGGCTGACGGCATGCACCGCTGCTGTGAGCTCGGCGCGCTGCGCGGTCTGCGCGCCGTCGACCGGCCCATGGTGCTCCTGGCGGCCCGCGCCCTGGTCCAGCACCACTCCCCACCCTGCCCTGGCGAGGAGGGGGTCAGTGGGGTGCGCGCAGCCGCCGTCCGTCCAAGCGCGCGCCCGGGCTGGCTCGGCGGCAGGGGCCGGCAGGGCTGGGCGCGGCAGCGGCCATTGCGCCTGGTCCGCCAGTGCAGCCGCGCGCGGGCCGCGGCGCGCGTGAGGCCCTCAGGGACCAGCGCGGCGGCGCGCGCGGGTTCCCAGCAGGGACACGCCCAGAAGCGGTGCTCGAAGTCGTCGCGAGCCGCGCCGCAGTGCGGGCATGCTGCAGGGCGCCCCCATTTCGCCGCCACCGCCTCCGTGACGACGTTGCCGGCGAGCACGGCGCGGAGGGCCCCGGCGGCGTCGGCCGCCAGTTCCCCGCTTTCGAGGAGCCGCCGGGTGGCCCACCTGTCGACTCCAGCGTCCAAGTGCTGAAAGCCGGCGCGCCGGCTGGCCACCTCGCGGGCCTCGCGGGCCGCCCAAGCCCGGAGGAGCACCGCGCGCGTGTCGGGCAGGGCGCGGTCAGCCGGGCGCCAGCCGCCAGGCGAGGTGGCCACTCCAGTCCAGCACTCGACATCGGCCCCAAGCTGCAGCTCCGCCAAGCTCCGGGTCGCCGCGTCCACTGGGCCAAAGCCGCGGCCGTGCCCCGCAGCCATGGCGCCGGCGGCCCGCCTCCAGAGCTCGGCGGGGAACCGGCGTTTCCGGATGGCTTTGGCGACCTGCCACAGCGGCGCGATGACCGTCACCGCCACCGGATCAAGCCGCCAAGTCGGCGCCAGGACGCCGAACACGATCTCTGCGGCCGCCCGGAAACCGCCCCGGCAGACGGCGTGCCGCGCGGCGGCGCGAAGCCCGGCCAACTCGCGCGCTGGGGGGCGCCCGCAGGCCGCGCCATAGAGGCCCGCGGCAGTGCCCGCGGCGGCCCCCAACAAGCAGCGCTGGCGAAAACTGACGGGCAGCCGGCCGAGTCTGGCAAATCGGCCCTGCGCGACGACCAGCTGGCCAGCGGAGACGGCGCAGCGGCGCGCCCTGCCGGCAGTCGCGATGACCCCGAGGTCCTTGAAATCCGCACACGCCTGGATGCCCGGGGACTGCTCCTTCAGCCATCTTCGCAACGCCTGGCGGCTTGCGAATTGGCGACTTTTCGTCCGGTTGAGCCGCCACCCCATTGCCGTCTCGAAGGCGTCTGTCACGCGCAGCGCCTGCTCGAGCTCCTCCGCCGCCTCGTCAACGCGGTCGTCGGCCACGCGGGCCAAGAGGGTGAAGTCGTCGACATACACCCGTTGGCGAAGCAGCTCGCCCGACCTCGCGGCACGTCGGGCCCAGGGCCGGGCCAGGACACCCAGCACGAATACGGCGAGCGGACAACCTGGCAGCAGGCCGCGCGAAGGCGCCCAGGGCTCCCCGATGGCGCTGTCGACGCGCACCCGGCGGCAGGCTCCGTAAGCGCGCAGGGCTGGGCGAGCGAGCCACGGCGGGACACCCGCCCGCGCCAGCAGAACCAGGAGCGCGCCCAAGTCCACCTGGTCGTACGCCTTGCTCCAATCGAGGGCTGCGCCGACGACCTCCTCGGACAGGGCGTCGGCGGACTCGAGTTCCAAGGCCAACTCCCACGCCTGCTCGTCTGCGCCGCGGCGCCAGGAATCCCCTTCCCAAGCACGGCGCCACTGCGCGAAGAGGCGGGCGCGCCCGGCCGCCCAAAGCCGATGCAGAATCGGAAGGAGCCAGATCGGCCGGCGCTCCAGCGGGCCCTGGCCGCCCCCAGGCTTTGGGGGCAGCAGGCCCTCCGCCTCGGCGAGCTCGCGCGGCCACTCGCCGCGGGCCTCCACCTCCTCGAACAGGTCGGCGATCCATCCGTGCAGCTCGGCAGGCAGCAACCGGAGCTCGCTGACAGCCCAAGCGTCGAGCCCCGGCTTCTTCCGCTTTGGCATCCGCCGCAGCAGCCAGCCGACCATCCCTGCTGTCCATGGGGTCCGGTCGGGGAATGGCGGCAGACCATCGAGCTCCTGCAGCCACTCCTCCGCGACCGGCGGTGCGGGTGGGGCCTGCCAGATCGCCTTCCAGGGCCCCTCGAAGTACCGCAGGCGCGCCGCAGGGCCGCCCTGCAAGGCCAGCAACCACGGGCGGCTGCCAGGAGCTTCTCCGCCAACCCCGCCAGCAGGCACGAGCTCAGCTTCGATGCTACCGCCGCCGCGGATCCAACGATACAGCCGCCCCTGGCGGTTCGCGAGCGAATCCTCCACCCAGCGGTGCCACTCAGTCTGCCGGCGCGATCGCGCCGCCGCGCGCGCCTGCTGCCAGGCCGCTTCAGCGCGCACCACCATCGCCTCGGGGACCGGGGCGTCAAGCTGCAGCGCCGCCATCGCTGGGGCCCAATCCGCACAGGCGGCATCAGCAGAACGGAGCGCCTGAATGGTTGCCGCCGAGGCCTGCCGGGCGGGGGCAGTAGTGCGTCCCAGCGTCATCCGAAGGTTGCGGAGACGCCGGAGCCGCAGCAGCGCCGCGTCCGCAGCAGCGTCGGCGGCCTCCCCTCCCCCGCCCGTGGCGGGAGGGCGCTCGGCGCGCATGGCCGACGCTGCATGGGGGCGCGCCGGGGTGGCCGTGAGGCCCATGCGCCAGGCGAGCCAGAGTCGCATCGCCCCGCCGAGCTGATGCCAAGCCTCGTCAAAGTTGTGGTCCGCAAGTGCCTGCCGGAAGCCCCCCTCGAAGCGGCCCTGAACAGCGGCCGTGGCGACCCGGGCGGTTGTTGGTGACCAGCCCTCACCTGCCGGCCCATCCAACGCTGGCACTGGTTGGCGAAGCCTCGCAGGTGCTGGGGCCTGCACGCGCAGCTCGACGAGCAGGGCCGCGTGCGTCGCCAGCCCGAGGTCCCGCCGCAGGCCTACCGAGCGGACCATGCCCAGCGCGGCGGGGCTCGCCAGTACGTAGTCGATCCGCGAGGGGCTGCCGCTGGAAGGGACGCAAGTAGGCCCGAGCGCGGCCAGCAAATCCCTCCAGCCAGCCAGGCCGAGCAGCGCGTCGAGCCCGACCTCCGACAGGCTGCAGTTGAAGTCTCCAACCATGAAGGCTGGGGCGTCCCCGAGGCCACGGAGCCACTCCAAGCCCTCCAGGATGAGGTCCGCGTTCCGCTCGGAGTCCGGCCGGCCGCCCGCGTACCCATAGCAGTTCATGAAATGAACTGCCCTGGCGCCGCCAAAATGCACGGCGAAATGCTGCAAGCGCCCAGGGTGCCTGCCGGACACCCCCGCCGGCTCGGCTCCGCGAGCCGCGCACACACCTGGTCGACTTGCCGCGGCCAGTAAGGACGTGCCGCTGCTGCACGGCCCCACGTGCAGCTGCATGCCTCGCCCCCGGGCGTCGGCAACCGCAGCATCCGCGTCCGCGGCAGGGATGCGGGCCTCCTGCACGCACCACGCGTCGGCCCCAGCGGCGAGCAGCCCGCGCCAGCTAGCGCTCCAGCGGGTGACGTTCGCCACGAGCACTGTGGCTTCGTTTGCACGGGTGGCCTGTGTTCCAGGCCCTCTGTTGGATTGTAAGACGCGCGCGTGGGGCATCGACAGATTATTGAAACTGTGTGTACACATGTTAATTCCCTAAAAACAATAAGCACACTTCACACTCGTCTTGACCTTGACCGACTTGTGCGATTGCCGAATGGTCAAAGCATCGACTTAAAATCAGAGGGGAGGGAACGGTGGGTTGGGGAGGGGATGAGGGTGGACATTGGGAGGGGTAGTGCGCGCAAAAGCAGAAGGGAGATACGGGCCAGAAGGGAGGGCATCATGATCATTAGAATCCATTCCTCCTCCCTCCCCCTCCTCCTGTCGTCGTCGTCGTCGGCCATTTCATCCAAGGCCCCCCGCCCCCGACTATTCTCCCGTTGTCGTCGGTCCATTATTCCCCCTTCCGTCGTCATTCCCCCTCCCATCCGTAGCCATGTCGGCTCAAGCATTTTGCTTCGGGCCCCAATGGCTGCCTCGAGCAGCCGAGGCGGCGACGAGGATGATCTCGCCCGCCTTGTCGGCGTTGGGCAACGCCGTGTGCGACGGCGCGCGTCGGCCGCTGCCGAGGCCAACCAGCAGGGCGACGCAGCAGCCGAGGAGGCCCAGCCTCGGGAGGCGACACCGCTCCAGCAGATCGTCCCCGCGGATGGCGCTGCGGAGCTGCGCATGCTGATCGCTGTCGGTGGCCGCCCCCACGCTTCAGGTCGGCCTCGCTGGGAAAAAGGCTCCGCGGCGCTGATGGCGCACGTTCGCAGCAGGAAGGAGCTCAAGCGGGCCGAGCATGACCTAGTGGTTGAGGCGAGGAGGTCTGAGAATCTCGAGGGCGCATTGAACTTCGTGGCCGCCTCGTACCCGATGGTGGCCGCCACCGTGGGGCTGCCGCAGGTCAGGCGGCCGATGGACGAGCAGAGAGCAGCAACAATGATACGGCTTGCGATGGCGCCCACGATCAAAGGTGCCATCTCCGCCCGCAATCGGCAAACAGAGGCGGCCATGGTGGCCATGCAAGCTGCGACGGAGCAGCAGGCCGCATGTAGAGATAGGATAGTGATTGGTCGAGTTCTTGGGCTCGCTGGCGCCCCCTCGGGCATCACCGTCGTCACGGGCCAGTGGGGCGAGACCCGACAGCGAGTTCGAGCAGTGCACGCTGGTGCACTACGTGGTGAGTTAGAGTCCCAGCGCAAGGTAGGCGCCGAGATCATGATGCAGATGTGGGCCATGATCACGCACGACGGCCGCGTCGTGCTCGAGAGGCAGCCCTTCTTCTCCAAGGGCCTGCGCCTCGCCTCCCAGACCGCTGATTTCTTGGCGGGGCGGGTCGGGAAGCTAGACAGTGAGAGGGGTCAGTTGCACCGTCTTACCTTCCTCTCTCGTCTCCAACTTCGTCCACGCCTCAGTCGTCGCAGATCGTTTCGGCATCCCTTCATCCCTTTGTGTTCCTCCATGTCCTCGCCCCCCACACCCCATCATCCTCCGCATTCCCCTCATCCTCCCCGTCGCTCTCCAGCCACGTGGCCCATCGCAAGAGTTGTTGCACTTGTTGCCCTCATGCTCAGTGCCTTGTCGCCCGCACCCGTCGGTCCCGCGTTCATGCTATCTCTTTGGCCATTGCACCGTATCGCCCCAATCTCCCTCGCCCGCAGTCTCATCCATCCCCTCCCTCAGCATTGGCCAGTCCCCCGTCCTCCTCCATTCCATACCCCTCTCCTCCTCCCCCTCCCCGCCCCCCCTACCGCCCCGCCTCCGCCTGGCGGCCGTGGGCGACGACGGAGGTGCCCACCCTCCCCCTAGTGCCGCGTGAGGGTTAGGAGAACGGTGAGGAGGCAGAGGAGAAGCGAGAGGGAGGGGGGGGGCAAGAGTTTCCGACGACGGCGATGGCGATGCCCCCCTCTCGCATTCCTGCTCTCCAACCTCTCCTCCTCCTCCTCCTCCCCTCCTCCTCCTCCGCCTGTCTATTTGTTATCATTGCCCCACCTCTGCCTCGCATGGCCAATGGGCAGTGCAGGTTGAGGGTCTTCTTCGCGGTGGCCCCATCAATTTCGAGGACGAGCTCGAGCTGCAGGAGGCCGCTCGAGGCCGCTCTCTGTTGCTGCTCTTGTCTTGTGATCGTGCCAGCGCCAATTTCTCGGCAATGTCTTGGTTATGGGAAGTGCTTGGCCAACAGGGTGCCCCACGGAATGTTCTTCCACATCTTGAGCCTTGCATTCTGCACGGTTTAGCATTGATCAAGGGGGCGCCTGCACACGGGAAGAAGTTGATCGCTAGTTGTCACTCGTTGTGTGCATTTTTACGCCAGTGGAGGCCTTCTTCTCAGGGTGGGAACGCCGCGCGAGCTCCATTGCTCGGCCCTGCTGTGCGCCTCGTGTCGGGCGCGCGCACCTGCCCCCCCCCCCCCCCCCATCGGCAGGCCCCGTTATTCCAGCCTAACTCCCCCAGGGGGGCCGCGTAAAGCGCAGTGATTTGCGCGGCCCTGGTGTCCCTCCCCCATCCCGCTCCCAAAACACACAGAAGCCCCGAAGCTTAGAAACTTAGCTCCGGAATGCGTTTGGGGATACGCGCGGCAGGTGCCGAGCAGGGCCGAGCCATGTTGTTCGCGCGGCGCTCTCGACCCATAGGAACTCCGATGCTCTTCGAAAGGCGATGTTGGTTGTGATCAATCGGAAGTTTGAGATTAGACGGGAGGCGCGCCCAGTTCGCCTTGCCGATCGAGCTCGAGATGTTGTCTTTTGTTCTTGCAAGCCTGATCGCGATATCGAGCCTAGGCCACCGGCTGCGGGATCGAGGCCCCCGCGGGCCCAACGGCCTCGCCAGAATGATTTGGTTTTGGACGACTTGATGAACTTCGTTGACATGGAGGGGCCGAACGGAAAATTGACGCACTGGTGCTTCGTCGAACGGGGGTCGTCGGCTCACAAGGCGGGCAGATCCGTGGGTGATCGGTGTTGCGATCGCGACGGGGAGTCGTTCGACAAAGTGGCAGTTCCGATCCTGAACTACTTGGTGCACCGAGGTGTCGCTCATGCCCCAGAAGGTCGGTGGTTATACCTACTTCGGGTTCTCAAGAAAGTATTTGTCGGCTGCATGTGTGGCAACGTCCTTGCAGAGTCGCTGACTGATTTGAGGGTCAATTGGAATGTCACGGACACAGTCGCAGAAGCTCTGAGCAAACTTATCGTTGCTGATTCAGACAACGTCGGGGCCAAGAACAAACTACATGTCCATCGGATTTGCCAACACTTGTGCACGGAGCATGCTCAATGGCAGCTACTCGTCATGATAAGTGGGATGACAACGATCGAGGTGTGCATATACGACATACTGTATTCTAAGTTGACACTGTCTGAGTTGTTGGGCAGGGAGCATGGTTCTTTCCCCACTATCCAGCGTGACCTTCTTCGCATGATGGAGCGGTATGTGGACGGGGAACAGCTGGCCGAGTTGACTCGTCTAGGCGTCGACTGTGGTGACGACGGCGTGCGGCGATGGACGAAGTCGTATTTATTGCAGCTCTCTGCCTCCACATACGACCACTTCGAGAAGAGATTCGAATCGCCGCCGTACACGCTTCTCGTTCTCGCAGACGGCAGTGCGACCGACGAGGAGAAGCACATGGCCATCAACTCTTTCTTCGCTTGCCCTGACCACTGCCTCTCTATGTTCTGCCTACGGCTGAAGGGGCTGCGTCCGACCCCCGAGGAAATGATCACCAGAGGGGCGGCGATAATGAAGGCCTTCGGCGACGCCGCGCTCCACAGTGTCGGCTTCTGCGAGAGGTCCCGCAACGTTGTGAGACAGGACTTGCGGTCAGATGGGCCAGCCCGCAACTTCGCGACCAGCGTGAACCGCATTTTCTGTAGGCAGGCTCGTGCCGAACATATCCAACGGCGTGGGCATGACCCCGTTCGCCCTCCAACTGCTGAGCCACTAGAAGACACGGTCAAAACTAAAAAGCATAATGGGCCTTCCGCCAGGATCACGTGGCAGAACATACAGCTGAGTATATTCAAGGAGAGGGTTGCGCCAGATCGGAAGTTGACACCACAGGAGCTTGATGGGTTTTACGAACGCTGCAGCGCACGGTGGGCAGAGATGCCCGATCAAGAACGGGTGGAGTGGGAGCTACTCAACAAGGCCGACCGTATTGGGCGACACATACAGGACACCCCGATTGAAGACAGACGAGATTGTGCGTTCACACCTTTGTGGGGCCACGACCTTCCCCACGATACGAGCATCTCGACGCCGATCGACCCGAGCGTGTACGTCAAGTGCCACAACATGTACAAGTCAAACGATCGCCAGAAGCTTGCCCGTCACGATGATGTGAACTACGTGCACACGGCACCCCGACGAGCATCTTTGATGAGCAAGCCTGTCGATGGGACGCTCCCAGTGTGCGGGTGCTTCGCCAAGAAAAGAAGTTTCTGCAGATATGTCGCATCGCCAGCCGTGGTCGAGAGATTCGACGGCTTGCTCCCCGTGCTGAATGGCTTCGTGGACACCTTGGAGAAATCCGTGGCCGATGATGCATCCTGTCTGATTATGTTCCGAGGTAAGTTCAAAGGTGACGTTGACCCAATGCCTCCCCACATCCACGCGTGCGCCCTGCTGTGCACGAGGAGGCTCAGGCCGAAAGTCCAGATTGTTTGCAGATGCCACGTGAAAGAGCATCCAAGCGATGGTGTGTTCGAGCTGCCGAAGCTGCCTGTTGTCTTGAGGCTTCCTACCAAGCAGAGCCTCCAGTCTAGGCACGATAGAACATTCATGATGCAGTCAAGTGAAGACCTTTGCCACGAACTTGCTCGGTTCCACGATCGCAGCTGGACTTTGCACCCGCTGGACTACGTACTTGGGCCTGGCCCGTTGATGGACCACGTGGTGTCCGAGATCCCGAACGAGTTCGTGCTGTCGAAGAAGATCAAGGCTTGCCGAGGAAGCGCCCTCGAGACCGTCATGATGATGGGCGCGGCCAGTCCCGTGTCGGCAGGTGCGTCGCGAGCTTCAGGATCGCAAGCCTTCGCTTCGATGCGTGCCGCCAGGACAACCGCTGGTGGCCGCGTCATCGGCGCGCCCGCCCCGCCTGAGCCTGAGGGCGGTGCGATTGATGACGCCGCGTGGCAGGATCCAGAGGTGGAGCTGCTCCACGGCGTTCGCGACCTCGGCGACGGGTTCGTCCAGGACATCGCCGACGCGATGGAGGAGGCGATCGGCGACAGCGCCATCGCCCAGGCTGGCGACGGCGTCGACGCTGGAGCTGCGCGCGCCGAGGATGGAGAAGGCGACGCCTGCGGCGAGGCGGGGGAGGCGGCCGCGCTTGAGTTGGCATCGGCCCTCCCGCCTGAGGCCGCGCCAGTGTGGCCGTCCGCCGAGGCAGCGACAGCCATTGCAATTGTAGACAAGGGCTCTGGGTACATCACTTGCGAGGCGCCGCCATGGTGCGACTTTGGCATGGTGGGCCGATTGCAATCTTGGCCCGTGTCAAAGCCAGAGCAGCAGCGGTCATTCAAAATGTACTGTTGCGTACATGGCACGAGATGTTTCACGCCTCCTGTCACTTGGAGGCGTGCTCCACCACAGAAGATGTTGGAGTGGCTGTTGAATTCAAACCTTTTTCCCCGCTGCCGACGCCACGCAGGAGCACGTGGCCGAGCTGTGCAAGCAACACAAACAATTGTTCGACGAGCAATTTCCCAAACTGAGGAGATGAAAACGCCACGTGTCTGATGTGATTTCGGTTGTCCGTGGCCCACAGCCCATTGGGCGCGCGAGGTCGCTAACGCGCCCTCGGCGTTGCTGGCGCATGCCAGCCAATGCTTTGCAACAACATTCATGCCCCCTCCTCCGCTTCCCCCCGCCTCCGCCCCCGCAAGCAGACTGGTGTTCTGGGGGCGCGAAGATACAATCGGCCAGGCAGTGCGCTAGCAAGATAATCGTGACAGCGTCTGTTGGCATCCATTGCGCTTCGTTGCTTCGTGGCCCGTTCCTCGAGTCTCGCGGCCCTCGAGCCCCGTGGCCCCTCGTGGGCCCTGCCGCGGGCAGCGAGGTCCTGCGAAGCCACATTAGGGTGGAGTGGGAGGATAGGGGCGGCAGTACGGTGGACGATGGAAGGAAGGGGGATGGAGGTTGGCAACCAAGGTGGAGCTACCGACGAGGAGGAATATGAGCTTAAGAGAAACAGGACAGGGGAGGCAGGAGAGGTGGCGAGGATGCAGGAAGGGTGAGAACGCTACCACACATGATCGCCCGCTTCTGCAGGTCTGCTTTCTTGAAGCGCCACTCTCTCTGACGAGCGGGTGGCAGGGGGTTGGGAGAGAGAGAGAGAGAGAGAGAGAGAGAGAGAGAGAGAGAGGGAGAGTAAGACAGAGAGAAAGAGAGAGAGCCCCGCCGCGGCACTGTCGCGCCCGCATCGGCGTGTACATCAATGTGGCAGGCGCGCCCTGCTCTCTCCCCGGCCTCTCTTGATTTGTGATATGGTTGACGATCGGTCTCGTGTAGCTTAGGGGGTGTAGCTCGAGGGGCCAGGTTAGCTCAAACGAAGACCTCTTGTGTAACCTAGGGTGTGTGTGGCCCACGGGGGTGTGACAAGGCGCTGGACTTACATCGATCGGTGAGCGTGTCGAGTACACTCCTGCACCCTCAACCCTGTTCCCCCCGTTGCCAGATGCCAAGTAGTAGTGGAAGCGTGTCGTGCCACGTCGGTCGTCCTGACTTCTCATCTGCCTCCCCCTGCACATGCCGCGCCCTTCTATACCTCGCAGTCGCTCGGTTCGAGCATCCTCCGAAATCCGTGGCGCCGTGCGTTGCCCATGCCACCGTGCCCTTCGAAGATCTGGTTAGCGGCGTCGGTTGGCAGCTCAACTTTCTTGAGGGGGTCGCTCTGGCCATCCCTTTGGTAGCCAGGGCAGCTTCGGCCCCTGCCTATTCACCCCGAGGACTCCTCCTGCGAGGGGGCAGCGCGGGGCGGGGGGGGAGCAGTATGTCGGCCCCCCCCTCGGCTAGGTTCGTGGGCGCCCGAGTTGCGACGGCCCGCCCACCCCCCCTCTACAGATTTACGTCTGAACAGTAGAAGTCGGTTTCTCCCACGTCTACAGATTGTCTGTCGATGTGTAGAAGTGTCGTGTGTCGCTTCTACACATTGTCTGTGTAAGTGTAGAAGTGCAGTGGGTGGTGGTTACACACATTAGTGTCTGATCTGTAGAAGGGGGGTGGGCGATGTGTAGATTTCGTCGGCTGCGAAGGCCTGTGGTGTGGACGCGTGGCCTACGCGGCCACGCTTACGTGCCCAATGGTTCCAGGGGGGGATTATTGGCTGGCCGCCCAGAGTAGTGCCGGGTGGAGATTTTTGGCCGTCCACACGGTTGTGCATTTACTGTTTGCTGGTGCGCGCCCCCTGCCCCCAATGCGCAATGCTTCTTCTGCTGCCTCGCACTTGTAGGCCATTTTTGGCTCCAGTCTTGTTTGGTTGGCAGAGACAACTTCGGCCCCTCGTGTCTCGGCCTGCTCCGCCGAAGCATGGGGGCCATGAGAGAGCTCGATGCTGCCGTCTCGTCCTCGGCGGTGCAGACTCCGTGCAAGAGGGAGTCCGTGGAGGACCTAAGGGGAGGTTCCATGACCCCATCGGCTGAGGAGGAGGAGGAGGAAAGGATTGCCATGAGGAGAGGCACGGTGAAACGCGTCGTGAGGGATGGGTCTGGAGGAGGAGCAAGACGACGAGGAGGAAGAGGAAGGCGAGGGTCCCTGTCGCCCTTATTTGGATTTCGGTAGCTCATTTAGTCCTTGCCCACTGCCCCACGGCCCCCTTCCACCCGCGTGGAGCGAGGCGCGATGGGGGGGCAACAGTGGGGGGTTCGTGGAGGGAGGGATGGGGGTGAAAAGAAATTGGGGTGGGAGAGGGGTCTGAGAGGAGAGGAGTTTTTTGTTGCTAGTAACTGCATCCAACAGGACTCGTCAGGACACTGGCTCGCGGCGAAACGCCGTCGCCAACCTGGAGGAGTGGCGGCTAGCCCCGCGGCGTCGTCGGGCAACTTCAGCACGCCCATGAAGGACCGCATCTCCGACGTGAAGGATGACGTGGACGGCGACGCCAAGTCAATGGTGAGTGACCTATCTTGCGGAGGCTCGGCATCGGCCTGCAAGGAAAAGGATCCGTGCTTGGGCTGCAAGCGGGTCTTCGGCGTTAGCCGTTGCTACTTCAATCCAGCTGAACCAGTTCCTTGGGGTCTGCCTGCGGGCAGAGGGGCTTGGTGCAAAGATTGCCACACGTGCTGGAGGACAGTATACCGTGAGGAGTACACTTTACCAGTCTTCGGTGATTGGATGACTCGGCACAGGGACTCATGGGAGAAGAGCTCGCTCGCGTATCTCTCCCTCAAGTTCGAGAAGTATGATAAGATCACAGCTGGAATGGTCAAAGACAGAGTGAGGGTACTAAACTTCGTTAGCAATCTGATCGGGGTCCCGTTGACACCGTTCGTCGTGATCTCCTTGAAGGACGCTGTGGCGAAGGCTGCCGCAAGGGACGGGAGGCTCGACCCTGCGAGTCTCGTCGCGATCTTCCATGGCTCCTCTCCCCAGCTCGGCGCGTTTGCACCTGCATGCCCTGGCACCTTGGAGATCAAGCGCCCCTCTGGGGACGCCTCGGAGACGGAGGTGATGGCGTCGAGGTCGACACTTGCTTGCTCAGAGGGGGATTTGGAGATGATGAACTGCTACTTCGGGGGCCACGAGAGCGTTTCGAGGACGACGCCCGACGCTTTGGCCTTGGCGCCCTTGCCGACACCCAGGGGTCAGGAGCCCGAGCGGCCTCCCCGCGCGAAGATGCAGACCAAGGTCGACGGCCTCGTTTGTGCGGTGCAGGCCGTTGTCGCGAAGTTCCAGACTGAGACGTGGGAGGACGTCAAGGAATCTGCATTCACGAAGCACATTACTTCGCTGAGCTTGGCCAGGAACGGGGCCGCCAGCATCGGGGACAAAGACGGATCAGAACTCTCTGAGCATTGGGCGGCTGGTCTCACGGCCGTGAAGACGTTTGTCAAGATGCACAAGGGCTTCATCAAGACGAGCAGGAAGCACGGCAAATTGGTTACACTATACGACTCCATGTACAAGGCCGTTGAGTTCTTCAGAGATATTGGCATCGGGCCTAGCCTCTATCCGACATTCAAGATTCTCTGGCACGCTACCGTGTTTTTCGACAACCTCAACAGGCAAGCGAAGACAGTGGACGCAGCCTTGCAAGCAACGGTCGACTACGGGCTGAAGGCGACCTTCGCGGCCTTGTCCACGGTGCGCAAGGACTTCTCGTTCAACGAGTGGATGCTGAATATGTTGGTGAGGGCGTTCGCCGAGACCCTCGAGCGGGCCAGGTGCGACGATGGTCAACTTCGCGAGACCGTTGGGCAGATCTTGGAGCGCGTGTCGGTGACGATTGATATTCTCCACCCCGCCTTCATGTCGTTCCTCAGCGACGCGATCGACAAACTCAGACACTACCAGGCGCTCCTGACCGCAGCGGTGGAGCCAGAGAAGGTGTCAGCCAAGAGCGTCTCCGATGCGATCGACTGCGTCGAGAGTTCCAAGAGCATGGTCCTTCTGAAGAACCAGATGCATTTCTCGACCCTTGGATCCCACGTCTTGGCAGAGGCGAGTGCGATCTAGGCGGTCACCGCCAAGGACCACCTGGGCGACCAGAAGCTCCAGCGCGCCATGGCCATTGTCCAGGACGATAGCAAAGAGTTGCCGAGCCTCGTGCAGACCGAGGAGCCTGAGGGCGGCATCCTCACCACGGTGCTACGGGTTGACTTGATGAAAACGGGTTCCTGCTTCAGCAGCCTCGGCGACAGCGTCGAGCACGCGCAGGAGGCCATCGAGTTGTGGGAGCGTCGTCGGCTGGAGGAGCAGTCCCCCGAGATTGGCAGGTGGATGGTCAAGTTGGTGCACCACCTGTCCTTGTACGATTTGGTCTTCTCGGTCCGCATGGTGTCCTTCTACGGTAGCACGCTGGGCAGCTCCAGCGCATTGGCAGTTGAGCCCAACGACGGCGCGGCCAGTGGCGTCAACGCCTCAGCTTGGTCCGTCGGTGCGCGATCCTTCCTCGAGACCGTGTGGGACGAGACCTGCTTCGGGGTGAATGTCGAGCACGTGCTGCGAATCGTTGGCCAGTTCTCGGACTCGATGAGGGCTGCGGAGCCGTCGTTGGTAGACCTATCGAAAGTGGTCCAGCGCATCAGCGAGAACATCACGACCCGTGCGAACCTGGTGTCCCTCATCAAATGCATCGCTGGTTTCGGCAGGACCTCGACGCCGATCGATGCCGTGAACGAGTGGGGGGCCGTTGCCAGCGGTGAACACGAGAGCTCCTCAGTCCTCGCCAAGGCAGTGGCACTCATATCCTTGTCCAAGCAGGTTGTGGGCACTTCCCTCGAATCGTTCATTTATTTCAGGGACGAGGGCGACTTCTGCATCGACGGCATCGCTGGAGTTGCAGGGGAAAGCGGCACCAAGCTGCGCGTGTCGCCCGCTCTTGTAACAAAGTTCGTGTCCAACGTGCTGAGCGGCGATCTCGTGACCTACGCGAGCGGCTTGGTGGTGGCATCCTGGGACATCGCGGTGGATAGGTTCATCACGTCGGTCTCACTGCATAACATCGAGTTTGACAAGCTTGGTAAAGGCAGCCTGAGCGAGCCGCTCGCGCACGACAACTTCTACGCCAAGGCGTTCTTCGACAACATGCAACCTGCCATGGGGAAGATTCTGTCGCAACCTATGGGTGCATGGCCGTGCGATGACATGCGCGGCGCCGTGCTTCGGCTGGCTGGCGTGTGCGTTAACGAGGACAACCAGATAGAGATCAAGGTACCCAGTGGCGCTGACGACCTGGTCTCGGCGGTGCTCCCGCTGGACGTCTTCTCTAGTCTCTCGATGCTGTGGTCGGACTGCCACAAGATCGCAGCGTGCTTCGGTCGGCTTGGCGACCGTTTCCTGAAGTCTGCCGACGCAGGCGGCCGTTCCGACAGCGTTGCTAAGGACGGCGACATCAAGCCAGATGTAAGCGCTGCAATCATGGCATTGCGCGATGCAATTACGGAAGGCATTGAGCATGCGGAGAGGTTGGCTGGCGCGAGTGAGGAGATCAAACAATTATGCTGGCCTGGCCTCTCGACCCTTACCAACTTCCTGGACCAGTCCACCCACACGACTGAGACGTGTTCATGAAGTACCTGGAGGTGGTCAACTCGGAGGCCATGGAGCTGCAGGAGGTGACGCCCCCGACGTCGCACATCGTATTCGAGCACCGCATCAACGCCGCGGCCGCCAAGTCGCAGCTCGTGAAGTTCGTGAACCGCGATCTCTTGAACAACAAGGTGCTGAGCGTGTACACGATGCTGGACAAGATCGGCTACCTCCACAAGAACTGGTGCCTCAGCCCTCCGATCACCGAGGACCAGCAGATCAAGGACAGCGTCGACACGATCGAGAGTATTTGGACCTCCGCGCGCAAGGCGGTGACTACCATCGCTGCGCTGGGGCTGGTGTACGATAAGAAAAGCAAGCAGCGCCAGGACGACGCTCAGTTCATCCTGGGTTCCAAGAAGGGTGACTTGGCGAAGTCGCTGGTCAACGAGCTGGAAGCCATCGTCAGTGGCGCAAGGTAGGTGCGGTTGACGGTCACTCGCAGTGTTGCACAGACCGCAGCACGCAACGCACGCATGCACGCCCACGCCGACCAGAGTTAGAATATCAAGATTTGCGCAGGCTATGTTTGTAGAGTCGCTCGGGGTGCAGTGCGGTTCCACGTACGTTTGAGAGCTGGCGTCTGAGCCCAGCTGGGGAGGAACCCACTTGCAAAATAGAATTGAAAATGCCATGATACTATGTGTGTATTGGTTGCCTTACATATCTCTGAACTCTCACTGTGTCGGCTTTGTTATTGCTGCTCGAGCGTGCGTGTGAAGTCACATCTGATCGAGCGTATCCTTCGCACGTCTGCGCGCGTGTTCTCGCGACTGTGGCGCGAGGTAGGGGGTGGCTTGATATGAAGGTGCTGGCCAGTACATCGAGCACAGGGGTGGGGGCGAGCGAACTGGAGGGGGAGGGCTGGGGGAAACAGAACATAAGAAACAGCAAACAAACATTACGAGAAAAAACGAAAAAGGAGTAGAGCGACGGGGAGGCGATGTACGAGGGGGCACGGGGGAGGGAGCAAAGATGGGCAAGAAGAGGCGGAAGGACGACTTCAAGACAATCGGTAACGACGGCCTCTAGTTGATGCAACCTTTGGCGTCATTGTCGTCGCCGCCGTCGCCGCGGCCGCGACGGGCCGTCGCCGCCGTCGGCGTCGCTGCCGCGTTGCCGCCGCCGTCGTCGGTGGTCGTCGCCGTCGGTGGAGGAAGTGGATGGGGCAGGGGCGGCAAGGGCACGGGAGCGCGGGCGGGACACGAGGGGGGGTTGACGGTTGAGGAGGGGGGGAGGGGGTGAGGATTCGGAGAGATACGGCACGCGGAGAATGACCAATAGGATGTAAAAAGAGAGAGGTTGAGGACGTTTCCCCCGAGCCCCTCCCCTCAGGACATCACCCCGTGACCCCGCGCCCCCCCCCCAAAGGCCATCACCGATCCCCCTTGGCTACTAGGTAACAAGGGGAGCTCGGCGTTGCACGTTTAGTTGGTAATAGGTCGTAGTAGCCATAAGCTTCAGTGAATGACATGTTGTGGACTGTTCGAAGGACCCACCGATGCTCAACGAGCGCGTGTGCTGAACACGCAAGGGGGGGACTCATCAACCCATGTTATGTGGCCTCCACGTGCTCTCACTGTGGCCAACCGAACGCCTGTCAAGGTAACAGGAGAGCGCATGTCGCTACCCGTCCTGTGACCGTTCAGATGCCCCCAATGGTCATCAACGAAAACTTGTGAAACTCACGGGGGGGATGGGGGATGGTGCCCCATTCCCGCGTGGCCATTCGCGCGTTTTCACGGACACCCGCCCAACTTTTGTGACGGCCCAAAGCAACCTTGCATGTGATATAGCAAGCCACCGCCCACACATAAAACCGACGGGCTCGTTTGACGGCCTTCTTGGGTTCCTTGTTTGGCGGCCACGTGGGAGTTGGTTGGCGATGTGCCTGGCAATTCGTAATTCGCGTGGGTAACTCCACGGGGGTCCTGGGGGGGGGGGCGCGAGTTTTCCAAGATGGGCTCAGGCGGTGTTGTGCTAAGCCCGAGGTTTATATGTTACTGTTGGCGGCCTCTGGGAGCCCACTGGGGTCTCTCCTGGAGACTTATTGGGGGCCCTTGGTGGCCCTATCTAAGTCGCTTCGTTTTTGTGGCGGTATCGGACGGGGTCCCGAGGAAAGCGGCACGGGCCCCCCAAGAGAACCCAAGATGAACCATATCAAACTCGCGGTTTGGTATGGCACCTCCTGAGCTTGCCCCCCTCCCACCCTCCTCTTGGGTTCCGAGTGGCCCCTGAAACTTGGGCGATAACTTATTGGCAGCGGTGCGTGTCCCAAGCTCCGAAATTGCAGCGCCATGCCCCCGACAAGGCCCCGACAAGGTTTCAACGCGGAGGGGCGCCATGGATTGTGATGGACGCAGACAGAGAAGGGGGGAACAAGGCAGGGAGGGGAAGGGCGCAGGGGGGGGGAGGAGAAGAGGAGGACGACGCGGTGGAGGCATATAATGACTAGGAGTAGGTTGACCAGGGTTATGAGCGAGGATGATGGGCAAGAAACGGGCGAGGATTGTTTGGGGGGTAGGGTATGAGGAGGCGGAGGAGGATTATGTTTTGTGTTGCGCAATCGCATTCCACGCCTTGAAAACAGTGGCCATCGCTTAGTGCGGCCCTGCGGCGCGGACCGACAATCATCAGGATCGACAGGGGGCCCGACGTGGGATTCGGAAACAAGCGCCACTGTGTAACCGAGTCGCCAAATGTGCCGCGCATGGATCGTCGCGGCCACAGCGGTTAGGCACGGATGCTCTGGCGGGGAGGTGCCGAGGCGACGAGCACGGCGAAAGCCGACGTTTGCGTCTGTGCCCCCCTTGCCAGTTAGATTGGTCTCGCATATTCAGAGCTAGCGTTCTTTACTCCCACACTGTCCCTCTCAATTCGTTAAATTTGACGTATTAAGGAACAGAAGTCTACACTTATGCTTTTCTGTAGACAGCTCGCCCTGGGTCTGGGGCATCTGAACAGCCCGAGGGGGGTCGTGCAAACGAAACTGTGGCGGTCAGCGGCGGCTGCTGGGCCGAGGGCCCGGGCTGCGACGCCTCGCCCACACGGACGCCTCGCCACGGCCACCCACGCCATCGGGCCGTCGCACTGCGCCCAGCCACGCTCAGGCACCACCGCCAGCCGCGCCCCGCTCGGCACTCCGCGAGCGCCGTCGCCTGGCCGGGCTGGCCGGCGGCGTCGAGGAGGCTCGCGGCCGGCCCATGCACTCCCGGAGCGTGACCTGCCGCCTGGCTTCCGCAGCGTGGTGGGCTGCAGCCAGGTCGCGCCAATTCCTTGGCGCGCCGCCGCCGCCCTCCGTAGCGCCGGAGGCGCCGGTCCCCGGCGGCAAGCCGCCAGGAATAGCAGCCACCGCAGCGCCCAAGCCCCCCGGCGGCACAGCAGCGGCGATGGCACCGGCTGGCGGCGGAGCGACGGGAGCAGCGGGAGCGCCAGCGTGTGCGGCCCCAGCGACGGCGGGGGCAGCGGCATGCACGGAGGCGGCGGGCGCTGCCGCGGCCGCCGCCGCACCAGCGGCAGGGGCCCCCGCACCGGCCCCACGCACCGCGGCAGCAACCAGCGCGCGGAGATGCTCGACGAGCGCCGCGGCCTCGCCTCCGGCGCCTCCGGCGCCTCCGGCGCCGCCTCCATGCGGCAGCAACCTGGAAGTCGCGGCCGCCAGCGTGTCGAAAGCTGCGGCGACCCCAGCCTCGGAGAGGTCCGCAGCCGGAGGTGCACGTGCAGGAGCCGCCTCCGCCTGCACCGCCATCAGCGCAGCATCGGCCTGGCGCAATGCCTCCTGCGCCTTGGCCGCCTCGGCCTCGAAGTGCATGACGGCACGATGCGCCTGCATCAAGTCCTCGCTGATCGACTTGAGCTTGGACGCCGCTGCCTTCTGCGAGTCCGTGGCGGCCTGGACGCGGACCGCCCAAGGCCGCGATGCCTGGGCAGCTTGCTCCAAGGCGTGGATCTGCCGGTCGCACTCCGACACATCCGCCGCCGCCCCATAGCGCTGGGCTGCCGTACGCCGGTCGCGCCAGTACCGGAGCTCCTTCTGCGCGGTGCTCAGCTCGGCCACCGAGGCGTCCGGCGAGCTGCCAGGCTCCGAGGGCGGCATCGGCACATCGCCAGGCGGCGCCGCAGACCCCGGGGGCGAAGGCAACATGCGCTGCACCACGGCCGCGTAGGAGTCCTCGCCATGCGGTTGTCCACCACCACCGCGCTGGCGGTGCTGTCCAGCAGGCACGTCCGGCCTGGCCGTGTCCCGCTTGCGTGGCGGCTTCTTCGCAGCCGCCCGGGCGGCAGCTGCGATCCGCTGCGGCGCAGGCTTGCCGCAGCGCTGGCAGCGCACGCGACACGCCCAGTTGGCCGCGTGCCCGCACGGGCATCCCCAGCATGGCTCCCGTGGCCCTGGGAGCACCGCTGGGTCCGCCCCGCCAGCAGCCTGCGGGCGGCCGCCGCCGCCGCCGCCGCCTCGAGCGCCCCGCATCCGACAACGCGCGCGGATTACCCTACGCGCGGGCCCGGGGCCCAATCGGGAATTTAAGGGGGTACAGCTCCTGAGCTCCTTGAGCCAAAATGGCTTGAGCCAAAATGGCTACGGAGGGGGAAAAAACCACACAGACACAATGAATCGTCGACCCCCCAGAAAATATGGGAGAATATGGGAAGTGGGGGGGAAGACAAAAAGCCAGAAAATATTGGAGAATATAGGGGAATCCTCTTATTTGTGTGTATTTACTTGTGTGTCCCAAGGCCCCTTCAGTCTTGCCTTCCAGCTTAGAGCACCGAGAGGGAT
Source organism: Prorocentrum cordatum (assembly GCA_963575745.1). Classification (NCBI taxonomy): domain Eukaryota; class Dinophyceae; order Prorocentrales; family Prorocentraceae; genus Prorocentrum; species Prorocentrum cordatum. Next base: position 341,693 of record CAUYUJ010018971.1, on the reverse strand, counting down.
GTGCCCCTCTGCGATTGCCCCCGCTCCCCCCCCCCCCCCGGCGTAGCGATCTGCATGTCCGTTGGGTTCGCTCTTCGGGTGGGGACGAGGGGAGGGGAAGCCGAGTCGAACGATGAGGGGGGAGGAGGAAGCTGACGGGGGGAGGAGGGAGAGGACGGAGATGATGGAGATGATGAAGAATGGAGGAAATAATACGAAGAAAAATATCGAAGAGGGGGGAGGAGGAGGAGGAGGAGGAGGAGGAGGAGGAGGAGGAGGAGGAATGATAAAGGTGGAGGAAGGAGGACCCGGAAAAACATATCGGAGCGGCCTGCCTGCCAGCTTCGAGCACCCGGAGGAGGTGCCCATCCGCGGCTGCTCGCTCGCCTACCTCGTCGAGCTGCTGGGCCGCTACGGCTACGACTTTGTCGCCTTCGGAGGACCCCTCCTCGCTATGTTTTTACTCGTGTATGGCGTTGACCAGGGCGCGGTGTAGCATTTCTGCCCCGAGGTTTTCTGGATTTCCTCGAGGTCGTCGTGGTGCTCATGCTGGCCACGCCCGCTTAGAGTTGATTGCATCGCTGATGGCACAAAGCCTTCGGAGGACCCAGCGGCCTGACAGGAGTGCAGATCTTGTGATGCATGGCCAGGGCAGGGGCTCTGCGATGCCGTTGGCAAGGCTCAGGTTAGCGCGCAGGCAGCTTCCCCGGCCCCCGGCTGTTCTCAGCACGCCCAAACCCACACCCCCACGGGTCGTGTGCGGCACACGCCGCAGATGCAGGAGCGGCAGAAAGAACGTCCCCATGCACGGTTCATCACGTTTCGAGACATCGCACCCCGCGTGTGCGCGTGGCATTTGGAAGGGGTTGCGCACTGGCTTCGAAGTTCTCGCCGCTTGGCCCCGTTTTCAACAAGACTTGGGTGGAGAGATTGCAGATGCCGCGTTTGCGCTCGGTTACGTGTCCCTGAATGCACCCCAACGGGTGTTCGAAAACCGCGCCTTTGGGTGGTTTGTCGTCATTGTGTCCTTCTGTCTCGCTTCCCTTGTGCCTTCTCTCGGTCGCTGATGTGGTGTTGTGTGATAGTTTGCGCATACATGTGAGTTCTCATTCAGTGCGTTCCTGTGTTTGTGATTGTATGCGCTGCGAGTCTCAGATTTAAGAAACGCGCTATCACTGTATTTGTATGCCCCTTTTGTTCAGGCCATTGCAGCTGGTTTCCAGCAGAGCCTCATCTGTGTTTGGAAGCCTCCGTTTCGGCGTCCATGTGTTGTTTATGCGTTGGCCCCTGTTATATGAATTGTCCGGCGTATTTGTCGCATGATCGGTTTTGCAAGTTTCGATGCAAATCGTTTCGGCCGATCTTTAGCACCATCGCTTTATCCCCGGCTTGTATGTTGCGTTTCTTTCTCCCGGGCAGAACGTTCAGACGACGCGCGGCAGGGGAGGCACATGGGAGGGAATGCCGGCGACGATAGATCACCAGTGGGATGTAGGTTGGCAGCCCGCCCGCGTGTAACCCGACCAGGGGGGAGAAGGAAACAGCGGAGGATTGGAGAGAAATCGGTCGGAGGAGCAGAGAATGTGGAGGAGGATGAGGAGGACGAGGAGCCTTCGGCCCTCGTCGGGCCTCCCTGGCCCTCGTTTTTTGCCTTGGCCTCTGGAGGCCCTCCTGAGGTAATCTGTGCGCGGCCGCGGCGGGCCCGCCGCCGCGCCGCCGATGCGGCAAAGACCGCTACGGCTGCGCCTCCGCGCGGAGGCACAGAGCCGCGCTCGAAAGGCTCGAAAGGACGATGAGGCCTCTGCGGGATGCGCCGCGCCGTGCGATCGGCCGGAGGGGCGGCTGCCGCCCGGTGGCCGACCGGGGCGCCACGGCCCGCGGTCGGACACTGTCGAAGCGCTCCAGCTTGCCCATGGGACCCCCAAGGAACGTTCTTGGAACATTTCTGGCTGAGACTGTCCTGTTTTAACGCATTGGTTTGATTTCTAAGAGCATTGCTCATGCTCTTAGAGCACGTCTCGGTTCTAAGATCACCTCGTACAAAGAATGCCGGGCCGGTCGGTCCCTGCTCAACACGGGGGCGGGCGGCGGCGAGAAGGCGACGGCGGGCTGGGCGCTCCCAAGAAGGCTTCGTCTTCGAGGAGCTGAGAGTGTGAGCTTCCCGAGGAGGAAGAGGTACCCATACCACTACCCTGCGCACGCGTTCCCCAGGTTGGGCCTCCTGGGAGGCCCTCGTCGCCACCGCTGGATTCGCCTCGAAGTTCTGGTCCGAACGCACCCAGGGAGACGTCTGGGGAGTAGCCTTAGCACTACCCTTTTGGGCCTCCCCGCGCTTGACGTCCCGCCCTCGGCGGGAGCTGGTGGAAGGCGGCGGGGGTAAAACGAGGGCGGCTCCGCCGACGGAGGCGGGCGGGAGCAGAACCTGCCCCGCCGCCCCCTCCGGGGATGACAGTGCTTCCCTCCTCCCTCCTCCCTCCTCTCCTCCTCCTCCTCCTCCTCCTCCTCCTCCTCCTCCTCCTCCTCCTCCTCCTCCTCCTCCTCCTCCTCCTCCTCCTCCTCCCCTTTCTCCTCCTCCTCCTCGCGGCGCAGCGCAGTGCCTCGGTCCTGGAGCGGTCCAGAGCGCCGTGAGGCTGAGGGGTCCTGGGGAGGGATGGGCTCCGAGGTTTCTGCCCGCTCTTCGCCTCCAGGGGCCCCATCGCCAGGCCCCAGGGGCCGTCAAGAGAGAGTCGAGAAGCGAGGAGCCACCGCAGGGGCGCCCCCCAGGGCATTCAGGAACCGGTTCCCTCGGGACCCATCTTCCTCACGGCAATAGTGTGAGTGAGTGGAGAGTGTTGCTACCTCCCTCCATTCCTTCTCCGCGCCCCCTCTTCCTCAGGTGTTCCCCTCTTGCTCCATGCTCGCGTGCGCCGCCTCCTGGTATCATTCCTCCTCCTCCTCCTCGTCCTCCCCCTCTGTGACTGGCTTGCCACTTCTCGCCGTGTTCTCCTCCTCCTCTGTGACTGACTTGCCAGTTCTCGCCGTGTTCTCCTCCTCCTCCTCCTCCACCTCCTCTGCGACTGACTTGCCACTTCTCGCCGTGTTCTCCTGCTCCTCCTCCTCCTGTGTGACTGACTCGCCATTTCTCGCCGTCCCCTAGCTCCCCAGCCGCAGCCAGACATCGGCGTCACCCCAACATACTAATACTATATGTGCGTCGCCCCCCACAGGGGCGACGCGCGCACCGAGAAATCTTATAGTATATGCGTCGTGGCGGGCGCTTTCTGGCACCGCTCGGGAAACGATGTATTACAAGATGGGTGCACTATATGGTCGGGTCGGACGCGCGCCTCCATGGAGGACATGTAGTATTAGTATGTCCCTGCGCGTCCCAAGACAAGCGCAGCCTCCCCGGCCATTTTGCCCAGGACACGATGCCCTCTTCACCCACAGGTCGGTCCGGTCCGCCTGGCTGCCGCTGCGGCCGCCGATGGACGAGTTCGACTGCTACAACGAGGCCAGCCTGCGCGCCGGCCGTCGTCGCTACGCGTAAGTCGGGCCGGTCCCTCTACAGGGGGGATATTCAACAGCAGTCAGAAAATAGTGTGGGGGCGATTTTTCTTAGCATTTCTTGGTTATTGCGAAGGCCTTACGGCTGGTGCCGCCGACCCTGAGATCGACGAAGATGAAAACGAGGGGAGAGGCAGGGGGAGGAGGATGAGTGGGAGGTGGAGGAAGTTTAGGACTCTGTTGGAGGGTTCTTTGGGCGTCTCGGTGCCGATCTTGGGAGCCTGTGGGGTTGTCGGGGAACTTCGGGGAGCGAAAGAAACGAGAATGCAATAAGCTGTTGAAAACGGACGAGAATCGAAGGATTTTGCTTGTTTGGGCCTTCGTGGGATTGCGCCTGGAGGCATTTTGCGCCGTCTTGCAAGCCTATGGGGCCGTCCACAGGCTGCGAAGGCGTCTTGCACAGATCGTTTGGCGATTCAACGTTTTCTTGAGCTGTCTTGAAGGCGTCTCGGGGCAATCATCGCTCGTCCAGAAGCCTTTTTGAGCTCCGGGACCCGTCCCTGAAGGGGAACGACGGCGGCGGCGGCGGTGGTAGCGACGACGACGCTGATGTGGGTTGAGTCCTCAGGGGTGCTTCTTGGGGTCTCTTCCGAGCGCTCTCGAAGGCCTCTGGGGGGCAGTTTGGGGGCCCCTTGGGAGCCTCTTGGAGCCTCTTGGGGCTTCTTCGGGGCCTCTTGGGGGTCTCTTGGGGCTGAGGGCTCGAAATGTCCGTTCGGGTCCCCCTTCTGGGTACTCTCCTGGAGCCGTCTTGGGGGCCTCTTGGGCCGTCTTAGAGGCGTCTTTCTTGGGCCGTCTTGGGGCCTTTTTCGGCCGTTAGGAGACCGTCTTGGGGGCCTCTTGGGCTGTCTCGGGGCGATCTTGGGGGCCTCTTGGGCCGTCTTGGCGCGTCGGGACGCGGCAGAGGCAAGAACGCCAAAATCTGGCAAAAACGATGAGAAATCAATGAATGTTGCCTCTTGGGGCTCTCGTGGGTTGCTCCTGGAGGCCTCTTGGGGCGCTTTGCAGGCCTCTTGGGCCGTCTGGAGGCCGTCAAGACGTCTTGGACAGATCGTTCGGCGATTCGGGGTTCTCTTCGACTGTCTTTGGGGCCTCTTGGGGCACTCTTGGCCCGTCTTGGGGCTTTTTGGGGCTCCGGGACTCCCCGGGGGGGCGTCGTACCTGACCCCCCCCCAGACCCATTCCCGGGACCCCCCTTGGGACCCCCCCCTGGGATCCCCCCCAGGTCCCCTCCCCCCCCCCCGGCGGGGGAGGGATCGAAGGGAAGGGGCTTCCCTTCGACTCAATTACGACGTTGCTCAACTTCGCTTTGGCTGGCGCGCTGAGGAGGTCTCTGGGAAAGGGGGGAGCTTCGACGAGCCCAGGGAAAGGGGGGGCAGGGAACGGGGACGACAGAGACGACGACCAACGAATGACGGAGATGACGACTTGAACGGACAAGCCCCTCACACATGCCGAATGGGTCGGCGGATTTTTGAATATGTTTGCGAATATGTTTTACTTTTCATAGAAAATCTGCCTGTAGGGGAACATGCCCGACCTAACGCTGCGGTCGGGCCGCTGAAGCAGGAGCCCTTCTCGTCGGGGACGGGCTCAGTGTTCCTCGATTGGTTTACGGTGTCGTCTTGGGTTCTCCTTCGGTTTTCTGTGGGACGTCGAAGTTTGACTTATGGAGAAAAAAGGGGCCTCGTTCCTTTCAGGGCTCCTGACGACAGCGTTTCGATTGTATCTGCACTCTCAGATCTGGGCGTGGTGGACGCGAACGTGTCGCTTAGTCTTATGCCACAGGACCCTCATGGATGGATCCAGCCCGCAAGTTCCCCACGAGGGCGAGATCAGGGGTGTCCGGTCGTGATCCCGCGCGGCGCTGGGCTTGCAAGACGTCGAACAATCGGGCTGACACTATTCATTGCCCGTGGCGCCGTCCAGACAGTTTCCAGAACCTTGGCCGAGCCATGCCGTCACTTCCCGGAAGGCCATGGGGGAGCTGGCGAAAAACGGCGCGCGGCTCCTAGCCCGGTCGCGGCTGCCAGGGGCCGAGTGTCCTCCTCCTCCTCCTCCTCTTCCTCCTTCTCCTCCTCCTCCTCCTCCTCCTCCTCCTCCTCCTCCTCCTCCTCCTCCTCCTCCTCCTCCCTTGGGGCGGTCGCAGGCAAGCGCAGCCAGAGAAGCGTCGAGAAGGGCAAGAGTGGGTTGTTCCAAGCAGGTCTCGCCTTTCGAGGGATCCAAGGCGTTGACCTCTTGCCAGCAGCGGGGCTCGTGTCGATGTCTCCGGTTCGCTTCGATTCGATCTCGATGGTTTCCGATTCCGATTCCATTCAACTTTGGATTGCGAAGGCCTTACGGCCGGTGCCGCCGACCCTGAATGGCGACGACGACGACGACGACGACGACGACGACGACGACGACGAGCGCTCTTGGGGGCCTCTTGGGGGTAGTTTGTGGGCCTCTTGGGAAGCTCTGAGGGGCCGCTTGGAAGCCTCGTGGGGGCCTCTTGGGGCTTCCTGGGGGTCTCTTGGAGGGAGCCTGGGACGTCTTGATGGTTTCCGATTCCGATTCCATTCGACTTTGGATTCCGATTCGGGCTCCGATTTCTCAACGGAGGCCTACCAGCCTGCCGATTTCTGCCGACTCGACTCCTCCCGACTCGGTTGCCGATTTTTCCGCCGATCCAATGCATGTCGATCGCCGATCAGATTTGTCGACTCGATGCGGGGCTCTCTTGGAAGTAGAACGAGGGTGGTTTCGCTGGCGGGAACTCGGTGGAAACCCGCGCAAGTAGAAGCTTCCCCCCTCCAAGGGAGGTTGACGATGAGGTTCGCATGTGTCGACCATGTGTCGCTTCCGCCTTCGGAGAACGGCGACCCATGGCTGCTACACTCTATCGGGCGAGGCTGGTCGTGCGTGCAGCCTGCTTTTCAAATCCTTGGTGCTGCAACTCCTCGGAGGTTGAACTGGTCATCGTCCTTGCTCCCTTGGCACTGGCCCCCAGTCCCTGGCCTGGCCATTGCTGGCCCAACCTGGCGCAACTCGTCTTGCGATGACATCGCACGACTTGCGGAATGCAGCTCCATCTGTTTTTGTTAAGTCCTGCCTGGCAGTTCCTGATCTGGCCCGGCAGCGCCCAGTCCTGCCCACAGTGGGCCCTGCAGGAGCTGCCGCCCGAGCCTGCGCCAGGAGGCGCGCAGCAGCCGCGCGGCAAGCCCGCCCCTCGCAGCCCGTTCCAGCGCGGCGGCTGGGCGCTGCTGCACCGCTCCCGTGCCCCCCTCTGGTCTCCGCGAGGGCGAGGCGCTCCGAGGGAGGAGCGGGCCCTGGGGGGCCACGGGGCGCGCTCCTCCCCATCGCCAGCTCTCCCTCCCGAGCTGGCTCGGCGTTTGGCGGGGCCCGGGCTCCCGTGCGCGTGCCCGATCCTGGAGGGCCGGGCCCGTGGCGGGAGCCCGCAGGAGCGGCTGGCAGATGCCGGCCGGGGCGCAGGCACGCACCGTCGTGCCTCGCCTCGTCCTCCTCCTCGCTCGTCCCCCTCCTCCGCCTCCTCTTCGTCCTCTGCCTCGTCCTCCTCCTCCTCCTCCTCCTCCTCCTCCGCCTCCTCGTCCGCCTCCTCCTTCTCCTCCTCCTCCTCCTCCTCCTCCTCCTCCTACTCCTCCTCCTCCTCCTACCCCTCCTTACTCCCCCCTCCATCCTCCCCTCAGCTCACCGAGCGCGTTCCGCTACTCGCAGAGTGCCCACTCGCAAGCGTCCGCAAAAAGCATGCCTTCCCACACGTAATGGATCGTACATCCGCCGCGGCGGATCCAGGCCATTTGCGAGTAGTTACTCTGCGAGCAGTGACACGCGCTGGTCTATCAGCGGAGCCTCCGGTCTCGCCCTCGCCTCCAGCCGCATCCCGCCGCACCCGCCGTAAGCTGTCCATCACGCGCCACGCCCGCCCCTGCGTCTCGCTCTCCTCGGGCCTCTCTCGGGGCTCTCCCGGAGGCCCCGTGAGGCCCCTGCCTGCCCCCCTGCTTGCCCCCATCCATTTGGGGTTCTGTCCAGGGCCCCTCTTGGGCGATGTCGGGCTCCTCTTGGACTCCTCTGGGGGCCTCGTCTCGTGGGCTGTCTCGGAGGCCTCTCGGGCCGTCTTGGGCTCCATGTTGGGCAGCTTTGGGGCCCTCCGGGGAGTCCCCTTGGGCCGTATTGGGCCCGTCTCGGGCCGTCTTGGCCCACGAGGGCCTCTTGGGGGCGATCTCGGGCCGTCTTGAACGGCGTGAAGGCGGAAAAAACAAGAATGCTAGAAATGCTGGTTTTCCGCTGGGACTGGGATGATTTTGGCCTCTTGAGGCCCTTTTGGTGGTCCTCTCGGGGCCCTCTTGGGGCGTCGTTGGGGCCTGTTGGGCTGCCTTGCGGCTATCCTCTGGCGTTTTGGAGCGCTCTCGGATCCGTCCTGAGGCCGTCTCGGGCGTCTCGAAGCCGCCTGCAAGCTCGCTTCTGCTGCTGGCCACAGCGGCTCTAGCCGAGAGCCAACACGGATGGGGAGGGGAGGGGAAGTGGGCGGCGAGAGGGAAGGAGAGGTGGAGGACAGGCGTGAGATGCTCCGCGCTCTCCCTCCTCAGCCCATCACAGTCGCCTCCCCTCCAGCCTGGTATGGATTCCCACACCGCTCTGGACCAGCATGGTCATCACGAGGGCCTCGGCGCAGTGGCCAAAATATTCGACTCGCTCTCTTGGCATCGCTCGGACGTGTGGATTTTTCTCGAGGGGGAGCCATCGTAGCGAATGTGGGGTCCTCCTGCGGAAAGATTTGCGCACGAAGCCGAACAAAGCACGGGGAATGGCTGTCCGAGCGATGGCAGGCTCCGTGGGCCCCTCGCGGGATGGGGCGCCCTCCACTAAGTACCCAGCGATCACGCCGCCCCGCGCTGAGCCTCTGCGGGGGTAGGCCTGCCTCCACTCCTGGATGCCAGCGCACACCGCTGGATGGTGCTGTTACTATTAAGGGAAGAACAACCACCCCGATCCCCAGAACCGGCGTTTACGAAACAGCCCTGCCCTGTTCGATTCCGGCCCTGGGTGCGTTCATTGAACGGCTTCACGCGTCGGGGTGTTTGTCGTGGGGATGTGTTTTCTCCTGCTCTCTCCACGATGCCGCTTGGCCCCCACAACTCGGGCATTGTAACAAGCCTCCCAGCGACCAAACGCTGAGGGGCATCTGCTCGCTGATACGCGCAAGCAGCCACGCAGCGAAGGAACGTGACGTTGGCCCCACGGCGCTCCACTTCTAATATCCCTCCTCCCCCTCCTCCCTTCTCCCCTTCCTCCCCTCCTCATCCTCCATTCCCTTTTCCCTCCCCCCGCCTTCGTCATCCTTTCCCTCCCCGTACCGCTGGCACGCTCGGCATTCACAGGAGGAGGGAGGGAGACCAAGATCCGAATCTGCCCCCCTCGGAGGCGTTCATTGCCGCGAACGGCATCTCGATCCACAGCACGCGGCGCTGGTTCTTCGAGGTCAGCGACACGCAGGCCGCCGCGATCGAGATCTGGGACCTCGGGGGACGCCAACTGCCCACCTGCACCGACCGGCTCTCGCGCTCGCGCTCGCGGGGGCCACCGTGGAGGAGAGGGGTCCTTCGAAGAAGCGAACAACTGCGTACACACAAAACTCCCGACGGTCCGCGCGGATGTCTTGGGCCCGTGCTGGACCCCCCTGGCGGCGCCTTCGGCGCCGCCCCTGGCGCACTCCGCGCGCCAGGGAGGGGGGCCCAGCTCAGATCTAAGAAGTCCACGCGGACCGTGGACAGTTACAGTCGGGGCGCTGAAGAACGAACCCTTTTCGTTGGGGAGGGGCTCCGTGTTCCTTAAGTGTTTCACAGCTTGCCTCAGGTTCTCCTTAGGTCTTCGATCGGAAGTCGAAGTTCAACTTATGGAAAAAAAGGGGCCTCGTTCCTTATTTAGGGTTCCTTAGGTCAACGCCTCGACTGTACACGAGAAAACCAAACAAACACGAAGAACATGAAGGCACCCTCCCCGAACCGACCTTGATTTTACACCTCGGTCCGACTGCATGTCGTTGTTTTTATTCCTCTGGTCCTGAGGGACGGGGGCCCTTGCGGGGGGCTCTGCCGTCCCCGGCTTCGGGGGGGCCTCCCCCCCCGTCCCCCGAGGCCGTCCGAGAGAGACGGCCCGGGATGAAGAGCCAGGCACAGGGAGAGGCCCCAGGGTGTTCAGGACCGCCTCCGCCAGGATTTCGCCTCCTTCACTGCCATCGCGGCGAAGGGGGGATGCCAGGAGTGGGACACATCACCACTTGCAAGCATTCCAGCCGTTCTTTAAGACATCCCAGACCAGGCGCGAGCGGCGAACATATGTCCGTCTCCGCGCCCTCGCGGTCTGGATTCCGGGGGCGCGATCCCGCGGATACGCGGTCGCACGGGTGCGTCTTGTGCGGGGCATCGGCGACAAAAACGCACTGTGTCGGCGGGGTCGCGGCCCAGGGGCCCGGCCCGCGAGGCCGCGAGTTACGGTTCTCTGGAAGATGTCCCCCCTCCGCCCAATGCGGTGGCGTGGGAGGCCATCCGGCCCATGAAGCGGCTGCGCACCAAGGTGTCGCTTGACGAAGTGGCGCTCGCGCAAGCCTAGCCTCTGCCAGCCCCATGTATTTATGCATGCCTTTGAACTTATATTCCTGGACAGGCAATCTGCCTAGCTCGATGGGCAACATGTGTATACATACATATCTATATATAGGTGTGTGTGTACACATGCATACATACATACATACACACACACATACATACATACATACATACATACATACATACCTACATACATACATACATACATACATACATACATGCACATACATACATACATATATGCATACATACATACATACATACATGCATGCATGCAATCATGCATGCATGCATCCGTACATACACGCGTGCATACATGCATTCATGCATACATGCATGCATGCTTGCACACACATACACCATACATTCACGCATGCATGCATACATACACACATACATATATACATACATACATACATACACACATACATACACACAGATACACACACATACATACATACATACGTACATACATACATACATACGTACATACATGCATACACGCATACAGACACACACACATTCACACATACACACAGACACGCATACACACATATCTACATACACACATTCATGCATGCATGCACACATACATACATACAGGCATACATACTTACATACGTACACACGCATGCATGCATACATGCATACATACATGCATGCCTGCACATACATACATATATACCTACACACATACATACATACATATATACATACATACATACATACATACACACATACACACACACACATACATACATACATACATACATACATACATACATACATACATACATACACACACATACATACATACACACACATACACACACACATACATACATACATCCATACATACATACATACATACATGCATACACACATACATACATACATACATACATACATGCATGCATGCATGCATATACGCACTTGCATACATGCATACACACATCCATACATACATCCATATATGCATACATGCATGTATGCATACATCCATCCATACATACACACACATACGTACGTACAAATGTACATACATACCGACAGGCAGATCTCCTGCACGCGAGCCAGAGAGGTCGCCCAGGGATGGGGGTCCTCCGGGGGCCCTCCAGGGCTCTCTCTCCCAGGTGGCCCGCAGCTGGGGCGCAGGAGGGCGCCGCGCCGCCCTGCGCGCCCCGCAGCCTGGAGAGCCAGAGAGAGAGAGAGGAGGAGGAGGAGGAGGAGGAGGAGGAGGAGGAGGAGGAGGAGGAGGAGGAGGAGGAGGAGGAGGAGGAGGGAGGAGGAGGCGGAGGAGGAGGAGGAGGAGGAGGAGGAG
>CAUYUJ010018971.1:320245-325245 GCA_963575745.1 Prorocentrum cordatum | reverse complement strand
TCGTCTTCTCCTCCTCTTCCTCGTCATCCTCCTCCTCCCGTGACCGTCATCAGCATCATCGCCGTCACCATCATCAACAACATAATTGCCATCAGCATCAGCATACATTCATCATCATGACCATGATCATCATCACCAGCAGCATCATCATCATGTTCAGCATAATCATCATTATCAGCATCAGCATCGTCATCGTCATCGGTATCATCAGCAGCATCAGCATCCGCATCATCATCATCATCAGCGTCACACTCGTCAGCAGCATGATCATCGCCGCCGTCATCATCATCATCATCGTCGTCGTCGTCGCCATCACCACTGTCATTTTCATCATCAACAAGTTCACCATCATTTTCATCATCATCGTCATCAGCATCATCATCATCAATATCGTCAGCAGCAACATCATCAGCATCATCATCATAGTCAGCGACATCATCGTCATCATCATCACCAGCATTGTCAGTACCACCATCATCCTCGTCATCATCATCAGCATCATCACCGTCATCATCATCAGCAGCATCATCGGCATCAGCATCATCTTCAACAGCATCATTAGCAGCATCAGCATCACCATCATCATCGTCATGGTCGTCACCATCATAATCATCATCATCAGCATGATCATCATCAGCATCATCATCATCATCATCATCATCATCATCATTCTCATCGTCACCCGGACGACCTCGTTCTGTGTCGCCCTCGCAAAGAAGGGCGGCAACGCGCAGCAGGGAGAAGGCGAGCAGAACACAGGAGGCACAGCGGCAACTGGCAGGGGGGCGCGGGGAGCGGGGGTTGTTGAAGCGCAGACAGGTTTGACAGGCGTATTTGATGTGATCACGGCTCGGGCCTTCGGGCCGCTCCTTTGGGAGGAGGAGGAGGAGGAGGAGAAGGAGGAGGACGAGGAGGAGGAGGAGGAGGAGGACGAGGAGGAGGAGGAGGAGGAGAAGGAGGAGAAGGAGGAGGAGGAGGAGGAGGAGGAGGTGGAGGAGGAGGAGGAGAGGGGGAGGGGCCACCTCGGCGCGCGGAGCGCAGACTCCCCGGCCCTATCGGAAGCTAGCCGGGCTCGCAGGCGCGGTGGGTGAGAAATGGACCGAGCAGCCTGCCTTCCTCTTCCTCCTCCTCCTCCTCCTCCTCCACCTCCTCCTCCTCGGCATCATCATTAGCATAACCATCATCCTCAGCAGCAGCAGCATCAGCATCGTCATCATCACCATCATCATCAGCAGCATCGTCAGCATCGTCATCACCATCGTCACCATCATCATCAGCAGCATCATCAGCAGCATCATCCTCATCATCAACATCAATATCAGAACCAGCATCATCACCATCAGCATCATCATCATCAGCATCAGCATCAGCATCACCATAACCCTAGCCACCCTGGCTCTTGTTCTTTTTGGCGCTTGGCTTTTAATCTGCACCTGATTTCCTGTGGCTCCGCCGTGCAGTGCCACGCCGCGGGCGCCTCGGGTGGCTGGAGCGGCAGGTTCCGGGCGGTTGCCGTGCTCCCCTGACCGTCAGTCAAGCTGCGGATGGCTCGAACCTCGTGTGGTCGACGCAGAAAAAGCGAGGTCATCTGCGCCGACATTGGCGCGTAAGCTGCCTGCGTAGGGCCGCGCGTAGGCGCGGTCGCTTCAAGTGTGGCGTGCCGCGTGGGCGGCCCGCGTAAGACACCGCGCAAGGTCGCCACGTCATCTCGCGTAAGACCCGTGTTGGATCGCCGCTCGAGCATCGATTTGTGCTTTGTCCAGCTGGTGCAGGCGCCGCGCCACCTCTCCTGCAAGCCCATCTCTGCGGGTCACTCGACCAACTTCGAGGCATCTCAGCCCCACGCGTCGTCGTCGACCGTGGGCACCGATTCCCTTCTGGGTCGGTTGAGGCTGGTTTTGGCTTCAGCCTGTTCGGCGAGCTGGTGACGCTTGAGGTGCCGATCCTCCTGGACCAACTAATCATCGAGACGATCACCCTGATGAAGATGGCCACCGTAGTTCTGGTCATCGGAGTCGCCCCGCTGATGGGCAACCTCCTGGCGGTGCTGATCCTTGGCATGCTGGGCTTGTCGACCCTTGGTCTTCGTGGGGCCCTGGTGTTTTGGGGAATTTGGAACACGCCAGCGCTTCCGCAGTGGTCCGCATCTTCCTGCTGGGGCTCATCACCCTGCTGGTTCTCATCTTCCTGCTGGTTCTCATCTTCCTGCTGGACTTCATTTTCCTGCTGGAGCTGATCGCCGGAGTGACGAACATGTTGGCGCCGAGCCTCGGACAGGAGACCTCGGTGCGTGTGCCAGTTGCGGCGTACATCGGCGAGATCAGCATCGGCGCCAACATTGCCCTTGCCGCCGTCATTCTCATCATCGTCACCAGCATCACTACTATCATCATCTCGTCTACCGTTGTTGACGTCGCCAGTCTACCGCGCCCGCCACAGTCACCGACTCGCACTGAAGTGCCCGCGCGGCAGCGCGGCTTGCGAGACGTGATGGGAAGTCCCCAGCGGTCATCGCCACCGCGGCCGCGTCGGTCGCGTCAGACTATCTGGCCGCTCTGCGCGCGAGCCTGCTCGCCAGCGCGGCCGCGGCGATGCGTCAGCCAGCGCCGAACAGTCATCGTAATTGCCGCCGCATGGATTTTGTAAGCGGGGTTGCAGGTGGGTGGGTGGAAATATTGCGCGAGCAGCGGGGTTGACACTTGCAAGTTCGGCAAGGTGAAATGCACCACGTGGAGTGCACCACGTAGATTCATAATGGGGTCCACGCTGACTACTATTTGAGTCCAGGTTTGGTGAGACAGCCATTTCTATGCTTCTCCATGGCCGAACCGGCCGAATCTACACATGTATATGTATACACGTATATGCATATACATATACATATATATATATATATATATATATATATATATATATATATATATGCATATGTATACACATGAATATCCAACAGGTGGCCTCCAGATGCTTCTCATGTGAATCCGGCCATGTGTGTTTCCAGTTTCTTGCGCTGTCTGACGCCAGCCATCCCCACAGCGTTGTACTTTTCCAGCGTCGGATCTTACGGTCAGCTGCCTCGCCCCTCTCTCCCTTTTGTTTCCCCCTGGTGGGTCGGGCAAGCAGGCGGGCGGAAATGGTCATGTTGCGCCACCTCGTGCCGCCCCAGAGTCGAGAACGGCACCTGCCCATTCCGTCGTTGCGCGTGCTTTCCTCCCGCCGCCATGGCCCCTCCCCGCCCTCCTCCCGCCGTGGCCAGACATTAAGTAGTACCCCCTACGCAGCGCAATGCATGAAGCCGTCGAAATATTGCGCAGATGTGCGAAAGCTCGCAAGCGCTGCCCGCTCGCGCTCGTCGTCGTTGGGCCACGCTGGCTGGTGTTCCTTCCAGCACGCGGGAGTGCCCACGTCTGCGGGCATGTCGTTGCTGCTGTGTGCCCCGCCCCGCGCGTCCAACGCATGCCCCTCCCCCCTCCAGCCTGCCCCCCCTCCCGCCGCCATGGCCCCCGCGGCGACGTCCGCGGCACCGCCGGCGGCCCGTTGGGCCCCGCAGCGGCCAGCCGCGGAGGAGCCAGGCGGGTGCTCGGAGGAGGACGGGAGCGGCCACGCCCAAGCGCCAAGGCGCCTCGGAGCCGGGCGACGACGACGACGACGACGACGACGACGACGACGACGACGACGAGCGACGAGCGACGAGCGACGAACGACGACGACGACGACGACGACGACGACGACGACGTGACGACCGACGACGACAAGCGACGGCAATTAGCGACGAGCGACGAAGACGACATGCGAAGATCTACGTCGACGACGACGAGCGAAGGGCGACGAGAGCAGCGGGCCCCAAGAGATCTTCGAAGGAGGCCCCGGGCAGACGGAGAGGCATCCAAGGTGACAAGATGGCCCTTGGAGGGGGAGGGGGGCCCGCACATCTGGCGGCGACGGGAGGGCCGAACAAGAATCGAGTCGGCCGGTGATGCAGTTGCTCATGCCTCCAGGGCTTTCGGGCTGTGGAGGAGCGTTGGAACACGACTCGGGATGGAAGCCCGGCGGCAGGGTGGAAGGCGCACTCAGGCCTTGGGGGAGGAGGGGGTGCGAGGACAGGGGACGGCCACGCGCGGCCAACGAACCCAGACATGCGGCGTCCCGATTTGTTCTGCAGGACTGCGTCCCTGGAAGTCCCGACCCCTTCCCCGGGACCGTTGTTTTTTTGTCCCGAGTCGTCTTCTGACTGTCCCGAGGCCCCGCGAGGCCCCCCGGGCCGAAAGTAGCCAACAACTTCCCGTCTGTTTTTGTGTGTGTGATTGTACATGTATATATATATGTATATACAAGACGTTACCGGCTCGCTGCGCTTCGCCTTTAAAATCTTGGTCGCATGGCGCCAGGGAGTCGCGATGATATCGGTTGTCGTCACAGCCGCGGTGCGTGTTGGCCATGGAGACCATGGAGCAAACAGGGCTGATAGGACCAAGGGAAGATTGCGGCTCAAAGAGCTCAGAAGGGGTCTCTGCCGTCATGGGGCCCAAGGGCTCGGAGCCCCCATTTTAGGTGAGGGGCAATGCTGCCGATGCGGCTCTAGGGGGGCATGAGACTCACATGGTGCACAGGGCTCATGGGTTCGTTGGGGTCATGGGACTGTTTGTGCACATCGGGCACGGGGCTCATAATGCTGAGTGGCTTTTGCAGAGGTCATGGGGGTCATAGGAGGCTCATGGTGCTTGTAAGGGTCCTGGGGCTCCTTGGAGTCATCAGCTCTTGGGGGCCATTGGGCTCGTAGAGCTCGCAATGCTCCGGGGGGCCATAGGGCCCATAGCGCTAACAGAGCGCGTAGGCCTCGTAGGGCTCATGGGGCCGATTGGGGTGCGGGGGCAAGTCGGGGCCATAGGGCTCATAGGGCCCATAGGCCTACTGGGCTCGTAGGGCTCAGAGGGGGTTCTCATTGGTCTCGCAAGGCTTCACGGCTCCTAGTGCTGAGGGGGTTCTAGGGCTCATAGGGC
>CAUYUJ010018971.1:243650-318650 GCA_963575745.1 Prorocentrum cordatum | reverse complement strand
CGCTGGGCCTCCCAGGAGCCCACGAAAGTGGCGACAGTTGCGCAGACGGCAAGCCCCCCAAGGGGGCGGCGAGGTCTCGAGGTGGTCCGCGTTGGACGTACCTCCGCTGGGCCTCCCAGGAGCCCACGAAAGTGGCGACAGTTTTGCAGATCGCAGCCCGACGGCACGAAAGAAGAGGAGAGGGGAACACAGGAGACAGGAGAGGAGGAGGGGAGGAGAGGGGAGGAGGAGAAGGAGGACGGGGCGACCACACTGCTCTATTCAAAACGAGTACCCAACACGATTTACCAGGTGTTGTGCCCCTCCCACCCTTCCACGGGGGAGGGGGCCCTCCACAGCCGGCAGGGCATCACAGCACCATAATCATTGCGAACAAGGTTTCGTGCCCTTTTCACCCCTCCAAGAAGGCACAGCTTCAGCGGGCATGGTGCCCGAACACAATACTATTCACACGTGAGGTACCGCCTGAGTCTTTGGGCACTCTTGGGCGCTCTTGGGAACGTCTTGGGGCCCTCTTCAAGCCCTCTGCGAGCTCTCGTGGCCCATCTTGGAGCCATACTAGGGCCTCAGAGGCCCCTATAATTCGAAAAAGGGGGAGTGCATCCTGAACAGCCGTCCTTTTCCTCCCTGCTGCTTCCCCTCCTCGCCTTCGTCTGCCCTTTCCATGCTTACTCCTGAATATCATAGGCCTTTCTTGTGCGCTGGTATGATTGCACCCCGCTGATCCCGCTAAGCCCTTAATATCCTCATATCGGGTACTCCGGTCGAATATTTGTTGTTCTGGGTCGCGCGCGCGGTGACTCAGGCGATTGTCCTCCCCCCGTCCTTCCCAACCCGTATGCATACATGTGTGCTCAGGGGGATTGCGCCCTTGGCGCGTGCCCGCGTGGGCCGGCTCGGGACGCAGCTTCTACCCCGCCTCTTCCGTGAATCCTCCGGACTTCGGTCGGAACCGCGGCAAATGGTGGGCCACTTGGAGTCTCGGGCATGGGCGCAGCGGGTACAGAAGGAGATGCAGAGCGTCGTCGACCGCCCTGAGCTCAGCATCACCGACGATCTGCACGCGCGGTGCCGCTTCGTGAACCCGTACTCCAGCGGCCCGTATTTTGCACGAGGTTTGGCCCACTCGTGGCACAACAGCTCCGCTCAGACGCGCATGCTCCTCACGCCGCGCGCAAAGGAACCGCTCTGGTCCGAGAGGCACGTCGCCCACATCTTCACCACGCGGCGCGACCCCGGGGAGCTCACCTTCGCCGAGCTCGCCGGCACCAGGACGCTGACGGCCGTGGAGCTGGCCGAGTGCCTGTGCGCGGCCGACCCTGGCCCCGGGACAGCTGGTGGCCGCACCCCGAGGCCGGCCTGGCACGCCTCGAATCGCGGCGCCGCCCCCTCGGACACGAGCGCGGCGCGCCCCTCGGGCAGCGCGGCGGCGCGGCCGGCAACGCCGCGCGGGGCCACGCCCCGCGCCCTCCCGAGCGCGGGCGCGCGGGCAGCCACGCCGCGCGAGGCCACGCCCCGCGCCCTCCCGAGCGCGGGCGCGCGGGCGGCGACGCCGCGCGACGTCGCGAGCCGCGCCCCCCCGGCGGCCCGCGCCGCCACCGCGGAGGGCAGCGCGCGCCCCCGCTGCGCGAGCGCCGCGGACGCGGCCAGCGGAGGGCGGCAGCCCGGCGGCGGCGCCGGCGCGGGGGGCCGTTGTGCCACCGCCGGCGGCGCGGGCGGCGCGGGCGGCCGCAGGCTCGGCAGCGGCGCACAGCCGGCCGCGCGGGGCCTCGGGCTCGTGTGGGGCTTCGCCGGCAGGGCGCGCGAGCACTGGCCACCGGACGCCGGGCTGCCGCCCATGTCCGCGCGCGGGGCGCGGCCCGGCAGCTGAGCCAAGGCCCTCGCCTCGGACGTGGCGTCGTGGGGAGGAGATCCGTTGGAGGGTGAAACACAGGTGCACCTTTTGCATGTCTTCAAGGGGCCCCCTGGGGCCCAAGAGAGGCACAAAAGGTGCACGTTCCCCCCCCCCCTTCATCGGCCCTCGGGGTGGGAGGGGAGGCGCGGTGGGAGGGATGGCGTGGCCTCGGGATCAGAGGGGTCGGCCTAGGGGAGGGAGTTGCAGGAGTGGGCTTGAGCCTGGGCGTGGCTTCTCAAAAGGAGAGGCGAGGGGCTGTAGGCAGACCTCCGCCCCACACGCAGAGCGTGGCACCCGGCGCGGTTGCTCGAAGGGCCTGCTGCTCCTTTCCGTTCTGCCCCCATTCCCAGTAATTGTTCTCGCTCCTGCTCCTCCTCCTCCTGCTCATCATCACCACCATCACCACCACCACTACCACCACCACGACCATCAACAACTCCACCATCATCATCATCATCATCAGCAGCAGCATCATCATCAGCATCATCATCATCACCATCATCATCATCATAATCAGCATCATCACCACCATCTTCATGTCCAGCATCTTCCTCCTCATCCTCATCCTCCTCATCATCATCCTCATCAGCTTCACCATCAACATCATCATCATCATCATCAGCATCATCATCATCATCAACATCATCATCTTCATCATCAGCATCATCACCACCATCTTCATCTTCAGCATCTTCCTCCTCATCATCATCATTAGCTTCACGATCATCATCATCATCAGCATCAGCATCAACATCATCATCAGCATCAGCGTCATCATCGTCCTCAGCAGCATCATCTTCATCATGCTCAACCTCATCCTATCCATCCTCCTCATCCTCGGTCTCCTCCTCGTCCTCCTCCCCCCGCCCTGCTCATCCTGCTCCCGACACCTCCTCCTCCTCCTCCTCCTCCTCCTCCTCCTCCTCCTTCTCTTCCTCCTTCTCCCGCTCCTGATCCGCTCTAGGACACCCCGGCGGCGGGCCGCTTTTCCGCGCGCGCGGCTGGCGATGCGTTGCCCCCAGCCAGGGGCCAACTTGCCCGCCCAGCGCGTTTTTGTTGCAGCTGTCAGGCCTTCGCCGCAGCGCTCCGCGTTTTTGCTTAGCTTCCTCCCGCGGTTCTCCTCGGCCTGTTTCCTTATTCTTTTCCTGCTCGTTTCTCCTCTCCGTCCCAGTGCTCCACCCTCTCCTCCTTGTGTCCTTCCCCCCCCGCTTCCTTCCCCCTCTCCTCTTTTCCCTTGATCCTTCCCCTCCCCACCTCTCCTACTCCCCCCTCCTTGCCCCTTCCCCCCCACCCCTTCTCGCCCGCATCGTCCCTTCTCCTCTTCCTCCTCCCCTTGATCCGCAACGGGCTCCAATACCATCTGTTCCGCTACCAGCGTCTCCACCGCCGCGACGACAGCAGTAATTATTGTAGTTGTGAGCCCTACAGCTACAGCTTCCTATACGTATATTACGACTACGACTACGGCATGCGAGACCTGCAGCACATCGAGGACGACGACACCACAGCATAGTTGCGGCTGCAACGCCAGCGCCGAATGCTGGTGTAACGGCAACGCTTGTAACGCTTAGGGTGATCACTGCCACGGCCTTGGAAACGATTGTTGCCTGTCCGACAGCGTAGGCTCCGACGGCACCGACGCCTCACATTCAGACGGTTCCGCGGATTACCACTCCAAGGACCAGTGCCATTCCAACGGTGACGCCGCTTTGTAGCCTAATGGCGGATGGCCAGCCCGACGGCAACGTCCACTTCAGGTTGTCGGCAGCACGGTTGTCAGTTTATTACCGAGGGGGCAATATTTGAAGTGGCGTTTCCAATGCAGTTGTGGAAGGCGCCACGGGTTGACACACGTAAGTTCTACATTCAGGAATGTTGGCCAATTCTTTCATGTTATATGCGTATCTCCGTTTCCTTAAAGATACTCGGCCCTCCTCCACCTTCTCGCGAGACTGCTCAGAATAGCATTGGTGTGCGTATCTATCACGAAAGTGTTTCCAGCATCCAGCCGAGTCCTTCCTGACGGCCAGTCGGCCGCGAGAGAGTAAAACGCGCGTAGGTGAGTGCCGAGGTAGGCCACCATTCGCAGTCCCGGCCCAACAGCCAGAACGTGCGCAGCCTTTGCGAACCGCACCGTTTTCTCTTCCTCCCTTGTTCATCTTCCTCCTCTTCCTCCTCCCCCGAGATCCTTCTCCTATTCCTCCTCCTTGTGCTCCGCATCTTATCATATCCTTCCCCTCTTGCCCGTTCCCCGTCACGGCATGCTCAAATATGTGCGTGCTCTCTCTCTCGCGCTCTCTCTCGCTCTCTCTCTCTCGCTCTCTCTCTCTCTCTCGCTCTCTCTCGCTCTCTCTCGCTCTCTCTCTCTCTCTCTCTCTCTCTTCCTGCGATTCAACCTGCTGGGTGATCGGCGGGTGCAGGCGTCGGGCGAGGACTGATGAAGCAGACCTCAGCCTCCTCATCCCTCTTGATTTCTCGTAGTCGTCCTCTCCAGATAGCAGGATTTGCACGGGCGCAGGATGCCATCGCCCTCGAGCTAGGAGGGACGCCCCTGTGGACAGATGGAGGGCAAGATTGGGAGAAACACTTTTGCGCTCATCCCCCCTCGTCCGGCCCCGTCTCATTGACAAGGTACACTACATTTGAATACCATTTTGCCCTCTCCCCCGAAGACGCGCTGAGGGCCGCACACCCCCCTCCGGGCTCGTTGCCACCTTCCCCCACACGCACAGGATGGGTCTGAGAAGTTTTTCATGTTGCCTTTCAGAGGAGGAAGAGGTACCCGGACCTCTACCCTTCCCTCGTTGTCCCTTGTTTGGGCCTCCTGGGAGGCCCTCGTCGCCACCGCTGGATTCGCCTCGACATTCTTGGTCGGAACGCACCCGGAGAGAGGTCCGGGGAGTAACGGTATTGGTACCGCTTGGTTTTCCCACTCTCGTGTCTCATCCAAACGCTCTCTCGGTCCTTCCAAAATGGTGTTCCCGCTGCAGCCTGGGTCTCATTTTAGGATCGCGGCTGTGCTCCCGTCGTGCAGCCGGGCGTTCAGGCCCCAGCGCCGGCCACTTTTTCTGGATCCTTGTCCGTCCTCGTCCTTGTCGCCCCTCATCCTCTCCCATCGTCCGCCTTTCCCTGGTCCTCCTGCTCCTCCCGAGCCCTCCACTCCAGTCCCTGCTGCTGCTGTTCGTCCACGTCCTTCTCCTTCGTCATCTCCCACTTTGTTTCTCTCCTGCTCATCCGCCTCCTCATCCGCCTCCTCCTTCCTCCTCCCTCCTCATCCTCATCCTGCTCCGACTCCTCCTACGTGCGGAGCTCACCTTTTCCGATTGCGCACGACACGACGGGGTATTTTTTGGAGTTTCAGATCCGCTATGAGACGCGTCCGCGGATAGATAGAAAATTGAACAATGGGAAGGGATGACTGGGAAGGGGCAGGATGCCAGACATGGCACGAGCGCACCCAGCTTGTCCTCCTCCGCTCTCCGCTCCCTTCCTCCCCTCTCCGCTCTCCCCTCCTCCTCCTCCTCCTCCTCCTCCTCCTCCTCCTCCTCCTCCTCCTCCTCTCCTCCTCCTCCCTCCTCCCCTCCCCTCCCTCCTCATCCTCACTCCTCCTCCTCCTCCCCTCCTACCTCCTCCTCCTCCTCCTCCTCCTCCTCCTCCTCCTCCTGCTCCTCTTGCTCCTCCTGCTCCTCCTGCTTCTTCTCCGTAGTCGTTTTGGCCCACGACGGCGCTCCGCTGCCGCACCCTCCAGCCGTTAGGGCCCCCACCGCCTCGGCACTCTTTTGCTGCGGACCTGTGCGCCCCGGCCGAGGGGCTCCCACGGCCGAGAGACCGCCTCGCTTCCCGTCGGGCCTCGCGCGGGAGCGGCCCTTCGCCGGAGGCACCATTCGGGGGTGGACAGAACCCCTCACAGTGACACGTCGATTAGTGAATTGTCCGTTTCCGGTTCTCGAGAGGGCGCCGCGGCCGTCATTTTCCAGTCTTGCGCCCGCCAGGTTTTGGGCTTCAGGTCGTTTTCACTGAATCACGTTTTACTAAAGGGAGGTCTGTCCATCCCCGAAAAATTAGTCTCAACAAAATAGTCTGGGAACTATTTTTCAAGTATTTGTGGCTACTTTTGGATTTGTGGGGCCAGTTGTTTCCTTTTCGCCCAGGACCCGCCGGTAGGAGGACACGCTCGACCCAACCCTACGACCCGCGTCAAAATTGACCTCAAGAATGGCGACCACGCCCCTGCGATGTCGGCGCATTCGGATTTTCGCCCACAGCCCGCCTGTAGGGGGACACGCCCGACCCAACCCTGGTAGTCCCTGTCGGCCTCTCCACAGACCTCCGCGGACGTCATGACTTGTTCCAAGGCGTGGGCCCCCAGGGCTCGACCCCATCCCCCGGGGCCGGCTTCCGTCGCTGGCCATCTCTCAACTAGGGCTCTGGACGGCCCAACCACCCCCCAGAGGCCCCAATTTGGGGAGCATTGCCCGGCAAGCTGTTTGTCCAGGGCGCCTGGAGATGTGGGGCATCCCCCCTCAAACGCGGCCCCGCCGCGCCCAGCGCGTCCTGACAAAAAGTCCCGCGGTGGCACTGGCCACGGCGACGAGAGCCCCCGAGGAGGCCCAGAAAAATGAGACACAGCAGAGCACTTTTCTGCCCGCCGCCAGAGGCCACGCGCGCGCCGGCCTCGCCGTCGTCGTCGTCGTCGTCGTCGTCGTCGTCGTCGTCGTCGTCGTCGTCGTCGTCGGCGCTGCCGACGTCGTCGACGTCGTCGGCATCGTCGCTGCCGTTGCCGCCGCCGCCAGTGCCGTCGCCGCCGCCAGTGCCGCCGCGGTCCTTTCCATCTGGGCGAACTTGCTGGTGTGGTGTCTCTCATGTCCCAGCTCTGCCCGGGGCCAGGGCCCGGGCTCCCGCCCATCCTGGCTGCCGCACGGCGCTCCCTGCTATGCCGCGCGCTCTCTTGTGGCAGTGAGGGCGTGGAACTCAGGAAGGCGCCGCCGCCGCCGCCGCCGACGACGACGACGCCGACGCCGACGACGACGACGACGACGCCGACGCCGACGCCGACGCCGACGCCGACGACGACGACGACGACGACGACGACGACGACGACGACGACGACGACGACGACGACGACGACGACGACGCCGCCGCCGCCGCCGCCGCCGCCGCCGCCGCCGCCGCAGCCACCGCCCCCGGAGGCCCTACGAGCCCCTGGGCCCCGCCGCCCCCCGCGGAGCCCCGCGGGCCGCGGCGGCAGCACTCGCGGCGGGGCTCGCGGCGGCGGCGGGCTCGCTGGCCGTGCTGGCCGCGCTGGCGGCGCCGCGGCAGGCCCGGCCGCTCGGGGCGCCGCCGCCGCCGCGGCCGCCGCCGTCGGCATCGCCGCAGCCGCCGCCGTTGTCGCCGCCGCCGCTGCTCCTCAGATCCGGGCGACGCCACTCTTTTTTCGCCACGGGCGTGCTCGCCCGCCGTCGGGCCCCTGGGGCCTCGCACCTGGACGTGTGGCTCGAGAGGGGGCGCGGAAGGTTTGGGCCTGGGGTCCCGGTCGTGATGCTCATCGATGCGACACTTTGGTTTGCCACGCCGGATTTCCAGCGTAGCCGCCCGTTGTCGTCGCAGCCGTCGCCGCCGCCGCCGCCACCGCCGTCGTCGTCGTCGCCGTCGCTGCCGCCGCCGCCGCCGCCGGCGCCGTCGTCGTCGTCGTCGTCGTCGTCGTCGTCGTCGTCGTCGTCGTCGTCGTCGTCGTCGTCGCCGCCGCCGCCGCCGCCGCCGCCGTCGTCGGCGTCGACGTCGACGTCTGCGTCGGCGTCGGCGTCGGCGTCGGCGTCGGCGTCGGCGTCGGCGTCGGCGCTGTCGCCTGGATGCGGCGGCCGCCACAGGCGCTGCTCGAGGGGCCCGGCGCCCGGCGCCCGCTGGCGCTGGAGGAGGAGAGCGCCACCCTCCGCCCAGCGCGCTCCGGACCGCGGTGCGCTGCGGCCGGCTCGAGCCCGCCGAGGCCCACTAGCTAGGGGCCGTCGCAGGTGTCGTCGTCGTCGTCGTCGTCGTCGTCGTCGTCGTCGTCGTCGTCGTCGTCGTCGTCGTCGTCGTCGTCTCTGTCGTCGTCGCCGTCGTCGCCGTCGCCGTCGCCTTCGTCGTCGTCGCCGTGTCCTCGGAGGGAAGGGGCCGTTCGCAGCCCGCCCGTCCACGTGTAGGCTGACCAGGACTCAGGGCGAGGAGGAGGTGGGCAGCCGCGTTTCCGGCCGCAGGGGGACCTTCCTGGGCCCCGGGATCGCCAGAGAACGATTCAGGATGAAAAGCTGGTCCCAGGGACAGCCCCAGAGTAAGGACCCGCTCTACCAGGACCCTGATTTTTTTTAGGGGCGCGTCCATCACTTCAGTGCCTCATTGACTCATGGTGGGCTGCATCCGCCTTGAAGTTGTGGTTGGAGGGCGCCCTGGAGCAGCTCTCTGTGCCGACTCCGCGGGGGAGGGCCCAGACCTCTGACTCCACGGCGGGACTCTCACGCCGAACCGTCTCGCGAGCTCGGGCCTCCGGGGAGCCCGCGTCGGGCCCCAGGGGCTGCCAGAAGAGGAGGAGAGCTCGGGGCTCAAGCGACGGGGCCCAATGCAACCTGGTGTCGGGCACAGCGCTGGGTCTCGCAGGATCCTGCAGGGCCGGGGGTGCACCGACCCGGGTCTGCGTGCAGGCTTCCGCAGGATCCTGCAAGGCCCGATTGGCATGGGTTTGGAGGCACCTGGGTCAGGCTATCCCCGAAGAGCGACCTGGCGGATGTGGAGTGGTCGCTTGGCGCGTGCGGCCAGTGGGCTGTCGAGCAGCCCGCGTCTCTGGGCCGGGGGCTGCCGCTGCTGCCCTCGCCCCCCGCAGCGCCACCCCTCTCCCCTCACCGCAGAGCTCAGCGGACTGAGTCGGTCGAGGTCCTCGGCTGGCCAGTCGACCGGCTGCAGCCTGCCTCCAGCCTCCTCTGAGGACAATCTTGGGGGCCTCGCGCGGCGCGCAGGTGTCCTCCAGTCCGCAAGTGCGTCCCGTCAGATATCGAGCAGCGTCCGCGCAGCGACGCTCCGGCGTAAGTCCGACGTGTGAACCCTACGTACATCCGACGCGAGCCCGGCGTAAATCCGACGAGGCTCCGACGCAGGATGGGTCTCGGGTTGCCGCGCGAGGCCTTCAGGATGTTCCTCATCACGTTTTCGTCGTGCTAGTCCTCCCTCCCTCCCTCCCTCCTCCCCCTGCTCCTCCCGTCCTCCCCTCGGGCGCGGCACGGAGCCGTGTCGGGCCGGCGGAGGCATCGGCGCCCAGCTTACAGGGGGGGGGGGGTCTCGCGTTGTTTGTGTGCAGCTGCCAGCCCCGCGGGAGCAGCAGAATGGCCTCAAGGCCCTTCTCCTCGCAGCTGCCAGCCCCGCGGGAGCAGCAGAATGGCCTCAAGGCCCTTCTCCTCGCTTCCCTCCCCCCCCTCCCCTCCCCTTTCCCTCCTCAAGGCCCCTCCCCCTCCCCTCCCCTTTCGCCTCCTCCTCTCCTCCTCCTCTCCTCCTCCTCCTCCTCCTCCTCCTCCTCCTCCTCATCCTGCTCTCCTCCCCCCCCTCCCCCTCCCCTCCCCCTTTCCCCTTTCCCCTTCCCCCTCCCCTCCCCCTCCTCCCCGCTCCCCCCCTCCCCTTCTCCTCTCTCCCCAGGAGGCCCCTTCTCCCATCCCCTGCCCAGCCTTTCCTCCCCCCCCCGTGGCCCTCCTCGCGGCGCCTCCCCCCCCGAGAGCGGCCTCAGGAGGTGGCCGACGGCGGGGGCGCGGACGCCGAGGCCTCCGCGCACGCGCGGGGGCGGGCCCTCGGCGCCGCGGTCGGCTCGGGGGGGGGGGGGGCAGGGACTGCTCGGGCCGGACGAAAGGGGGGGATCGGGAAAGGGGGGGTTACGAAATTTGCTGCATGCAGCTGGTTTCGGCCTCGCCGAGGGGCCCATTCCTCGACACATGGGCGTTGATTTTCCGGCGCCGGGAGGCGCCGGGAAAATCGGCTACGCGAGCTGGTTCTGACCCCCCCCCTTTGCTATCCCCCCCTTTCGCCCGACCCGAATTGCAAGGAGTGCATTTTAAGTCGGGCGTGTCTCCCTACAGGAGGAAGCTTCAAAAGCAGTCATAAACAGCCAGGGGCGATGTTCCTATTATTGTTTGGCCACTTGGAGGTATTTGTTTGACTCTGTTGGACCATTTGGGGGTTTGGGCAATGATTGCAAGGAGTAGACCTCGAAGAAAAAAAAACGCCATATACATAAACTGTTGGCCCTCCGCGCGGATTTCTTGGATCCGCGCTGGGCCCCCCCAGCGGCGCCTCCTGCGCCGCCCTTGGCGCGCGGAGCGCGCCAGGGAGGGGGCCCGGCGCAGATCCAGGAAATCCGCGCAGAGCGCCAAAAGTATCGTGTTCTTCTTCTGAAAGAGTATACCGCAATCGCTGGTGTGATATGAGATGCGCGAAACTGAGACGACGACCCTTTGAGCCGCGAGAGCCGCGAGATATCCTGTCCAGGTGCTCGCGGCGCTTCCTAGGAATCGGTTCCCTGCAAGCTCCCCGAGGCCCCCTGAGCTGGGCCTGGCCGAGGGGGGGAGGGTCAGGGGCGAGGGGGGAGTGGGGGGGTGGGGACGAGGCGGGGTGGAGGGGGGGAGGAGCAGGAGGCGGAGGATCGAGGAGGAAGCGCAAGCATGGATTAAGGCGCGTGGATTCGCCAAGGGGCACAGCGTCAGTTCAAAATCGGCGCGCCACGTCGCCAAAGCCGGCGGCGCCGGCTTGACGTTGCGCAGGGAGGAGAGAGTACTGGATGGGACGGAGGAGGGAGGTGGAGGACGAGGGAGGAGAAAGAAGTGAAGAGAGGAGGGAATAGGGATGCGATATGGAGGGGAAGAGAGAGAGAGAGAGAGAAACCAACAAACAGAGGGGGAGAGAAAGAGAGAGAGCAGGAGGCAGGGGGCGGGATGTAGACGGGAGCGCGGAGGATGGAGCGGGGAGGAGGGCGGAAGGGGCACGGCCAGAAGCAAGAGGACGGGGGCAAAAGGAGGACGGACGAGGAGCTGATTTGGAGGATGGGCGAGGAAGGAATCAGGAGGAGCAGTGGAGAGGAGGAAGCAGCGCATGCACCCAACATGCGCATCATACGCGTGTAGTTCTTCCAAGCAAGGACGGCTGGACGTTGTTGGTCCCCTGCTTACTTCTGCCTGCAGTTGCTCCTGCTCCGTCCACTCCTCCCCTGCTGCCCTTTGCCTGTTTTTCCTCTTGTCCTCGTAGTCCTTCTTACCAGCAGCCTCATACTCACCATCGGTGAGAGGCTGTGGGACAGGGGGAGGGGTGGCAAAGAGGAAGAGGGAGTGAGGGGATTGCACAACGAGAGGGAGATGGAGGGGGGAAGGAGGTGGAGAGGAGAAGTCGAAGGATTGAGCATTCAGTTCCCCACCCTTGCCGCAGTGGCCCATTGCTGTGCGTATGGGGCACTGGTGTAACTACAAGCGCGCTGACGAGCTACGAACGTATGTGCGTGGGTGTCCGCATGTGCGCACATGTCGCAAGGATGCGCAGGCCACTACGATATTGTATGCGTAAGTGCTGTGTTGGTCCAGTATTTGTGTCAGTATGTTCGAGTTTCGGCGGCGTCTGCAACTCGTGCAAGGCATTGGCAGAAATTCGGCCCAAGCTCTCCAGGTCATGGCCCATGCCAACACAGCAGCGACTCTGACATCCAAGCAGGTTCTGCCCATCTGTCTGCTAGACTCTAGATCCAGGAACACGCAAGACACATGGGTGGGAGCAGGAATGTCGGCCGAGATGCGCTGCATTCGGGGTACTCGAGAGTCCACGCTGAGAGAGAGAGAGAGAGAGAGCACGCTGTCTTCAGCCAGTTCGGAGGGCCCAGAAGGGCCAGGAACCAAATGTGCTCCCCGCCGGCGTCCTTCAGAAGTGCGCCGACGTCAAACCTCTGCCCCCGAGCACACACGCTCTGGGACCTGAGGGTGCGCACGGCGTCGTCTCGCCGTGGGCGCTTCGTTCCCGGCCTGGGCCGCACTCGCCTGGGTGCGGTGGTCTTCTTCGGGCGCACGAGCGCAGAGCGGGCGCACGGTTCCTCCACTTGTGGCGAACGCTCCTTCCTCCCCCCTCGCCCCCATCCTCTTCCCTTCTCCTGCCCCCATCCTCCTCCCTCCTCGCCCCCCCCCCCCTCTACCTCTATCCCTCCTTCTCCTGCTCCTCCTCGTTCCTCCTGCCACCCCCCTCCTGCTCATCTCCCTTCCTCCCCGCCCACCCGTCCCCACCCCCCCCTCCTCCCCGTGTCTCCGTCTCCTCCTCCTGCTCCTGTTCGCTCCTCCTCCCCCCTATTCCCCCCCGTCATTCCCTCCCCCTCCCACTCCCCTGCGTTCGTTGCCCTCCCTTCCCCACCACGCCCCCAGGTCCAGGGATCCAAATCGCCCGCCACTACCTGTCCAGGGGTGCTTCCTGGCCAGAATGTCACATGGAAGCCAGCCGCGGCGAAAGGGGCGACGCAGGAAGTCCGAACATAATTCGAAGCGACACAAACAGCGTCTGACATCGAATCTTCCCCTCGCCCCACCAACGCCCCCGCAGGTCTTTTGAGCCCTCGCTGGAGATACCTGCAGATCCTCGACCCCCCCCCTTCCCCACACACCTTCTCCGCGCCGTTGTTCCGAGCCCTGGGTTTACACTCCTATCCACCATTTTGACGACCGATCTCCCAGGACCCCGGGAGGCGGTGGACATGAGCAATGTCGGGCCCCATCAGGAGGCCCGAGCATATGCATTAAATTTGGCGCCCGGGGTGTTATGAGGCTCGCGTAATAAGCGGGTGCGAAAGGGGCGTATGACATGTGTTTTGCGTGCAGCTTGTTTCGCCTAATCCAAAAACGGAAGTAAGGAAGACATTGGAGCATGTCTCGTGGGGAAGGGGGGTGCTGCTGACCAAGTCTCCCGGGGAAGGGATCCATACCTAACCGTTGCGCTTGCGTTGTCACTTTGCGTTGCGTTTGCATTGCCACTTTGCTGGCCATGACGCTTCTCTCTTGCTCGGCGTCGTCAGCGTGTCCTCGTCTCATTATCCTCCACGGTGTTGCTAATCGTTACGTTTGTCGGCCCTTGCCTCGTCGGCGCCTGCACCTGGCATGCGCGTCCATTATTGATGAAACTCAGACCAAATCTCTGATGTCGCTGTTAGTGATCATTTCCCCATATCAGATCGGAAGAGCCAGTACGGGAAGACTGGTTGGGGCCAGATAGAAGCCCGTAGTGGCGGAGAGATCGATGCCGAGGGTTGCTCGGGTCTCGCGCGTGTCCGCGCGCGCGGTGACGAACCGCGCCGAGCAAAATGGCCCGCGCGCCAATGTGGGGCGCATGGCCCTTCAGATTACCATCTCCAGCCCAGCAACAGGAGGCCCCCCGCATGCGCAAGTGCGGCCGCGACCCCCGTCGCAGGAAGTGAAGGGCAGCAGGCGGCAGCTCCGCCCCCGCCCCCTCCGCCGTCCAGAGCGCCTCCCCAGGAGGAGCTGCCGACTGAATTCGCCGAGCCCGTAGTGGCGGCACCGTTTCGTGGAGGGGTCGGAGGGCCACGGGGAGCCGTCGGCGGGTCTCCCGGGGGCCCCGCCGCCACCCATAGTTGCGGCGCCCCCAGGGGGGCCACGTGAACCCTTGATGTTTCTGGAAGGGTCTTCGGGGGAACCGCCCGGAATCCCGGAACAGCTGTCGGAGGCCGGGGATGTGCCCGCAGATCTGGCGGAGCCCGAAGGTCTCGGCATGGCCCCGCCTGGCGCCGAAATAATGGCGGGCGACGTTGGCCCGGAAGGTCCTTCGGGCAGCGCGGTTTTCGATGGGCCGATAATCGCACCACCTCGCCTGCGGTTAATCCCGCCGCCGCCCCCCTGCCCCAGGAGCAACGGCCGCAATGGCAGCGATCCCGCCCGCGGCCGAAATCGAGCTGGAAGCGGCGCCAGCGGCCCAGGTGCCGCACAGGGCGGTCGCGCTCGCGCGGGAAATTTTGCGGGGGCGCAGCTGCATCGGCCACAGCGCCTTTGTCCGATTCGCGCTGGTCCACGAGCGTCGGCCGAGGACATCGTGGCAGCGTGCGCGGCGTCGGCGCAGGAGAAGTGCGTTTTCCCTGCCGCAGTGGACGGCATCGCATGCGCGGGCGACAACTCACCCGCACTGGCGGGGGGGAACTTCCAGCTCCTGCCGGTCTGGGAAGAGCACCCCCTGCACACAGTGCGCCATTGGGCGGCTTCCATCGCGACGGGAGAAGGCAGCCGCCGCGGCGGCAGCGCCGCCCTCGACCTCTTCTATGCAGAGAAAGGTGCGGCAGTTCTAGGCGCAGTGGTGGGTGGGGACTGCGGCATTGACGTCATGCGCATGATGTTGCAACGTCCGTAAACGCTGGAGGAGCGACTGGCTACCGGACGCACGCTGCACGAGTGCACGTTGGCGCGGTCGAAAGTGCCGCGGCTGCGCGACCTATTCGTCGTCGCGCAGGAGCGTCCAGAAGAATCTGTAGCCGCGTACCGCAGGCGCGAGTCTGCCGATGCGATGTCCGTGGAACGGGGTGGCGACGCCGCAGCGGCTGCGCGCGGCGCCGCCGTGCTTCTGGGCGACGAGGCAGAGTCGGCGCGTGTTCTGCCCGGATTGATGGAGGCGCTTTCCTGGAGCACGCAAGTGCGAAATAAGGGCGCGCTGTTGACGATTGCCGACAGTTTGCCTGCGGCGCTGCAGCAGGAGCAGATTGAAGATTGACGCACGCGCCGCGTTCTTTCAAGGACGGGGGGGGCCTAATACTGCAGCGGCGGACGTGTACCCCGCGATCAACCCGCATTTCTTGAAGGACAGGGATCGGGCGTCAGCAGCCTTGGAGAAGTACTTTCACGAACGCTGGTGAATAGGTTTCGGCCGACTCCCGCGCGGCGCGGTCGTTAATTTCAGCGCGCAGTGGGCGCGGTCTGGAAGATGCACGAAGCCTTGCCTTGCGAGGAAAACACTATTGCGCCATCGGTGCCGCGCGTGGGTCGCAAGGGGATCTAATTAAGCTGGCCCTGCGGGGCCTCGGGCGGGTCGGGGGCCTGGAAGCGCGCGCGCGCTGGGCAGGCCGCCCGTCCGCGTTCGGTTGGCCAGGGAAATCGTTCTTCGAATGGTGGTCGCACTTGCGGCACTCGGTGGACTGCCGAGCTGTGGCGAAAGGTGCAGAGCCTACGCAGCAATCCAATACAGCGCCCGTTTCACGCAGCCCCTGCTGGTTGCGAAAGCCAAGCCGTTGCTCAGCCAACGTTGCAGCGCGGCAATCCAGCAGGGGGTCCGCCCCGTAGTGCCGCAGTTGCGCAGCGAGTGGTGGGAGGAGTGGAAGAGGCCATATGGCTCGTCGCTGAAGAAGCCCAGCCGGAAGCACAAAGCCCCCAGGCAAGTGATCGGCGACAGGCTTGCGACCGCGTGGCTGAACGCTGCGCGGGTAGGCGCCGCAGTGGCAGCGATCTTCGGCCGCGGCCCCCACGTCGCGAATTGGGGTCAATCCCTGTTTTACCATGACGAGTCTGGTTCCCGCGCAACGCCGACACTCGCGGTGGCGGAGGGCACGGCTCCACTCGTGGAGGCACGCAACGACGCGAAGAGCCGGTGGAAAGCCAAGTTGCGCGTGGCCAGCGACGTCGAGGAACCGCGGTAGAACGGCCCGCCGCGGTGCGAGCTCACGTTCCGTGGCGGGTTGGTAGCGAAGCAGCGGTCGCAAGGGGCATTTCCGCAGTGGCGGGCACCTTTCTTGGGCGACGGCGACAACTTGTGAGAATGGCTTGCACAGACAAGAGGACGCGATCGCGTTCCTTCGCCAACGCCTCCCCCAGCGCCCGAGCGATGATGATCCGCAGCGGCAGTGGCGCATTCTCATGGCGGACGATCACGAGTCGCGCAAGAGCGAAGATGTCTACCGTTTGGCATGGCCGCGCGACTTCGCGCTGCTCATCCACGGGGGCAGGGGCTGGGGGGCGGCGACGGCCGTGGCGCAGTCTGCTGGCGCTGACTTCAGCGGGCACGTGCAGCGGGAGCGCCGCGCGGTCGAAGTGCCCGAGATCATCCAGCAAATTTCCGACGGGGCTCTTGCGCCGCACCTGGCACGCGAGAGGCGCTGCGACCTCGTGATTGCAGTCCTACAATGCGCGGGATTGCATGAACGCGCCGCGAGCGGAATTTTAAAGACTGGCATCCGCTTGGCCCTGGGCGGCTCTCAGGTCGCGGAGGTCTGTCAGGGGGCGGGCGCGTTCCGCCCGGGCGGCAGACGCGGCGCCGGCGGCATGCGCCGCAAGATCGCCGACGGAGCGGCGAAAGTTCGGACGGAAATTGCAGCGAAACGGCAAAAGTGGTCGCAGAGCAACGCGAAAGGGTTGATCCGGCCATGCACGCCGAACAAAGTGGTCGACGAGGTGCTCGAGAATTTGGAAGAGGAGACTATGGGCGACGAGGAGGCCGGGGGGGGCGGCGAGCCCTTGTCGGGAAGCTGTCCTGGGAGCGAAGGGGGGGGGAGGCCGGCGAAGCTTCAGGGCGGAGAGGGGCCATGTCTGGGCCCTGCGAACCCGCTGCGGCGGCGACGAATGACGCGGCCAGGCAATGGGCGGCCTCAGCGCCGTCGCGCCTCGCGGTCGACGAGAGGATGTCCAAGCAGGTAGCGGCGTCGAGGGTCATGGTGGAGAAGATGGTGGAAGCCCAGGGAGTGCCGCGGAGCGTCGGGGCCACGGCCTCGGCGCAGCAGGCGCGCGGGGGGCGGGGGGGCAGGAAGGGGAGGGGGGCGTAAAGAGCAACGAAGGGGGCGAGAAGGGCCAGGGGGGCGGGGGCGCGAGGAGGATCGGGCCGCCAGGTTCTCTCGGAGCAGGAGAAGGAGCGCCGGAATGTGCGCGAGCTCTGCCAGGAGGACGACAGCTTGCTCGCCGCGCTCAACGCCCAGCGCGACCACGACGCCGCAGCGGCTGCGAAGCGAAGGCGCCTCATCCAAGAGGCGAATGACTGCGCAAAGTCGCTGGCGAGCATGAAGCTGCAACTTCGGCACGCAGATGAGGAATTCATAAACAAAAAGGCTGCCACTCAGGACTTGGAGGCGGCTTCGGTGTCGAAACATCTCGCGTCGCAATGCTGCCCGATGGGTTGCAGGGCGAAGAAGCAGAGGACGTCGGCGTTGAACAAATTAGCTTGCGCGCGGCACTCGCGGGCTGGATCCGCCAAGTATCGGACGACGCAGTTTCTGGGACACAGAACGCCGTGATTGAGTTCACGCATCGAGGGTCGCGCCGCGCGCAGGCCGGGGCCGCCGCCGCGGTGCTACCAGATGCAGAAGGGTAAAACCGCAGTGGCGGTCTACGTGGCCCAGCGCGCTCGCGGCTGCGAGCTGGTTGCGCCCCGTAGCACGTCGCTAGGTAAGGGCTTCGAGGGGTCGGGGGGAGGGGGCGACGCAGGGATAGGGCAAGGGGGAAAAGGAGTAGGGGGAGGAAGACATCGATGGGGGGGGGGGGGCCAGGGGGGCGGAGAGGAGGAGGGGGGCGAGGAGGAGGGAGAGGGCGAAGGGGGCGACGAGGGGGAGGAGGGGGACGGAGGCGAAGAGGAGGCGGAGGAGGAGAACGGGGAGATGGGGAGGAGGATGGGGGAGGGGGAGGAGGGCGGGGAAAAAAGGGGGGCGAAGGGGACGGGAGGAAGAGGGGGGAGAGAGAGGAAGGGAAGGAACAAGTAGGCGAGAGGGGTCCCCACGGGGCGAGGGCCAGGAGATGGGGGGCGGACGGGGAATGGATGGGAAAATATGCCCGCCACCTGTCTCGCGGAGCGTGCCGGGCCGCCGTCGCGCCGCCCGCGCGCGCAGCGATGTCGCATGAGGGGCCGCCGCCAGCGCCCGCCCAAATTGCGCGGCATTGGCCCGCGACGGAGCTAAGGGTAATGTGGGATGCAGCCGCAGTGGTGGTCAATGAAGGCGGCGCCGAGCAGCGGCGCGCCCGCTTCTCTGACTGAGTAGACAGACGCGATCCGCGCGTCGAAACCGCAGCGGCGAGCGACGAGCGCGGGGGCGCAGCGAGCGACTCGGCCACATAAGAGGGCGACAGCGCGGCGGGGGCGGACGACGACAACGGCCTCAGCACGCCGACGAGGGCGACAACGACGAGAGCGACCATGCCCAGCGCTAGTTCGAGTGCCGCGCGGGGTTGCGTCGGAGGGCCGCGCAAAAACGGGTGCGGAGGTGGCGGGGAGACTCGGCGACGACAGGCAAGACCCTTTCTGGCCGCGGGAGTTGAATTGCAAAGGGGACAGCGTGGGGTTCGACCCGCGGTTGACGGAACGGCAGGAAGAATTCGCGCAGTGGAGGATGGGCAGGGCACTTTTGGACCATAGGGTGCTACTTTGGCATTTTCGGTCAGAGGCCGAAAAACAAGGATATGCGAGAGCACATTTACGACCAGGTGCGCCGACGCCCTGCCCAAATCGTCGCTCTGTAAGAGGCCCGCGACGAGTTCTAAGAACAACTCGCGCATAAACTCCCCGACCCCGAAGCCGCAGTGGCGGCGGGCGGCAAGGGCGCGCACCGGTGCGTCAAAAACGCCGAGGCAAAGGGCACGCTGCTCATGGAGATCCGATGCAGGTTCGGCGGCGCGATCGGTTGTCTGGATTCACGAGGGTGGCTGAACAAAAAAGATATATATATATATATATATATATATATATATATATATATATATATATATATATATATAACGACAGAAACGAAGCACGGTGCCTTGCAGCAGGGTCATGGTGTGCCGAGTGACCACTGACAAGGCCGCGGCGCAGCTAGGTTGCGAGCATAACTTTTGCGCCGTTCACGCGCGCAACAAGCTTGCCAACGGAGACCTGGATGGCAAGAACAGCGCCAACAAACTCGACGCGTTCCTGCGTCGGTTCGAACGGTATGTGACCACGTGGGACGTCCAGGTTCTTCACGGGTTTCAACGTGCGCGCGTTCGAGATAGTGCCGCTGCTGCGCCGCGGCGGCGTCCAGCGCGAAGTCGCTTCGTGGACGCCATGGAAAACTCGCGCTGGCAAGCCAATGGCGGACAATTGCTTCATCGCTTGCCTCAACCAGTCAAGGCGGCGCGGCTTCCACAAAAAAATCGAAGATGTGCGCGAGGACGATGCAACGAGCACCTTGGCAGCGACGTTGCCCGACACCGCAGTGGCGGACGGGTTTGACCGCCACGACTACATGAGAGGCCCGGTCAAGGAACTGAGCCTTTTCCTTTCAAAGGACGGTGGCATCACAGGGAAGCTCGAAGGGTATATACAACCGACCCCTCAGTCACTGGCAGCAGTGGCTGCGCATGCCCAGCGAGTGGCCGACGCTCGTCGCGCGAGGCGGGTGGGGCGGGCCGAGTTGGTGCCGCCTGTCTTCCGAGCCAAGCAGAACAAATTCGAAGCTGACAGATGGCGACTCGGGGGGCAACGCCAAGGCGGCGCTCAGTTCCCTTTGCGGGCTATCGCAGGCCACGAAGGTCATCGAAGCTGGCAGAGATTGGAGACCCGAGCCGACAACCACAGGGACGCACGGGAGCAACGCGAACGCGAAACTTCAAACGCAGTCGCGGGGCGAGCCGCAGCCGCAGTCGCGGAACAGGTTGCGGCCGCAGTCGCGGGACACGCCGTGGGCGCAGGCGCGGATAAAGGGCCCCAGACTCTCCACCACGACGGCACATTGGCGCGACCGCGCTCTGTACGCAGGCTCAGCAGAGAGCTCCGGGAGCTCGAGCACGACTGATTGGACCGCGCCAGCGTGGCCCGCGCGCACGCGTGGCCCGAGCACGGGCGCGCCGAGGCACCGCGAGCGCGAAGCCGAAGGTGGCTGCGGCCCCACCTCCCGGGGTCAGCGGCGCTGGTGGTGCGGTCGGCCTTCCTGGGGCGATCGCTCTGCTTCCTGGGGCGACAGCGCTTGGCGCGAGTGGCGGGGCAGCTGAATCCGCAGTGGCGGAGAAGGCAGGAGAGAAGGGTGGACTGAGGCTGGCACTAACACCGCAGTGGCGGATGCGGCGTTGAGAGCACCGCGGCGGCTCCCGCGGCGAGCGCGGGCGCGCGCGCCGGAGAAGCCGCCGCGCGCCTGAAAAGGGCGACCTCGTCTTTCCATTTGTTTTTTCCGACGGCCGTTCCCCAGGGGACGCGCCGCCCATTTCCCCAGGAGATTTTGCCAAACAACGGGATGTCTCTCCCATTTGCGTTTTTTGATTACGCCGCCCAGCGCATTCCTCGATACATGGCCGCGTTTGGTACCAGGAAGTGCCAGGGAAACCAGTTGTACGCAGCTGATTCGCCAGCCCACCCGTTGTCATCCCACCTTTTCTCGCACGACCTGGGAGGCCTGCTCGCAGAACGGTAGATGTGGATGTGGACAGGATCCCTGCCTCCCCCCCTCCCTTGCCACTGCCCCCTAGACGACGACCCCTCGACGACGGCGACGGCGACGGCGACGGCGACGGAGACGACGACAAAGACGACGACGCCGACGCCGACGCCGACGCCGACGCCGACGCCGACGCCGACGACGACGACGC
Organism: Prorocentrum cordatum; assembly: GCA_963575745.1. NCBI lineage: Eukaryota > Dinophyceae > Prorocentrales > Prorocentraceae > Prorocentrum > Prorocentrum cordatum. Next base: position 298,214 of record CAUYUJ010018971.1, on the reverse strand, counting down.
CGACGCCGACGCCGACGACGACGACGACGACGACGACGACGCCGACGACGACGACGACGACGCCGCTGTGCCTGCCGCGCCAGGCCCAGCAGCGGTCCGACCGCGAGCGCCCGGCGACGGGCTGCATCAACTGGCGGAGGGGCGCGAGGGGGGATGGATCGGGCCGGGCGAAAGGGGGGGATTGGGAAAGGGGGGGGTACGAAATTTGCTGCATGTAGCTGGTTTCGGCCTCACCGAGGGGCCCATTCCTCGATGCATAGCCGCTTCCGGCGCCGGGAGGCGCCGGGAAAATCAGCTACGTGAGCTGATTCTCAAACCCCCCCTTTGCTATCCCCCCCTTTCGCCCGATCCGAATGGAGGGACCAAGAGTCAATCAATGGTGAGGCTTCCTGTTTCCCCTACATCAAAGCAGACACAGCGGCAGGACCATAAACTTTTGCAGCTCCGCTAGGACTTCTTGGATCGGTGCTGGGAACGGCGGCGCCTCCGGCGCCGCCCCCGGCACGCTCCGCGCGCCAGGGAAGGGGGTGTAGCGCCGATCCAGGAAGTCCGCGCGGAACTCCGAACGTATGTGTTTGTGTTGTTTTACCTTCTCTGTCTAGCCCGTCTCTGCTTCCATTTTTGTTCGCTACTGGAGGGAGGCGCCTTTCCCAATGGAGGGGCGGGCTTTTCAAAGGGTAGCGGCCTGACCGCGGCCAGGTCCCCGTGACACCCTGTCGAGGGCCTGCGAAAGAATGCTCGGTCGCTCAAAGGTCGTGCATTTCCCTGGCCCCCAGTCCGTCCTCCTCCTCTTCCCTCCCTTGTATCTCCCCCTTCGTGATTTTGATGCGCCGTCGACGGCAACACCACACCGCTCTCACTCCGGGACTTCGCCTCCGGCTCCTGTCCAAGGTGTACCTTTTCCTGTGCAAGCTCATCGGCACCGCCTGTACTCCGCACCCTCCGGCCGCCTGAGGCCCCGCCCGCCCGCGCCCTGTCTCCCCAATTAGTGTTTCGCGCGCCCCGCCTAGCTCTTAACGGGAAGAGGCCCGCTCTCGACCCGCCGACCAAAAAACAACAAATATTTTTCGCCTTCCCGAGTCCGGAGCGGGCGAGTTCCTGCTGCCTCGGTTCGTAATCGGTGCGCCCGCTGTGTGTTCACATAGACTGGCAGGGCCGTCGGGGTTCCCCCCCCCACACACCGCATGTATCTTTTCTCCCTCGTCTCCCTTACCTCCTCTTCCTCGTCGTCTTCCTCCCGCATCGCAGGCTGACGTTTGGCAACCGCGCTGCCCGCTCGGCCTGGGGCGCTTCGATTTGCATGCCGTGCGCTGCTGCGAATTACGGCCGATGTTGACGCGGTTTGTGTTTCGGATGGCATTTTCCATTCGCGTGGAAGTCAGCGTTGCTGCATCTTTTCGCGTTTCTTCCGCCCCCTCCTCACGTGCGGGTCCCAAACATATACGCCACCACCACCTCAATTTCTTTTTCCTCCTCTTCCCTCCTCTTTCTCTCCCCTTTCGTGGGAGAGGGAGGGGGCGAGGGAGGTGGTGGTGCTGTATATGTTGTAGCCCCTCCTCATGAGTCAGCTGTTGCATTGTGGGGTCCCCGTCCTATCAGTTTGGCAGCTGGCACATTGCATGTCGAGCAGCATGCGGGAAGGGTTTCCGCAGGAACGCCATGTCGCGATTGCGGGCTTTCGCCAGAGATCGCAAAACGGCTCTCGCAACGGCACGACGACGACACCATGAGGAGGCAGCAGATAGGCGCTGAGGAAGCCCAGCGGGGGGCGGCGACCAGTAGGAGGAAGAGGAGGAGGAGAACGTGGAGGAGGAGGAGGAAGAGGAGGAGGAGGAGCAACAGCGGCAGGAGAGCGACGACGAGACCACGAGGAGGCAGCAGGGAGACGCCGAGGAAGCCCAGAGGAGGCGGCCAGGACGACGGCCAAGAGGCAGGCAACGCAGAACGAGCGTCGAGGAGAAAGAGGAGGAGGAGGAGGAGAAACAGGAGGAGGAGGACGAAGACGACGAGCCGGCAGCCGGCGGCAGCAGGGCAGGAGGAGACCGCAGAGGACGCGATCATGACCACGAGCGCTCTCACCGCAGCGCTCGCGGAGAGCCGAGAGGCGACGGCAAACGGCGAGTTCGTCATTCCCGGTGTTGCCATGGTCCAGACCCGCCAGGCGACCAAGGCCGGGAAACGCGAGATTTTCGGCAGAGCCGTCACGGAGAAGGCGAAGCCGGCCAAGACACTCGTGAAGGCCTTCCCCGCGAATGCCCCCAAAGGCGAGTTCTGAGAGCCCTTGATCGGCGGCGGGCCTCCCAGGCAGCGGCGGGGTCGCCGGCATGGATGCCCCTCGCAGTTTCCAGACGGTCCCGTGGGCGATCTTGCGCACGGCGCGCAAATCGGAATGCAACCAATGCACGTGTGTGCGCGCCAGCGAGCACTTGAGGATGGTGTTTACGATGCGCCGCCGACGGCAACACCACACCGCTCGCCTGCACCCCGGCCTGCCCTCCGGCCGCCTGAGGCCCCGCCCGCTTGTGCTCTGTCTCCCCAATTGGTGCTTTGCGCGGCCCGCCTAGCTCTTTACCGGAAGAGGCTCGCTTTCGACCCGCAGACCAAAAAGTGTGCGCGCCAGCGATTGCAGTTCAGAGCAGCAGAGCAGCGCTGAGGGCAAAGGGCTTGAAGAGTCACGGCCTGAGCTGCACTCGCGTGCTGTACTGCAGAGGGCAGCAAACCAGAAGACCTCTGCAACTCGCCGCTTCGAGCACCTCCCCCCCATGATATGTGCTGCATTCGCCTCCCGGTCCTCCTCATCTCTTTCTCCTCCCCTTCCTCCTGCGGATAAGGAGCGGCAGCGTTACAGCCAGGTGGGTCATTTGCAGGCGAGAGTTTTGGCTAGGCGCGTCCGTCTAGTGAGGAGGCGTAGCTCGCTCTATCTGCCCACTCATGCGACAGCCTTCGAATCCGCCCGACCGACCGGCCGACCGACCGAACGACGAATCGCGGCGACGACCGACGAATGACAACGACGGCGACGACGACCGACCGACCGACCGAACGAATGACCGAGCGACCCAGCGGCCGATCGACCGAGCGACCGACGACAACCGGCCGACCGACCGAGCGATCGACGAAGACGACGACCGAACGATTGGCCGACCGAGCGATTGACGACGACGACGTCGCACTTGGGTGGTTCATTCTCCTGGCGGATCTTATCCCTTGGGCTACCCTGCACGATAGAACAGATCCGTGCCTGTTCGTACAAGGTTTGTAGTATGAGTCCGTGCCCTTTCCCTCGACCTGCTTTTCGCAGAGTCGTAGCAGCGTTCGTCGGCGGACGACGACGACGACTTGGACGACGACGACGATGACGACGACGACGATGACGACGACGACGACGACGTCGCTTGCGGCTGCGACGGCAACAGAATTATGATTTGCCAGTTATTGTTGGGTGTCGGCCGCCAGGGAGGGTTATACAGATCTACCGCGGTTAGTTGGCCCAAGGGCCGTCACTTGTTACATTGGGGGGGTCTGTTTCCCAGAAGCTTGCAAAGGTGATCCCTGCGGAGATGTGGGGTGTCTTTGGGCAATATTTTGGAGGATTGGGATTCGCCCTGGGCCAGCTTCACCCTCATTTCCTGGTTGTTCCCCTCATGGTGACAATCGATGATGAAGTCTTAAGTAAGACCACCGCCATGTAAAGCATCCGCCATCCACCCGCATATTTGTTGCATTGGTATTGGGCTTTTGGCGTTTCGTACAGTGGACTCCCAAGCGAGAGCCCGCGTGTGAAATAAAGCTGCCCTTCATTCGTGCAAATGATGGAAACCGTAGGAGGAGGGTGCACGGCGTTAGGGCGAGAGCCACTTTTTAAAAACCACATGTGTTGCATCTGCGTACTTGTCAGGGATTGCGTAACTCGGGTGCGCAAGGCGCTATGGCGAGAACCACATCTTGGAATTGACGCGCCCGTTATTCGCGTGACTGTTGAGAGTGTGTTCAATCATATGGACGGCACTGTGTCGAACACCATATGTTGAAAACGGGCCCGTCCTCCATCGAATCTCGAGTTCTGACCTCCCGACACGTCTGGGAAGCGAATGAGACATGACAGCACATAGATGAGGAGGCCAGGGAATGAGGGGGAATTTTGGGAGGAGGAGAAGCACGGTGAGGAGAAGAAGGGTAGGCATATTTCGTTGCACGACTCCCTCAACATGGACACCAAGGAGGATTGCGTTCAGGCTACAGCGGGATCGGGCGACAGATCACCCCACAGACCGAAGCCTCCCATCTCTCAGCTTCTTCCTCTCTCGATGTCCTTCTCTTCATGCTCCTCCTCCGCATCATCGTCTTACTTCTCCTCGCCTGGTTCCTCCGCGCACAATACGAACTTTCAGGTGGCTCCCTCTCAGCCACCCTTCCCCGTTCGCCGTGAGGGAGCGGGGTCCCGAGGTAAACGGGCACTACCAGACCCCGGGGCATCCCCCCGGACCAAATCCTCCTCCCGAGTCTCGTTGTTTGATGACCCCACGGCCCGCGGGGGGCGCCCCAGAGGCCGGGAGGCGGCGGAAAACGTCCTGGGATCCTTTCCCTGCATCGAATATTTGTTCCTCCTCATCCTCCTCCTCCGCCTCCTCATCCCTCCTCCTCCCTCCTCCTCCTCCTCCTCCTCCTCCTCCTCCTCGTCCCTCCTCTCCTCCTCCTCCTCCTCCTCCTCCTCCCGTCCTCCTCCTCCTCCTCCTCCTCCTCCTCCTCCTCCTCCTCTGGCCCCCCCCCGTCCACCACATCTCGCGCGTCGCCGAGAGAGAGAGATGAGAGAGAGGAGGAAGGAGGAGGAGGAGGGAGGAGGAGGAGGAGGAGGAGGAGGAGGAGGAGGAGGAGGAGGAAGGCTGTTTGCAGGAGCTCAATCCCCCGCATTCGCCCCTGGGCGCCGCGCCCGGCCGCGCGCGCGCCACTGGGGGGCCGGCCTCAGCGCGCCAGCCGCGATCGGCGGCGCGCGTGCCATCAGAAGGTGAACATCCTGGAAAGGGTGATCATCCACCTGCGGGTGATCATTTGGGAGGAAGAGGAGGTCAGGCACCAGCTGTTGAATGATGAGCTGGAGATCTACAACGCCGGCTGAGGGCTACGAGACCAAACCCACCTCGGTGGGGACCCGCCGGCTGGCATGCCGAGTGCATACAAGCATAGAGGGGCACGAGCAGAGGTAGATTTCAAAGGGACGGGCTACCTCGTCCGACACGGGCTGCGGCCACACATCAACGTCATCATGACCATCGCTACGATCACCATCATGATGGTGTTTACAAAAGGACGGGACGAGCTGCGCAACATGCAGACCGAGGACGTACTGCGTAACAGGCAGCCCGAGTACGAGAACCACCACCAGCACGACGCCAAGCACGCCACCAAGACCGACGGCAACCACGACAGTAAGAGCGGCGGCTTGAACCCAGCCGCAGCCATATTCAAGCCGAGCCAGACCACGATGGCCCCCCCCAGGCGAGAAGGGACAGTTCTGGGGCGACCTGGCGCGTCCTTGTCCCAAATATTGGAGCCAGCGCAACCAGCTACAACGGACCCCAGAATATATACGACCACCAGTGATACGACGAGCACCGGCACTACGATTTCTACCAGAACTGTCAGGATTACGACTCCCTGTGCAACTACGCCGCCTGGGACCATTGGAACAAATCCACGAATGCCTAGGAGTCCAGGAAGGCAGAAGAGGCTGAGGAGGACAGGGAGGCCAAGGAGACCACAACAGAGCCAATGGCCACCAGCAGAGCCACAACGACTACTTGCCAGAAATCCGGGGCAACGCGCAGAGCCTCGAGGGCCACCAGGTGAGCTGCAAAAGCAACAAGCGGAGCTACAGAGACCGCAAGCTGTGCTACGAGGGCCGCGCGCAGAGCGAACTACGAGTGCCACCAGCTGGACTACCAGGGCCACCTGTCGAGCCACGAGAACCACCAGTTGAGCTACGAAGATCACCTGCTGAGCTACGAGGACCACCAGCTGTGCTACGAGGACCACCTGCAGAGTTACGAAAGCCACCCGCTGAGCTACCAACACCACCAGCTCAGCTACCAGAGCAACCAAGACTTCGAGGACCAGTTGGGCTACGCGGGCCACCAAGTGAACTACGATCGCCACCAGCGGGTCTACGAAGTTGAACTACTTGGAACACGTGCAGTGGGACGAGGGCCTCCAGCAGTGCTACCTGCACCACCAGTTGAAGTACAGGGTCTGCGAGCAGAGCCTCGAGAGCCCCTGACACAGCTACGAGAGCCACCAGCTGAACTACAGGGGCATGAAGCCGAGCTCCGAGGGCCGCGATCAGGACTCCGAGAGCCACCACATGAGGTAGGTAGGCCACACGCTGAGCAACGATGGCCGCGCGCACGGCTACGACAGCCACCAGCTTAGGTCCCTGGACCACCTGCCCAGCTACGAGAGCCACCAGTTCAGCTACGAAGACCACCTAGTGAGCTACGTAGGCCACAAGCGGGGCGACCAGCGCCACCAGCTGAGCTTCCAGAGTCCAGAGCCACGTGCAGGGCTGCGAGGGCCACAAGCTGAGCTTCAAGGTCGGCAAGCCGAGCAACTAGGACCACAAGTCGGGCTACGAGGGCCAGTACGGCTACACAGACCACAAGCTGAGTTACGCGGGGCACGAGCTGACCAGCAAGGGCCTCCAGCAGAGCCACCCGCGACACCAGCTGAACTACAAGGTTCACGAGCTGAACCCCTGGAGCCCCCGACACAGCCACGAAGACCACCAGCCGAACGATGAGGGCAACGAGCCGAGCTACGAGGGCCGCGACCAGGACTCCCAGAGCCACCAGCTGAGCTGCGAGGGCCGCGACAGGAGGACAAGGAGAGCGACGAGCAGGACGAGCCCATCTTCATCGTTTACGCCGTGCTGGAGGGGCAAGACGTCCTCGGGGCCATGACTGCCGAGGGGGAGAATCAGAGAGGCTTGCGCCATCAGGGCCATGTCCAAACTCACCAACCCCTCGCACTACAAACCCCACGATACGATGGGGCTTTTAGACGTGACTGTTGACCGCCATCGAGGACGGGGGCGCGATGTTCTGCACGCTGGGCCCCTCAGGAGCCACTCGAGTGCTCTTACCTCTTGTCCGCCCGCGACCATTACGAAGCGCACCAGACGCCGATGCCGATGGGTCAGCGGCAGCGGCCCATGCCCATTCCCCGCCGCGGAACTTCTACGACGACAGGAGGACGACGAGTGCGACGACGAGGACAACGAGAGCGACGTGGAGCACGAAGAGAGTAGCGAAAAGGACAACACCTGCTCAAACGAAGACAGATGGAACGCTGAGTACTGCGACCTGGCAAACGACGGTTGCTGGGAGTCATGGCAAGACCAGCCTGTCTGAAGCCAGAGAACAACAGCGCTACGGACGACGGTGCACATATACATCTTACCCACAAGATATTACGTTTAGCAATTTAGCCCATTTGGTACCACCATCATAGACATCGTGTACCCTACTGATGAGGTGCTCCAGGTGCTGCGCTGCTGTCGAGGTACTGCGCTGACGGTATGTACCGCACCTACGGCTGAGTGGCCCCGTCGCTCCACCCACCTCCCATCTCCCGGTCCGAGGCCCCAGGTGGTATCCGAGGGTGTGGGCGGCCTTCCCCTCATTCTTCCAACACTCCGGACAGGGCGGGCCAGCCCCGGCCCCGGCCGCGCCCGGGCGCGTCGGGCGCGGGGCGCGCCCTGTGGGCGACGCGCTCAGCTGCTGCGGAGAAAGGAGGAGGAGGAGGAGGAGGAGGAGGAGGACGAGGAGGAGGAGGAGGAGGAGGAAGGACCAGCGCAAGCCCAAGACTCATCAACGATGTTGGAATACACCCTCCCTCGGAGCTCCCTTACCGTAGGTCCCTACAAGGAATTCATGTCCACTGAGGGAAGTGCCCCGTCGGGGGACAACAGTGCGAAAATCCCGAAGCGTCCCGCAACACCATTCTCAGGACTTCAACGTCACGAGTGGACCGGACTGTTGCGTCTAGACGATCCTCATTCGTGCCAGAACGCCGTTCCTGAGACATCAACACCGCGAATCAACGTAACTGCTTGCCCTGGCATGAGAACCAATGAAACTATTGCAAATGTTGTGCGCGAGCAAAACAGCTTGAAAAAGAACCGCCTTCAAACCGTGAAGTTCCTGCAAACTGTTCAAACGAATCTGCGCGGCACTCAGGCGAGACCACGTTTTGAAAACCACCCGCCTTCAATCCGCGAAACAAGTGCAAGTTGGTTCAAACGATTGTCTGCGTCGCTAAAGCGAGAACCACAGTTTGAAAACGACACGGCCTGGCGCTAAAGCGAGAATGTCGAAAGTGCCCCGCCCTCAATGTGTGAAACGATTGACATAGTTTAAGCTCCAGGTTCATCAGCGCGCAGGAAGTTTCAGGCAAACCGCCCTGCCCGCCCGTCCAATTGGCCTCTGGGTGCGGCAAGGAGGAATATTGCAAAAGGAAAACATTGGAGGAAACGAGGGACAGGGAGAGGGAGAGGGAGAGGGAGAGGGGGAGGGGGAGAGAGGAGGAGGGAGGAGGAGGGAGGAGGGAGGAAAAGGAGAGGGAGGGATGAGGAGGGAAGAGGGAGGAGGGATGAGGAGGGAACGGGGCCGGAGTGGAGGGATGATGTTGGACAGGATGACCCCCGCCGCACTTGCAGGAAGTTGTCTCGGGATGCCGCGCTCCATGGGGAAAAGGGACCCCGAGGGAGGCGGATCATGGAACTCTTTCGTCATACTCGCGTTTTGGGGGCCCTCTTCCCCAGGCCCCATGCAGGACCGTCGACAATCGACTATTATGAGTCAGTTTCTGCTTGTGTGTATGTGTGTGGTAGTTCGTCCCCCCTCCGAATGCGGAACGCCGTATTTTCTCACCTTCTCAGCCAAAACCGCGCGCCAAAGAAAACAATGCAGGCGGCGGTGTGTGAGGGGGAAGTACGTTGGTGAGGCACGGTCCGCTGTGCAGCCATCCACCACCAATGTACACACCCCGCACGCTCCTCTTGAAAGCACTCAACCGCCAGGACTGGCCCCATCCCCGCACTGGTGGACCCAGCCTTTGCACAAAAACACGCGGCGCCAAACAACCACGGTGCTGCAAGCCCAGCGTTGCATGCAGCTCGTGCTGTGTGCGCGCTGCCCCGGCGAGGATGGGTGCCAGTCGGTTCTGGGTGGTGTGATGGGGCGCACCTACACCGCGCGACTCCGCACAAGGCTCACAGTAGCATGTGGGAGCGCGGGTGGGTGAGAGAGCGTGTTTGAGCCACACGTGCGCGCGTGTGTAAAAGGGGAGGAGGGCCAAGGGGGCCACGAAGAGGGCAGGAAGCAGGGGCAGAGAGGAGAAGCGGAACGGGGACAAGACGAAGGAGGGAAAGGGAGGGGAGGGGGAGGGAGAGGACGACGAAAACAACTAATCGAGGGCCGGGGCCGGCGCTCCCGGCACGGCGCCGGTGGTTCCGGATGCCACACCATTACACATCACAGCGCAGCACAGTGCGTGTGCGTGTGGCACCACATCGCAGCACAACACAGAACATCACGACACACCACAACACAACACAGCACAACACCGCACATCACATCACAGCACATCACAGCACATCACAGCACACGCCGCTTGGCTTGTGTGTGTGCGTGTGCGCGCGTGTGTGTGTGTGTGGGTGGGTGTGCGTGTGCATGCGTGTGCGTGTGCGTGTGCGTGTGCGTGTGCGAGTGCGTGTGCGTGCCCGTGCGTGTGCGTGTGCGTATGCGTGTGCGTGTGCGTGTGCGTGTGCGTGTGCGTGCGCGTGCGCGTGCGCGTGCGCGTGCGCGTGCGCGTGCGCGTGCGCGTGTGCGTGTGCGCGCGTGCGCGTGTGCGCGTGTGGCGCTTGTGGCGCGTGTGCGCGTGTGCGCGTGTGCGCGTGTGCGCGTGTGCGCGTGTGCGCCTGTGCGCCTGTGCGAATGTGCGCGTGTGCGCGTGTGCACGTGTGTGCGTGTGCGCGTGTGCGCGTGTGGCGCATGTGCGCGTGTGCGCGTGTGCGTGTGTGTGCGTGTGTGTGCGTGTGTGCGTGGTGTGCCTGGTGTGCGTGTTGTGCGTAGTGTGTGTGTGGTGTGCGTGGTGTGCGTTTGGTGGGTGTGGTGTGTGTGTGGTGCGTGTGCGTGTCTGCGTGTGTGTGTGTGTGTGTGCGTGTGTGTGTGTGCGTGTGTGTGTGCGTGTGTGTGTGTGTGTGTGTGTGTGCGTGTGTGTGTGTGTGCGTGCGTGCGTGCGTGCGTGCGTGTGTGTGCATGTGTCTGCGTTTGTATGAATGTGTGTGTGTGTGCGTGTGTGCATGTGTGTGTGTGTGAAGGAAACCCTGGGGCCCGAAAGGGGCACGAAAGATGCATGTTCCCTTGCCCCCCCCATGTATCGCCCCCGCGAAATAACGCCCAGCGCTCACGCTGTTCCTTTGTGCCAACAACCGCGGCCGCCGTCTCGGTGTCCGCGCGGCCTGCCAGTGACGAGTGCTCGGTGCAGCGTCTCTGTTGTTCCTTCGAGGTCGTCTCTGGGGGAAGGCGCGAGGCGTCCGGTGGTTCGCGGGCTGAGCCGAACAGCTGCCGCACTCGAGAAGAGACCACGCGAGACCGCCAGGTGGTCGCTGAGCGCAGAAGCCGTCAGACTCCAAGAGGGGAAGGCTGGAGGAGGAATCGAAGGAGGAGGAGGAGGAGGAGGAGGAAGAGGCGGAGAAGGAGGAGGGGAGGGGGGAGGAGGAGAAGGGAGGAGGGAGGAGGACAGAGGAGGGAGGAGGAAGAATGGGCGGATGAGGAACAGGAGGACGGCGAGGAGGAGGAGGAGGAGGAGGAGGAGGAGGACGGCGGGCAGAGAGGCCAGCGGTCTCTTGAATGCCTCTCGGAGTCTCTTCGGATGTCTCTTGAGAGCTTCGTGATCTGGTTCACTGCGCATGGCATGGTACACGATACATGGACAAGATGTTTCACCATCGGTTGGAGTCGGCTGGGGGTCTGAGGGTGCCCCGCATTGGTTCCCGATTCCCGCCAGCAGGAAGCGGGGGGCGAGGTTCGAGGTGTTGGGTTCGAGGAGGTGCTCGGGCCCCAGGACCGTCAAAAGCAGATCCGGGGTGACAAGCTGCACCAGATGGACCCCGCGAAGGGTCCAGGGACGTCTTGGAGCGGATTTGTCTCCATCCCCCCTGGTGTCTGTTTTCTCGGGGCCCAGCCAGCTCAGACCCCCTGGCCGCCTCCAAACGTGGCTCATTCTTTGCATGGCACACGGCGCATGGACAAAATGCTGCACCACCCCGTGCGTATGACATTTGGGGGGTCGCGTTTGCATTCGTGTCCCCCCAACATTGGCTACGACTCGCAGTGACGGACAACATGGAGTCTGGACATGCACACAACCTTCGCCAGGGTTGCGCGGTTAATACTCTACCTTCTCCTCCTTTTCTTTTCCGTCCTCCCGGAGCCATGTTGGCTCAAGGCCAACACGATGTCCATTTCATCGCCTCCACGGGGTAGGTTCCCACCAGTCCTTGCTGACCTGCCGCCACCACAAGGGACTTGCGGCCGTCACTCTGGCCTTGCAGGTGACCATCCACATCCGTTTTTCGAGCTTCGCTCCGAACCGTTGATAATCCGCTCGTCGAGCCGCGCCCCGAACCTTTGACATCGCTCGCCGAGCCCCGCCCCGAGCCCTTCATGTCGCCCGTGGCGGCGGCGGCCCCGTCACCGACTTCTCCGCCGCGACGCTCCGGCAGGGCATCGCCCCGTGTCGTTGGCAAGTGGGCCCCGAGCATATGGACGTCGCGCGGCTCGCGCGAGGCGGGGCCGCGCCCCGGGCCCCGCGCTCTGCGCCGTCGGCTGCCAGCACCTCGTCTCGCCCGAAGTCGCCCGCCCGGCCCCCCCCCCCCCCTCCAGCCATCTGCGCGAGTGGATCGGCGGCGCAGGCCTTGAATCCGACCGCGACGAACTTCGCGCAGACAAGCCCGCTCGCCGCTTCCCCCCCCAAGTCCAGGGAGCTCCAGAGGTCGCCGTTCCCCTCGCGCGCTCGGCCTCCAAGGAGCCCGTCACGATGCCGTGGGCAAGTGGAGGCGCTTCGTATCCGCGGGCGCCGCTGGGCCGCGCGTCGGCTTCTACCTCGACCCAGACATGTCGCCGAAGCAAGTCCGCGCCGAGATCCAGTGCAAGAAGCTGCAGACGCTGCTCCTGCACCAGCACTCCAACCTGCAGTTGCGCGCCATCCGCAGCAAGGGCGAGATCCACCGCAACGACGCGCCCGTCGCCCACCTCGACATCCGCCAGGCTGACCCCGCGATCCACGAGCGGGACAAGGAGGCCCTCGAGCGCCCGCAGTTCCACGGCATCGACCGCGCTGCCGCCCTTGCAGCCTTGCGTGCCCTCTTATCTGACGCCGCGTCCGCTGCACGGCGTTCCTCACTGCCCGCGGGCGCCGTAGCCGGTGCCTGATGGCTCCTCGCCCGATACCTTCGCCCGCTGGAACGCCCGCGCTGACGCGCCGCAATCGCGCCCGCCGCGGGCGCATCCAGCCGCCCTCTCCATGTTCACGCGGCGCCAGTGCTCCATCCTCCTGCAGGAGGCTCGCGGTTTCGAGGCGTTGCTCCGCACGCGGGCGGGCGCGCAGCCGCGCCCGCGCAGGCGCTCATTCTCCGCGTTCATTTCCACCGAGGGCGCCGCGTCCGCGCCCATCGGTGGCGCGGCCATCCGAGCTCCGCGGTTCGCGTGGATGCAGCTTGAGCATCTTCAAACAGACCAGCTGCCGATCATCTCTCACAGCGTACTCGTCCCTGGACGCATCCAGCTGCTTGCCATCACCAATGTTTCATCACGCAGCGCGCTGGTCCTGACGACCGTCCGCAACCGCGAGCTGGCCGCGCGAGATTGCGACGGGGCCCGCGCCGCCCGGCACATGCACCGTTAGTGGGCAAAGCAAGACTTCCAGCGCCGCGCGTTTCTGGCGATTTCAACGCAGCCACCCGCCAACCCAACAGCCTCTCCAAGCCGCAGTCGCAGCGCGCTCGCCTCACGCTCGACGACAGCAATTGCCAGCAGCAGCCGTTCTGGAAGTCCCTTTTCGACTCCACGCTCGAGGTCGAGTCGGACTTGCCGACGAGGTTCGACGAGGCGGACTACGCGCCGTCGGCGATCGACCGCGCCTTCATCATATTCCCTTCGATTGCCGCGCAGGGGCCCACCTCGCGGATCGATGTCGCCCACGACGCGACCACCTTGTCAGGCGAGCGCATCAGTAAGCACTCTGGCACCATTTTCATCATCGGCATCAAGCCGCGTGCGCTTCCCGACGAGTAGGCCATCCCGCCCGCGATCTCCCGTGGCGCGAGATGCTCCATCTGCCTGCAGCAGCATCGACTCCTCCAACGCCGCCTACGCCCCCATCGAGAACCGCTGGCAGTTGCACAAGCGCATCATGGTAGCAGCCGCCCGCGCGATTCGCGCTGACTGAGTTCGCTGATCTGCCAGCGACGCCGCCCGCCCGGGCCGCCGCGGCGGCCGCGCCACCATCATGCGCTTGCTCTTCAGAGCCATCTGGCGCCAGGACATCACTGTCGCAAGGCGCCCCCAGGCCCTCGCCGACCTGGGCAAGCAGTGCCTGGTCGTCATCGACGCCTCTATCACCCCGTCGAGCGACTTCCTCTTCGCCAGCCTGTCGGCCCCCCTGCGCCGTGACCTCGAGGTCCACCGGCGCTCTCTGGCACGGAGAGCGCCGCCCGCCGCCCTCTCAGGGGCGGGCCGACGCGATCCCCCCCTGGAAACTCTGGAAGATCTGTCGAAATCCGGGCATCGCTTGAACGTGTGCATTTTTCCTTCGGCGAGGACCATCGAGGAGCATCCTTGATCATCTGGCGAAAAAATTGCGCACGAGATCGAAGAAAACACGGGGAATGGACGTCCGAGCGATGGCCAGAAGTGGTCGCCCCCGTCGGCCCCATGGAGGCGCCGCCCCGCCTGCCGAGGGATCCGCGTCCAGGGCCCGCAGGCAGGCCCCACCGATATGTCGCCCGAGGGAGCGGTGCCATTGTCGACGCCTTGCAAGCGCGCGGGCGACCCATCATCGCTGCGATGTTGATCGGCAGCTGCACGGGGCAGCAGCGCGTCGAGCAGCGCATTCCCCGCGGCGACCAGATCGACGCTGGGGCTCCGTGCAAGCATCAGATGCAGGTCTTCCTCGTTCCCGCCGCCCCGCCGGCGCCTGGCCCCGACTGCCCGCCGCGCTTTGCCTGGCTCGCGCCTGCGACGACTCCCTCGACATCCTGGAGGGCCTCTCCCCAGACATGCGACGTCCTGATTTGTTTCTCAGGACGGCGCCCCTGGAAGTCCCGACCCTTTCTTCGGGGCCAGTTTTTCGCCCTGAGTTGTTCTCCGACAGTCCCGGGGCCCGGCGAGGACCCCCAAGGGCCGAAAATAATGAAAAAATTCCAGCCTTCATGCCCGGGCGAATCGATCCCAGGGGGCCCGCGCGGGTCCGACTTCGTCTTCCCCCGCAGGGGTGGCGACCTGACTGTGGGGCGCTCCTTGAGGACAAGGGCCCCCGAGGCCGCTTGCCCGCCCTCGCTGCATTGCGCGGGCGTCAAGGCCATCGCCGGGGCGCCCAGCTGCACTCTGGAGCCCTTCGCGGCCCAGAGGGCGCACATTGCGCGCAAGTCGCGCCTGTCCCTCTACAGGGGGAGAATTCAAACATAGGGACATCGCCCGGCAACTTGCGTGCATTGTTGTTGCTTTTTTGAAATTGTTTGGATTGCGTTTTGTCTCTCGTCAAGAATCAGCCTGCCAGGGGACAGGCACGACTTAACATTGCGCGGTTGGGCGTCGTGGCGGGGCACAACTTCGCCAATCGCACCGCGCGCCTCGACGCCCAGATGCGCCGCGCGGGCCTCCAGGTCGACCGCGTCGACCACCGCCCCGTCCTCATCGCCTCTGACTTCTCGGCCGCGCCTCCGTATCTGGGCAGGGCCTGGCTGTTTGCGCCGCCCCGGCACTTCGGCGTCCACGCGGGCGTGCTCAGCCTCTTCCGCGCCGCGCGCAATTCCCCATGCATCGTTCGTCCAGATCGATGGTTCCCGCCCCGCGATGTTCGACATCGATGCGGGGGTAGCTCAGGGATGCCCCTCCACTGCCCCGCGCGGGCAATCGCAGTGGACCCTTTGGTGCGCCACAGCGCCTCTTCTGTTGGGCACGACGACGGCGCGTTCGACCTGCCCCGCGGCTGCGCAGCCGCATGTGCTGACGACCTCGGCCTCCTGTGCAGCAAGTTCGCGATGGTGAGGCACGCCGCCGAGCCCTGCGCCGCCGCTGAAGAGCTCGCTCTGATCTCGCTCGAGCCATGAAAGTGCATGATCGCCCCGCTCTGTGACGAAGCGAAGCCTGCCACCATTGCCCAGGCCCTTCCGAGTTCCCCCCCCCTCCCAGCTCAGCATCGCGATTCCGGGGCGCGCCACATACCTCGGGGCCTTCCTGGGCCCAGCAGCGTCTCTTTCGGACGAATGGCACGCCCCGGGGCACAAATGGTGGCAGCGCGGAAATCCGTTTCATCTAGTCCAGTCAGGCAGCGACTCCACCGCTCGCTTGTAAAATGCCCCCAACACTTAGCTGCGTTGCTCGGTTCTTTTACTTGGAGCAAACAATCACTCGCCGTGAAGTCTACATCTGGAATACACTGCTGGCCATGCCGCCGAACTCGTTTCGCAGTGGCCGACTGGGCTCCAGCGCCCGTCCCGGCCTCGCGCCAGGCAGTCACAGTTGCCGCCGCCATGCGCTCCTCTTCGGTCACACTTCGGGGCGGCCGGGAGGACTTCTGCCCCCGCCTGCGCGACACGGCGTGGACGGAAAGCACGATCAGCAAGGTCCCGCGCTGGACTGCTGGGCACTGGCAAGGCCCAGCTCGTCTCCAGTGCGCAGTATTACTCGGGCCTCTGCTCTGGCCGGCGCTGCGGAATCTCCCCCGCCCAGGTGATCAGCTCGGCAGTGGCAGGGGACCGCGCCGAGGCTGCAGCCGCCTCCGCTGCCCCGCAGCGCCGCGCCCGCGTTCTGAGCGATTGCCGTGTCGCCACGGGCCGCATGTGTTCCCTCCTCCTCCTCCTCCTCCTCCTCCTCCTCCTTTTCCTCCTCCTCCTCCTCCCTCCTCCTCCTCCTCCTCCTCCTCCTCCTCCTCCTCCTCCTCCTCGCCTCCCTTCACCGTCACGTTCGCCAAACGCATGACCTCTTGGGGCCTGCAGCTGCCGCCTCCCGACGAGCTCTCCCCGCGCGGGGGATGGCTGTCCAGGATCCTCCACGAGTTCCGTCCGAGCTGGCGTCTTTAAGACTTTCAGCGGGCTCCCCGTCCTGGGCCCAGGCTCGCACAAAGGCGCTTGCTGGCGGCTGGGCGACGTTAGCACTTTGCGGCCGTAGACTCGGAAGGCGCCGCTGTTGCCTAAACAGCGGGCCGGTTTGCGGCGTCCGTGGCCCAGTGGCCCACGACCAAGTGATCGAAGCAAAAAACGGGGTCGTCTGCGCCGACGTTGGCGCGTGTAAGGTGCCCGCGTAAGGTCGCTCGCAAGCTCCCCCGTTTCCAATGTGGCGTGCCGCGCTGGCGGCCCGCTTAAGCCACTGCGTAAGGTCGCTCGCGGTTTCATCTCGCCCGTGGGCCCTTCCTTGGCCCCGATTCGTGCCCTGCCGCAAACGGGTACAGGAAGAGAATGCCCAAGGCCCCCCGCGCAGGGCGGCGTGATTCCCGAACTCCCCGCGACCGCGCGGGCGCAGCACAAGCCTCGAGCCCTCCCCTTCCTCCTCCTCCTCCTCCTCCTCCTCCTCCTCCTCCTCCTCCTCCTCCTCCTCCTCCTCCTCCTCCTCCTCCTCCTCGCTCCTCCTCCTCGCTCCTCCTCCTCAGGGCACGGCCCCGCCCGGCCGCAGCGCCGGCGCTGCGCTGGGCCGGGCTCGTCCGGAGCGCGTGTCCGGTCGTGGCCCGGGCCATGCACGGCCTCGCGTGACCGGAGGTCCGCGGTGCGGTTCGATGCGGAGGCCGAGCTGCTCCATGCCGGCGTCGCCGATGCATCGCCGGCGTCGCCGCTGCATCCCCAGAGATCCAGAGCGTATTGAAGAACAAAAAGCGAGGCGGAGTTTTGTTCGCTGTTTTCGGCCTCTAGCAGCCCTCGCCGGGCCCCAGGACCGTCAAAAAACGATTCAGGATGAAAAACCGGTCCCGGGGACAGGGTCGGGACTTCCAGGGACGCCTTCCTGAAAAAATCAGGAAGTCGCATGTCTGGGGCTGCATCGGCGACGCGGCACGAGCTTCCGACCCCACCAGCTCGGGCACCGTGGGGGCGACGCAGCAACACGGGTTCCATTGCGCGGGCATTCGCGCGCAGGCCGCCCGCGCGGGGTCGCGCAGGAGCGCCCTCGCTTCCGATGTGGCGTGCCGCGCTGGCGGCCGCGTAAGCTGCGGCGCAAGGTCGCTACGTCGTCTCGCGTAGAACCAGTTTGTTTTCGTCGCTCGTTTGCCAGGAGGGGAAATCGACACAGACACAAGCCAACGCTGTTCTCCATGAAGACAACGTGGGAAATCAGGGCAGTGGAGGGGGCGAGAAACCTCCAGGAAACATGAGCAAAATACGGGAGTCTTGGCACCCTTGCGGATTAATCAGTGTCTCCCTGGAGGAGGACGAGGAGGGAGGAGGAGGAGGAAGAGGAGGAGGAGGAGGAGGAGGAGGAGGAGGAGGAGGAGGAGGAGGAGGAGCGAGGAGCGAGGAGCGAGGAGCGAGGAGAAGCGAGGAGGAGCGAGGAGGAAGAGGAGCCCCCTTCTTGCCCCAGAAGGCCGCGCGAGAGGCCGCCGCGGCCTGGTACACCGCCTCGTTCATGGCGCCAACATCGCAGAGCGGATTTCGTTCGGGAAACGATAGGATGGGCCCGGAGTGTCCTGGAGAGTTCAGTTTGGGATTTCGAGGTGAATTTCGTGTGGATTTTTCTGTTGGCCAGGAATGAAGACTAAACAAACATCCACGCCAAGTTCACTTCGTTTTTCGCTCGCCGCTTCGGGGCTTTCGGTTGACAGACATCCACGCGTAGATCTGCTGTAGCACGTCTGCAAGGTTGGTGCAGTGACCCAGTGCCCAGGCCTGCCGGGAGGAGGAGGAGGAGAGGAGGAGGAGGAGGAGGAGAAGGAGGAGGAGGAGGAGGAGGAAGAGGAGGAGGAGGAGAGGAGGAGGAGGAGCGAGGAGGAGCGAGGAGGAGGAGGAGGAGGAGGAGGAGGAGGAGGGAGGAGGAGGAGGAGGAGGAGGAGGAGGAGGAGGAGGGGGGAGGAGGAGGAGGAGGAGCGAGGAGGAGGAGGAACGAGGAGGAGGAGGAGCGAGGAGGAGGCGCCCCCTTCTCGCCCCGCAGGGCCTCGCGAGAGGCCGCCGCGGCCCATGGCACCCCGCCCAGTGCCCAAGGCGTGCCGGGAGCAGCACGGCTGCGTGGCCGCCAACTTCCAGAGCGGGCCGTGCAGCGGCGAGCAGTACGGCGGCGTCGGCTCCGGGGCGCGCGTTCGCGCCCGCGCGGGCGGCCAGCCGCGCCTCGGGGGCCAAGCTCGGAGGGCGCGTCTCAAGCAGTGGCGAAGCGTCCTGGCTCGCCTATAGCCCCACCAAGCAATGTTCTAAGAACCTCTTGTGGTTCCCACGAGATGTTCTTGGAACATTGCTGGCTGGGACTGTCTTGTTTCAACACGTCGGGTGGATGTTCTGAGAACATTGTTTTTTGTTCTTAGAACATTTTGGGGTTCTAAGAACATTTCGTGGTATGACTATAGGCATGCCGGGACGGTCGGTCCCTGCTCAATGGAGGGCGCGTCGGGAGTGCCAGACGTCGGGCGCCTCGAACAAATCGAGACGGGGATGCTTCGTAGCTTTCGTCCTCTCGGGACCCCTGCCGGGCCTCGGGGCCGTCCAAGAGCGGCTCGGGACGAAACACCGGCCCTGGGGAGGTGGTCGAGCGGGCGGGGGCCCGCAATTCGAAAAAGTCGAGACGCCGTGTGTCTGGGACGGGCCGGATGGATGAAAGGGGCGGATTGGGAAGGGGGGGGGGTACGAAATTTGCTGCATGCAGCTGGTTTCGGCCCCGCCGAGGGGCCCATTCCTCGATACATAGCCGCCTCCGGCGCCGGGAGGCGCCGGGAAAATCAGCTACGTGAGCTGATTCTCAAACCCCCCCTTTGCTATCCCCCCCTTTCGCCCGACCCGAGACGGGCGACGAACCCAGGCCCCCTCGAGTCCTGCAAGCATCACGCCGGGGGGCTTGTCGCAGTGCTCGGCTCACCGGCCCTCGGGGCGGTCAAGAAACGGCTCGGGACGAAAAGCCGGTCCCGGGGAAGGGGTCCAGAGACCGCTGGGGTTCGACGTCATGGAAGAATCATGACGTCGGGGGTCTGGATTGATAGGGGGGGGCGATGAATGAAGGGGGGGCCGCGAGGGCTGCCGACAAGGGGCCCTTCAGGGCCCCTATGAAGGGGTCCTTTGAGGGCCCAGAAGCGGGCCTTTACGGCCCGAAGAGGGCACCTTTCTTTCCCCCCCCGGTGTATCGCCCCCTACGAATTCGCGCACACAGGAGCCCCCCAATTGCTCAGGCAGGACAGGCGTCACGATGTCACGACGACCCGAGAGCACAACTACCGCAGCAACGGCCGTTTTTCTAAACGACAGGCGCCCCGGGAGACAAGATGTGAAATTCACAGAGAGCGTAGTATTGCACAAAGTGGTACATTCCACGACAAAGCAGGCATGGTAGGCTTCATGACGTCACGCCGACCCGAGAAAGTAGCAAGATCAGCAATGACCGATTTGAGGCGACAGACGCTAGTGGGGACAAATCGAGGAAGCCATAGACAGCATGGGAAGACAGAGCGATCGACACATTCCACTACTGATCATGCAGGACTGGCGTCAGCTAGCATGAGGGCTAGAACAGCCCCACCTTTGCACTATTATGTTCCTCGTGCCTGGGCTCTCCGCCTTGGAAGCTTTTTTCGTCTCGATCTTATATATATATATATATATATCCACGGGTGCCTGGCCCATCGGCGAAGGGGCCATGTTCTTGACACACGATCGTGGCCATGGTTCGACTGTGCTGCGTAGACGTCCAAACTTCAACCAAGACGCTCCCGCTTTCCTGCCGCAAGGAAGCCCGCGAGGGCGCGAAGGTAATTATTAGCGCCTGGCGGTCCGGCTCCGATTCCTCTTCGTCTTCTTTTCTTTCGGCTCTCTTCGTCCCTTCTTTTTCTCCTTTTCGTATTGCTCTTCGTCTTCTTTTCTTCGTCTTCTTCCTCTTCGTCTTCTTTTCCTCTTTCTTCGTCTTCTGTTCGTCTTCGGCGAGCGCGAAGGTATTCGCGTTTCGCTCAGCGCGAGGCGCGACACTGGGCGACCGTGTACAGTGCAAACCCATGCCAAACAACACCCTGCTTGCCTCCAGGGTGCCCTGGGTTTCTTGGGTGTCTGTGGTCTTGCGATGGAAAGCGTGACGATCCCACACCCAAACTCAATGGACGCCCTGGGGTCTCAGGGCTGGGTTCCCTGTGGGAGGTTCTTGCGGTCGAGCTCCTGCTGCACTGGGTCTGGATGGGGCCTGTGCTCTGTTGCTTGTCATCATGGGGCCTGGGCTGCGGCGCGCTTGGACCGCCGACTCTGTCGCGGCGCTGTGTTACGAAGGCAGCAGTCGGGCCTGGCGATAGCCCGATTGAGCGCCCACGCCGTGTCCCCCTCCTCCCCCTCCTTCGTCTCCTCCACCCTCCCTCCTCCTCCCTCCTTCCTCCTCCTCCTCCTCCTCCTCCTCCTCCTCCTCGGCGATCACCGGGGGGCAGCGAGGGCCGCAGAGAAGGAGCCCGTGGGGCCCCTTTGAAAGGGCCCCCCTGGGTCCCCCCACAAGGGGGCCTCCAAAAGGGGGCCTCCAAAATCGCGCATCTCTCCTCCAGATTTTATCGCCCCCCCTATTATCGGGGGCGGCCAGGAGGGGGGTGATGACTAGGGGGGGTGGATATCATGGCGGGGGTCATGATACTTCTTCAGATTTCATGGCGCCTCTTCTTATTTCATTACGTCCCTGGCCCCCCCGCTGGGCCGCGCACATGCCGCCGGTCATGATTTGCACCCCCCCTCTTGGACACCCCCCTCTTGGCCGCTCCCGATATTAACACGACGCCCAAGGATTTCTTTGCTGTGTCATCGTCACCGAGACCACCATCTTGTGCAGCACGAGTTTCGGTACGAGAGTCTGCCGTGCTGCTCGCTCAGCCCGGGAGAGAGTTGTCGTGGTGATGGATGTTGGCTTGATGGCAACAGCGTTGTGGACAGAAGGGTGGCTCGAGAATGCAACATACCTATTTCCATGTAAGTCCTCCCCGATCAATCCTCCTTACCCTCATCCTAGGGGCGAGCGTCGAGACGAGGGCGAAATAGCAGAGAACCAGCGTGCGGCCACATGGTTTAGCGGCGCATGCACGAAGGGCGACGAAAGCAAGTGTACCTAGGTGGGCCGCGAATGAGCGTGCGAGGACGAGGAGGGATGCAGGGAGGATTTGAAGGAGCAGGGGCACACGACGAAGTCGCATTCAGCAGCGGATGGAGAAACATTGATTGAGATTCGTGGCATGCGCTCAGGCGTGTTATCTCAACACAGACCTTTGCGCATACGAAAAGAACAGCTGCTGGGAGCTCACCGAGATTAATCAAGTCTCACGTGGGACCGGGAAGTGGCACCCATTGGCGCGGAGGGACGGAGGAGGGAGGAGTCAGAGGAGGAATCAGCAGCAGGAGGAGGAGGAGGAGGAGGAGCAGGAAGAGGAGGTGGAGGATGAAGAAGAGAAGATCATACGTGGGATGGAGAAGTGGCAACGACCCGCTGCGCGGTTGGAGGTTGCGGGGATAGCAAAGAAGCCAAGAGAGAGGGTGGTAAGAGGGGAGGGAGGGGTGGAAAGGAGCAAGTAAGAGGAGGGGTGGAGGGTGATGAGATGGAGCAAGGGGAAGGATGCGCTCCAGAACATGTCTGGGGGGAGCGAACGAAAATGGGACCACGGACGAAGGCAGGGTGTGAGAACTCGACCTCCAATCTGGCGCTTTGGGTGTCAAGGGATAGTGGCACGTGCCAGGGAGCTGGGGAAGGGGAGGGGTAGGAACAAGGGGAGGCAGGGAACGGGGCAGCGGGGGCGGGGGGAGGAGCTGGGAGCGGAGGGACGCCGGCGCGTGCCATGATATGTGCCGTCATATATATATATATATATATATATATGTGTGTTTGTGTGTGTTTGTGCGTGGCTCTGCGGGTGCTCTGGCGAGCGGCGCCGGGGACATGTCGAGTTTCCGCCCCCCTTTGATTTGGCACAAAGTATCTTACCCGACTTTCATCTGATCCTCCCCCGTCCGCTCTCCTCGCCCTTCTCCCCCTCCTCCTCCTTCTCCTCCTCTTCCTCCTCCTCCTCTTCTATCCTTAATGCACCTTTTTCTCTCTTGCTCCACCTCGTCCTTCGTCCTCCCTTCTCGCTCATGGCTCTTCGTCGGCCTCCTCCTTGTTCTCCTCAGTCACTCCTCTTCCTCCTCCTCCTCCTCCTCCTCCTCCTCCTTTCTGATTCCCCCGAGTTCCCTCGTTCCTCATGGTCGCCTCTCCGGTATGCAGATGCAGCAGAGGGGGGGAAACGAGGGAAACAGGGTGAAGGAGGAACGGGGGAGAGCTTATTCCTCCTCATCCCTCCCCGTCGCCGCTCCCCAACTCGTTTGATTGCCCCGCCTCTTCTGGCTTTCATTTCTGTTGTTGTTTTCTCTGCAAGACATGATATTCGCATTATTATTATGATTCCTCTTCCTACCTCTGCGTCGCAATTTCCCTCCGCCTTCTCCTCCTCCTTCCCATCTTCCTCCTTATCCTATTCCTACTCCTCCTCCTTCTCCTCCTCCTTCTCCCTTTCCTTCTCCTCTTCCTCTCTCGCCCCCCGCCCTTTATCCACCCGGTTTACACCTTCACCATATGAATATTAGTCTTCTCTCTCCCCCGAATACCCCGCCTCCGTGTCGTGTTTTTACACAGGATTTGCCCCACATGTTTTTTTCATGTGTTTTTTGTTGTTGCAGTCCGATTGTGTGCAGTTGTGTTCCAACGTGGTGCTCCTGCTGCAGCGCGGGCCCCGTGTTCGGATCGGCGTGGTGCTCCCGACGTCCGGAATGGCGCTCTCGCACCAGCGTGTGCCCGCAGGTCTCGCAGGTCTCACAGGTCGCACGGTTCTCACAGGTCCTGCAAAAAAACCCAGGATTGCAAAAAAAAAACAGGATTGCAAAAAAAAACATGTTTTTTTTGCAATCCAGGGTTTTTTTTGCAATCCCAGGTCCCACAGGTTCCACAGGTCCCCACGGGCGTCGCAGGTCCCACACGCCCCACGGGCCTCAGAGGTCCCCCAGGTCGCCCAGGTCCCACGAGTGTTCTTTGTTCCGACTGGGCATCACACCATGGGGTCTCTTGTGGAAAAAAGTACGGTTGGTTAACCTTCCCGAGGGCACCCTTGCGTCCTTAGATTTGCTCGGCAGTGCGCCGCCAGAAAAGCTTCAACTGGGGCATCCAAGAATCGTTCAAGGATCTTGCGTCCTTGCAGCGCGTCCTTACTACATATTCTGACTGTATGGTACGCATCCGCGGGCAGAGACGAAAGGATGGGAGGCAGGGACAGGATGTCAGACACGACGCAAGCGCACCTAGCTTGCGCCTCTCCCAGTCTCTCCCCTCCCTCTCGAGTGCCACTCCATCTTCCTACTCCCCCTTCTCTCAGAGAGCGGGGGAGGAGGGAATATGAGAAGAGGGAGGTAGAGGTGGGGCAGGAGAGGGGCAGGGAGAAGGGAGAGGATGAGGCAAAGGAGGAGGAGGAGGAGGAGGAGGACGACGACGAAGAAGGGGGGAAATGAGTAGGAGGGGGATGGCGACGGGGAGTTAGGAGGAGGAGGAGGAAGAAAAATAAGAAGAAGAATAAGAAGAGGAGAGGCAGTCGAAGGAGCTGTGAAACGGGGACCAGTCGAGAGGAGGAGGAGGAGGAGGATCAATAGGAATAGAGAAGGGGTTGGAGGAGGAGTTGGGGAACGGCGACGGGGAAGGAGGAAGAGGAGAAGAGGGAGAACGCGCGGGAGGGGGGCTGGGGGGGGGGAGTATGCTAAAGGAGGAGGATACAACTGAGGAAGAAGGTGAGGAGGAAGAGGAGGATGAGGAAGGAAGGGAGAGGAGGATGAGGAGGAGCAGAGGGAGGAGGGGGCGAGGGAGGAGGAGGAGGGGGAGGAAGAGGAGGAGAAGAGGAGGAGGAGGAGGAGGAGGAGGAGGAGGAGGTGGATGAGTAGCAGCAGCAGTAGCAGCAGCAGCAGCAGCAGCAGGAGAGGAGTAAGAAGAGGAGTAGGAGGAGGGGGAGGAGGAGTTGTGCACGATGCCGGTGTCACCATGTGCGCGGTCGTGGCCACGGTGGCGGTGGCCGCGCATGTTGTTGTCGTCATCGTGCAGGCTACACTGTATTGGCTACCATGTTTGCTGCTGTCGTTGCCGTGATTCCGCTTGCTGCTCTGGCCTGGGGCAGACACGGTGCCTTGGTCCCTCAAGTTGCAGAAACAGGGCTGCAAGAATTTCAAGGCCTCCCGACCTGATGCGCCAAATATCGCCACTTCAAGCCGCTTCCCCTCCCCTCTCCCCCTCCCCCCTCCTCCCTTTCACTCCCTCCACCCCCGTGTCCTACCCCCTTCCTCCAATTAGCATGTTCCTCCTCTTCTTCCTGCTGACGCCGTTCCCTTCCTTCCCCCCCTCATCATCCTCCTCGCCTCCCCCTCCCCCTGCGGTGTCCCCCACATCTCGCTACTGTCGCTGCTTCGCGCAGGGGGAGGGGGGCGGAGAAAGGAAGCAGGTGGGGATTATGATGAGGAGGAGGAGGAGGAGGAGGAGGAGGAAGGAGAAGGAAATTCCGGATTGGCCTCGGTTGCATCAGAGCGTGAGGGAGGGGGAAGGGGTGGAAGGAAGAGTAAAAGGAGACGGATTAACCAGAAGAAGAGGGTGGGCGGCGACGGGGACGGCGACGGGGAGTAAGGAAGAGGAGGAGGAGGAGGAGGAGGAGGAGGAGGAAGAGGAGGAGGAGGAGGAAGAGGAGGAGGAGGAGGAGGAGGAGGAGGAGGAAGGGGCTGGAAGAAGCATAAGAATGAGAAGTACTGTCGAAACCGATAGTATGAGGATAACCTTCCCAAGGGTACCCTTGCATCCTTGCCTCGTCGGTCCATCCTTCACCGCTTTCGATGGCCAGCCCCGCTCGACGAGTTTCAACATGGGCGTCCAAGGGGCCTGCAACCGTACCGCGCATCCTTACCATCAGCAGTACGCAGGGAATCCAACGTGGGGCCGCAGGAACCGGTGAGTTATCGCCCCGCCAGGGCTGCAGGAGGCGAGTCCTGGAGGATGCGGAGGAGTGATGATGATGATGATGATGATGAGGATGAGGATGAGGATGAGGATGAGGATGAGGATGAGGATGAGGATGAGGATGAGGATGAGGATGAGGATGAGGATGAGGATGAGGATGATGATGATGCTGCTGCTGCTGATGAGGATGAGGATGAGGATGAGGATGAGGATGAGGATGAGGATGAGGATGAGGATGAGGATGATGAGGGGGAGGAGCGCTGGGCGGCCCGGCTGGCCGCGGGGCGCCGACTGGGCGCACCTCGTGAAGCCGTGCGGAAGGAAGGAAGGAAGGAAGAGGAGGAGGAGGAGGAGGAGGAGGAGGAGGAGAAAGAGGAGGAGGAGGAGGAGGAGGAGGAGGAGGAGGAGGAGGAGGAGGAGGAGGAGGAGTGTGTATGGTTGTCTCCTTCTCTTCCCCAGCAGTCGGCTTCGTTGCTCTGTGCCCACATGGGTTTTGTTCTGCTTGACTTTACACGTCTGCCTTTCCTGATCCACACGTGTCGCCTCCTTGATTCGTGTTGCACATCGCTCAGTCTGACTCCTGCTTTTTGCAAGAACGCTACAATCCGAGTGTTCACGTTGGCGCAACGTCAAAAAGAGGACGAGGAGGAGGAGGAGGAGGACGAGAAAGAGGAGGAGAAGGAGGAGGAGGACGGGGAGGAGGAGAAGGAGGAGGCACAGGAGACAGATGATGGGGCAAGCGACGGGGAGGGAGGAAGAGGCGATCCCATCTTTCAGTTCGCAAAGCACAGCGTGGAGCAAGTATACTTATCCGTACGGGCTTCACCCTTCTTATTTGAATCGGAGGTGTCAGAATTATGCTGGACATCGGCGCTGGTTCAAAAACTTCGGGGGGGCATCGCGCGAGGACGATTGGCATTCCGCAAGCACCCTGAGATGCTGGGGTTACTCTTGAACGCTACGTTTCCTGCTCAGAGTGCGAAGCCGGCGTACTTTCCAAGAGGATCTGGTCTCGGGAGCGAGATTTTGGCGTTCTTTAGCACTGGCTGTGGCCTCGGGAGCGCGAATCTAGCACAATGTACAAATGGCTCTCTTGTCTCGGGAGCGCGATTGGGGCTTCGGGGGCGCGAGCGAGGAGTACTTCATTAAGCGTTATGATTTCGGGACCGCGAACCTGTTCTTTACCAGCCTCGAACGTATCCCTATCCCTAAGATTGACACGCCAAAAGGCGATGACAATCTTATGGATTCGCCTTCAAAAAATAAGGGAATCCCTAAGATTGGCATCGTGATGAGGAGGTGCCCAGCATAGGGATAGGGATATGTTCCAGGCTGGTAAGTTCTTATGTACCACTTAGTCTGGCCTCGGGATCGCGAATCCGGTGTCATTTACCAGATGTTCGGGTTTCAGGGGCACGAATCTGGCGTAACTGACTGAGGATCCTGGCCTGAGAAGCGCGAGCCGGGCGTAACCTAGTAAGGAGTGATCGATCAAAGAACGGGGGTCCGATTAGCCCCTCAGGAGCCCAAAATGGGCACAGCACCAACGTAACATCAATGATTTCGCCTTCTCGCCCAGGCCGCCTTGGACGCTCCAACCCCTCGCGACACCCCCCGTCCCTTTCTAGGCGGAGGGGATAGGGAGAGTGGCAAACCCGTCCCCGAAGGGGAAGAGCGGGGGTTAGAAGAGGACACGCCCTAAACCACCTACGCCCTAAGGGACTGGTGGGATTCGCGAGGAAGTCTCGAGCCAGAGTGCGGTTCTTGAACAAACTGTGTGGGTGTGTCAAGCAGAAACCGTTCTTGTTGTAGCCAGGTGCCCAGGGTTGTAGTGCGAGCAGGAAGGCTTCCCCTAAGAGAACTTGCTTAGCGAAGAACCCAACCATCTGCAGTTGTGAGTGCCGCAGTTGTGGGTATCGTCTTCCGTGGAGCTTCCTCTGGGGCCACGAAACGCTGTATTGGGCGGGGGAAACGCATGGGAACTGCGCCACTTGGACCTTCGGTGGAGCTCCCTCTGGGGCCACGAAACGCTGTACTAGGTGGGGGGACACAAGCGAACTGCGCCACCGGGGCCTTCGGTGGAGCTCCCTCTGAGGCCACGAAACGTTGTGCTGTGTAGGGGGGGGACGCATGCGGACTGCGCCACTGGGACCTTCGGTGGAGCACCCTCTGGGGCCACGAAACGTTGCACTGGGCGGGGGGACCGATGCAAACTGCGCAATGGGGACCTTCGGTGAAGCTCCCAATGGGGCCACGACGCGCTGTACTGGGCAAGGGGGACACATGCGAACTGCGCCACTGGGACCTTCGGTGGGGCTCCATCTGGGTCCACGAAACGTTGTGCTGTGTGGGGGGACGCATGCGGACTGCGCCACTGGGGCCTTCGGTGGGGCTCCCTCTGGGTCTACGAAGCGTTGTACTGTGCAAGGGGGACACATGCGAACTGCGCCACTGGGACCTTCGGTGGGGCCCTCTTTGGGGCCACGAAGCGCTGCACTGGGCGGGGGTGACGCACGCGAGCTGCGCCACTGGGACCTTCGGTGGAGCTCTCTCTGGGTCCACGAACGCTGCGCTGGGTGGGGGAGACGCATGCGGACTGCGCCATTGGGGCCTTCGGTGGAGCTCGCTCTGGGGCCACGAAACGTTGTGCTTGGTGGGGGAACCGCATGCGGACTGCGCCACTGGGACCTTCGGTGAAGCTCCTTCTGGGCCA
Organism: Prorocentrum cordatum; assembly: GCA_963575745.1. NCBI lineage: Eukaryota > Dinophyceae > Prorocentrales > Prorocentraceae > Prorocentrum > Prorocentrum cordatum. The sequence goes on along the minus strand of CAUYUJ010018971.1, from coordinate 270,074 downwards.
CGCAACGTTGAACTGGGCGGGGGGGACGCTTGCATGCGGACTGCGCCACTGGGACCTTCGGTGGAGCTCCCTCTGGAGCGACGAAACCCTCTATTGGCCGGGGGGGACGCATGCGAATTGCGCCATTGGGGCCTTCGGTGGAGCTCCCTATAGACCCACGAAACGCTTTACTGGGCGGGAGGACGCATGCGGACTGCGCGCCGGGGCCTTCGGTGGAGCTCCCTCTGGGGCCACGAAACGCTGTACTGGGTGGGGGGGGGGCGCATGCGGACTGCGCCATTGGGGCCTTCGGTGGAGCTCCCTCTGGGGCCACGACGCGCTGTACTGGGCGGGGGGGACGCATGCCGACTGCGCCTCTGGGAGTTTCGCTTGAGCTTCCCCTGGGGCAATGGAGCGTTGTACTGTGTTGGGGGACGCATGCGGACTGCGCGCCGGGGCCTTCGGTGGAGCTCCCTCTGGGGCCACGAAACGCTGTACTGGGTGGGGGGGGGCGCATGCGGACTGCGCCATTGGGACCTTCGGTGGAGCTCCCTCTGGGGCTACGACGCGCTGTACTGGGCGGGGGGGACGCATGCCGACTGCGCCTCCGGGAGTTTCGCTTGAGCTTCCCCTGGGGCAATGGGGCGTTGTACTGTGTTGGGGGACGCATGCGGACTGCGCCACTGGGACCTGGGACCCTCGGTGGAGCTCCCTCTGGGTCCACGAAACGCTGCACTGGGTGGGAGGGAGGCACACGAACTGCGGAGGAGGGGCTAGTGGGAGGAGGAGAGGAGGAGAAGGAGGAGGAGGAGGAGGAGGAGGAGGAGGAGGAGGAGGAGGAGGAGGAGGAGGAGTGGAGAGGAGAGGAGGAGAGGAGGAAGAACGCGGGGCGCTGTCTCTTCAAACAGAGGACCCAACGACAGAGGATGGTTGGGAAAAAGACGGTGCGAGAGTCGGAAGAAACAGTTCAAATGCAAAGGTAAGTGGAAATCGGCGGGGGGATCGACAATGATTGACCTTCAGAAGTGAGAGTTCAACAAAGCATCGACGGACATTTCAGCCGTTTAGCGCTGGAGCAACCCTCGCCGACGTGCGTTCGGGCTCCCCTCGGGAAGTTGAAGCTTGCTGTCGCTCGGAGGCCACCGCGAAGCCTGGTCACGGCGGCCCTGCATGGCTGGAAGAGGGGGAGGCCCAGGAGGGGGAAGATGGAGGAGGAGGAGGAGGAGGAGCACGGAGGGGATGGGGTGAGGAGATGGAGAAGAACGGAGGGAGGAGGCCTGCTGGGAGCCTCTCGGTACTAGCATGTAGACAGTTGGGCAAGGTGGGACGTGCAGGTTACCAGTTAATCGCTTTGTCTTGGTAGTCTTGTCTTCTGCCGCCTGCCGTTGTTTGTTTATCCCTCTTGCGCATAAGGAAGATGCGATCGCCTTGGTGCACGTTTGGAATGTCGACCAGTGTGGCAAAAAATGCCAGGACGCAGCCGCATGGGAAGGCTCGGCAGCGGCAGAACAGGGGAGTTGGGTCCGCAGTACTATAGCAGGAAATACTGTGCGAGGACGTGCCAACCCAGCATTTGCTCGGCGGTATCGCGCATCCCCACCAGCCTATCCAGAGACAGTTCCCAGGCGACCGGTCGTGAGAGGGGGAGTGGGCGACCACCATGGACAGAAAGCGGGCTCCCGCCAAACCGAAGGAGGGATCAGCCCAAGCATTGGAGACTTGAAAATGAGCACCAACACCAACACAGGGGGTTGCCTCCGTTGGGGAAGAATGATCCTAGATTCTGGTGCCGGTGGCTCTGCTTCTGTCACCGAGGAAGCCCGAATACTGACATCATCCCCGAGATCGGGATCATCTCCCCTCCGTGGAGGCACACCGCGAGGGAGCAATCTCTGGTTGATGCTCAAGCCGCAGCCAGAAAGAGCTCTCCGGGGGCCCTCCGGGCGCCCTCCCGAGGCGTTCGGGGGCACTTCCGGGAGCCTGCCGGCGGGGCGCAGGGCGACGCCCGCCTCCGCTCTTCAGGAGGGGAAAAAAACACAGACACAATTAACCGTCGATCCCTAAGAAAATATGGGAAAACATGGGAATTGGGCGGGAAGACAAAAAACCAGAAAATATAAAGAAAAATATGGGGCATCATTTTATTTGTGCGTATTTGTTTGTGTGTCCTTGGGCCCCTTGAGCTCTCCCCGCCTCTGCTGCGGGGGGGTGCCCGCGGCAGCTCTGCTCGGGAGCCTCTGCTGCACTCTGCCCAGTGCTGGCCAGTGGTCTCGGGGGTGGACAGAACCCCTCACAGTGACACGTCGATTAGTGAATTGTCCGTTTTCGGTTCTCGAGAGGGCGCCGCGGCCGCTATTTTCCAGGCTCTCGCCCGCCAGGTTTGGGCCTCAGGTCGTTTTCACTAAACCACGTTTCACTAGAGGGAGGTCTGTCCATCCCCGATGGTCTCGCAGCCTCTCTCAAGGCTCAAGAGACGACGACGGCGCCGACAACGATCACGATAGCAGCGACAACAGCGACAGCGAGAACGATAACAGCCATGAACGATAACAACTACAACGATAACGAGATCGTCGTTGTTTGATCGTTGCCAGGGTCAATGCAAACGGGGGTCAGTCAGAGCGCCGGATCGGCACACACGCGCGCTATTCCAAGTCACCGAACAGCCAGGCCACCCACACGCCGTCCCACTGGATCTGGAGACGTGTGGAGTGACACGCTAATTTCCCTTCACCATTCCTGGCAAGGCCACACGCTATACCCCTTGACCGCCAGTCGCAGTTACCGTTTCGATGAATGCTTCATCATCGCGCTCCTCCCCCCTCCCCTCCCCCCCAATCAGCCCCTGCACACACCTAATCCTGAGGTCCGTGGCCGCCAGGACTAGGAGCGTCAGCCGGTGACCCTGGCAGCGGCGGCGTGCCTATCCGGAAGTTCTCTCCCACCACCCAGATGGAAGGGCGCACCCCCAACATGGAGCGACAAGGCGGCGACGAACGACCAGCAAGCGTTGTGCCTGCCATGTTGGCGAGGGCCTCGTTCTGAAAAGGAGTTGCCTTGCATCTCTCAGGGTCATTATCGGGAGCGCGAGAAACCAGGATCCTGCAGTTGAACAGGCGTCCAGCGAGATCCTCATTTCGAAGGAGGGCCGCCCCCCGTCCGCGTACCTAATTCGTGCGCGCGCGTTTGCAGCTGTGGCCATAAGTGCAGAGGAGGTCTAAAACAACAGCTCCAGCTTGACAGAGGGCCGCCCTCTACCCGTGCTGTGCGACATGCGTTGAGACGTCTGGCTCTTGAATCAATACATTGCGAGAGAGAGAGAGAGCGAGGGAGAAAGAGAGAGAGAGAGAGGACGCCACATTTTGAAAAACAGCAGGACTCAATCCTCTCAATCGCTGCAACCTGTTGATCAGACTGTGCGCGGTGCCGAGGCGAGAAACCCGTTTTTGAAAACGACACACGTGCTCAACCTTGGTGAACGTTACGACGTTTGAGGCGAGAGTGCGCGGCACACCGGCGAGCGTGCGCGGCACACCGATCCCTGAATGTGTTGAAATTTCTTCAGGAGGGAAAAACACAGACACAATGACTGTAATCGCCGACTCCCAGGAATATATGGGAAGATATGGGAAGGGGGGGGGGGGACGACGAAATCCCAGAGAATATGGGGAATTCTGGGGCTTCTTGGGATTTGTGTGTAAGTATGTGTGTGTGTGTCCCTGGGCTCCTTCAATCTTGAAGGCGAAGGCGCGCGGCGCTAAGACGAGCACCTCGTGAAAACGGCCTGTGCTCCATCCCTGTACCTGCTGTCATCTCTTACGGCGAGGGTGCGAGCGGTACTGCGACGAGAGCCACATGTTTGTGAGCAGGGGCCGCCCTCCGTCTCTGCAACTGCTGCCAAGCATGCGGCGGGGCGCTTGAGCTCACCGCCCACCAAACCACCCCAACCCAACCCGAGGGCTCAGATTTACCGTCGATTTCCAGCGGGGGGGGGTCGAGGAACATCGAAAAACACGCGTGGAACCCTCACCCCCCCCCAACCCGAAATTCGGGTCTTCGGGTTGGGTTGGGGTGGTCTGGTAGGTAGTCATGAGCGAGAGCCACATGCTGAGAGCGACCACCGTTCCGATCCTGCAAGCGCCGCTAAGCTCGAGCGTCTCGGTCGCGCGAGTCGTCGGAGAAAGACTCTCGGGGCGGAACGCCCAGCCCGCCCCAAGGACACGCTCGGGGGGTGCAGGAGGGGGGAGCTATGGAGCCCGCAGCGCGGGAGTTACGGCGGGCCCCATCAGGGGGAAGCTTGCACACACATTGCGCAACCCGTGGGCGTTAGGGTTAAATCGGGCGTGTCCCTCTACAGGAGGAATATACAAAAATAGTCAAAGAATAGTATGGGGACGATTTTACCTAACAGCGAAGACTGATAGGTTTCTAATGGGCTAAAAACAGCTCACAGATCACTCCACAGGGGGGTCCGGGCAGGTGTTGGGAGTTGCCGGGCGGGCCTGTGCCGGCCTCGTTTTTCACCAACAGTCACACACTTCGTGCTCTTCGACTTCCCAGAACTCCATTCCCAGGCTCATTCTGAATAACCGGATGCAACAGTCACACACTTCGTGCTCTTCGAGATCCCAGAACGCCATTCCCGGGCCACATTCTGGAGGGCCGGATGCAACAGTCACACACTTCGTGCTCTTCGAGTTCCCAGAACTCCATTCCCGGGCCACATTCTGGAGGGCCGGATGCAACAGTCACACACTTCGTGCTCTTCGAGTTCCCAGAATTCCATTCCCGGGCCACATTTTGGATGCCCGGAGCCAACTGTAGGCCACTTCCTGGTCTTCGAGTTCCCAGAACTCCATTCCCGGGCCACATTTTGAATAGCCAGACGCAACAATCATACAATTCTTCGTACTTGACACCCCAGAACATTATTCCCGGGCCACGTTCTGAGTAACGGGATGCAGCAGAAATGCATTTCGAGCTCTTTGGCTTCCCAGAACTTCATTTCCAGGCCACATTCGGAATAACAGCATGCAAGAGTCAAACACTTCGTGTCCGAGACCTCTCAGAACGCCATTCCCAGGCTACATTTGGAAAAATTGCACACAAGAGGTATACACGCCGGGTTATCTGGCTGTCTGGAACGGCAATCCCGGGATACATTCAGAGTAATTACCTAACAGCGAAGACTGATAGGTTTCTAGTGGATTCAAAAGAGCTCACAGATCACTCCACAGGGGGGTCTGGGCAGGTGTTGGGAGTTGCCGGGCGGCAGGGTGCCGGGCTCGTTTTTCACCAACAGTCACACACTTCGTGCTCTTCGACTTCCCAGAACTCCATTCCCAGGCTCATTCTGAATAACCGGATGCAACAGTCACACACTTCGTGCTTCTTCCATTCCCGGGCCACATTTTGAATGCCCGGAGCCAACTGTACCACTTCGTGCTCTTCGAGTTCCCAGAACTCCATTCCCGGGCCACATTTTGGAGGCCCGGAGCCAACTGTAGGCCACTTCGTGCTCTTCGAGTCCCAGAACTCCATTCCCGGGCCACATTTTGAATGCCCGGAGCCAACAGTAGGCCACTTCGTGCTCTTCGAGTGCCCAGAACTCCATTCCTGGGCCACATTTTGAATGCCCGGAGCCAACTGTAGGCCACTTCGTGCTCTTCGAGTTCCCAGAACTCCATTCCCGGGCCGCATTTTGATGCTGATGCAGAGGCTGAGAATGGTGATGCTGATGCTGAGGCTGAGGCTGAGGCAGGCAGGCTGAGGCTGATGAGGCTGAGGCAGGCTGAGGCTGAGGCCGAGGCTGAAGGCAGGCTGAGGCAGACGCTGAGGCAGGCTGAGGCTGAGGCAGGCTGAGGCTGAGGCTGAGGCTCAGGCAGGCTGATGCTGAGGCAGGCTGAGGCTGAGGCTGAGGCTGAAGGCAGACTGAGGCTGAGGCAGGCTGAGGCAGACGCTGAGGCAGGCTGATGCTGAGGCAGGCTGAGGCTGAGGCTGAGGCTGAGGCTGAGGCGGATGCAGGCTGATGCTGAGGCAGGCTGAGGCACAGAGGCTGAGGCTGAAGGCAGACTGAGGCTGAGGCTGCAGGCTGAGGCTGAGGCTGAGGCAGGCTGAGGCTGAGGCTGAGGCAGGCTGATACTGAGGCAGGCTGAGGCTGTGACTGCGACTGCCGCTGCCACTGCGACTGTCATCGCGAATGCGACTGCGACTGCGAGAACAGCAGAACTCTACAACTGGATTCTCATCTGAATCTTAAGGGGAATGCTTCCATATATGCTTCTACACAACGCTGTTAGGTTGCTTTGCCGGGATAATCGTGTTTTTACCTAACAGCGAAGACTGATAGGTTTCTAGTGGTCTAAAATAAAAAGAGCTCACAGATCACTCCACAGGGGGGTCCGGGCAGGTGTTGGGAGTTGCCGGGCGGCAGGGTGCCGGGCTCGTTTTTCGCCAACAGTCACACACTTCGTGCTTTTCGACTTCCCAGAACTCCATTCCCAGGCTCATTTTGAATAACCGGATGCAACAGTCACACACTTCGTGCTCTTCGAGATCCCAGAACGCCATTCCCGGGCCACATTCTGGAGGGCCGGATGCAACAGTCACACACTTCGTGCTCTTCGGGATGCAAACAGTCACACAACTTCGTGCTCTTCGAGTCCCCAGAACTCCATTCCCGGGCCACATTTTGAATGCCCGGAGCCAACTGTAGGCCACTTCGTGCTCTTCGAGTTCCCAGAACTCCATTCCCGAGCCACATTTTGAATGCCCGGAGCCAACTCTAGGCCACTTCCACATTTTGAATGCCCGGAGCCAACTGTAGGCCACTTTCGTGCTCTTCGAGTTCCAGAACTCCATTTCCCGGCCACATTTTGGAATGACCCGTAGCCACTGTAGGCCGTGTCGTGCTCTTCGACTTCCCAAAACTCCCATTCCTGGGCTACATTTTCAGCAGGGGCAAGAGCACGACGAGGAGGAGGACGAGCAAGACCAGGAGGACGAGGACGAGCAGGAGCAGGACGAGGAGCAGGAGGAGCAGGAAAAGAAGGACGAGCAGGAGAAGGAGGAGGACGAGCAGGAGGAGGAGGACGACCAGGAGGAGGAGGACGACCAGGAACAGGAGGAGGAGGAGGAGGGGAGGGGGAGGAGCACCAGGAGGAGGAGGAGGAGGAGGAGGAGGAGGAGGAGGAGGAGAGGCAGAGGAGGAGGAGGAGGAGGCGGACGAGACGAGGAGGGAGGAGGAGGATGGGGGGGGGAGAGTACAGGAGGGGAGACACGAGGACCACAGGAGGAGGAGGAGGAGGAGGAGGAGGAGGAGGAGGAGGGGGAGAGAACATCACGAGGAGGAGGACGAGCAAGACGAGGAGGACGAGAACGAGGGCGACCAGGAAGAGGAGGAGGAGGAGGAGGAGGAGGGGAGGGGGAGGACTACCAGGAGGAGGATGAGGAAGAGGAGGAGAAGGAGGAGGAGGAGGAGGAGGAGGAGGAAGAGGAGGAGGAGGACGAGGAGGAGGAGGAGGAGGACGAGGAGGAGGAGGGGGGGGGAGAGCACCAGGAGGAGGAGAACGAGGACCACCAGGAGGAGGAGGAGGAGGAGGAGGAGGAGGAGAGAGCACCAGGAGGAGGAGGACGAGCAAGACGAGGAGGACGAGAACGAGGACGAGCAGGAGGAAGAAGAGGAGGAGGAGGAGGAGGAGGAGCAGGAGCAGGAGAAAGAGGAGGAGGAGGAGGAGGAGGCAGGCTGAGGCTGAGGCTGTGACTGCGACTGCCGTTGCCGCTGCGACTGTCATCGCGAATGCGACTACGACTGCGAGAACAGCAGAATTCGACAACTGGATTTTCATCTGAATCTTTAGGGGAATGCTTTCAGATATGCTTCTACACATCGCTGTTAGGTTGCTTTGCCGGGATAATTTTTACCTAACAGCGAAGACTGATAGGTTTCTAGTTGATTCAAAAGAGCTCACAGATCACTCCACAGGGGGGTCCGGGCAGGCGTTGGGAGTTGCCGGCCGGCAGGGTGCCGGGCCTGTGCCGGGCTCGTTTTTCACCAACAGTCACACATTTCGTGCTCGTCGACCTCTCAGAACCCCATTCCCAGGCCACATTCTGAATAACCGGATGCAACAGTCACACACTTCGTGCCCTTCGACTTCCCAGAACTCCATTCCCGGGCCACATTTTGGATGCCCGGAGCCAACTGTAGGCCACTTCGTGGTCTTCGAGTTCCCAGAACTCCATTCCCGGGCCAGATTTTGGATGCCCGGAGCCAACTGTAGGACACTTCGTGGTCTTCGAGTTCCCAGAACTCCATTCCCGGGCCACATTTTGGATGCCCGGAGCCAACTGTAGGCCACTTCGTGGTCTTCGAGTTCCCAGAACTCCATTCCTGGGCATGATTTTGAATGCCCGGAGCCAACTGTAGGCCACTTCGTGGTCTTCGAATTCCCAGAACTCCATTCCTGGGCATGATTTTGAATGCCCGGAGCCAACTGTAGGCCACTTCGTGTGCTTCGAGTTCCCACAACTCCATTCCCGGGCCACATTTGAATGGCTGAGCAGGCTGAGGCTGAGGCTGAGGCAGGCTGATGCTGAGTCAGGCTGAGGCTGAGGCTGAGGCTGAAGCAGGCTGAGGCTGAGGCAGGCTGAGGCTGAGGCCGAGGCTGAAGGCAGACTGAGGCTGAGGCTGAAGCAGGCTGAGGCTGAGGCTGAGGCAGGCTGAGGCTGAGGCAGGCTGAGGCTGAGGCTGAGGCAGGCTGAGGCTGAGGCTGTGTCTGTGACTGCCGTTGCCACTGCGACTGTCATCGCGAATGCGACTACGACTGCTAGAACAGCACAATTCTACAACTGGATTCTCATCTGAATCTTAAGGGGAATGCTTCCAGATATGCTCCTACACATCGCTGTTAGGTTGCTTTGCCGGGATAATTTTTCATTAATCGCTTCGCTCATTCCGCCGGCCCTGGAGCGCTATTTGGGGCCTCTTGGGGCCGTCTTGGGGGCCTCTTGGGGGCTTGTTGGGAGCGTCTTGGGGCTCCTTGGCGGCGTCTTGGGCTCCCCTGAGGCCTCTTGGGGGGCTCTTGGGGGCCCCTTGGGGCGGGAGGGGGGGTAGTCGATTGCAGCCACTCCTCGTGAGGGGTGGCGAAGAATAGCCTCCCCCCTGGGGATCGCCCGGGAACCAGCCGGGGATCGGCCGGGGTACTTTTCGTCCGGGGCCCCCAGGGGCCGCCCCGCGCGCGCGAACTAGAAATATTGTTAAGTAGTTACCGGAGATCTTAGCACGCCTCTGGCCCGTTGGGCCGGCGATTTTTTGGCAAGTTTTGGCATTTGTTTGGTTTTTTACCTAACAGCGAAGACTGATAGGTTTCTAGTAGTGTCTAAAGCGACCATCATGACTCCCCAGGGGGGTCTGGGCGGCATCCGCACAGGGATCCGCGGAAGTCGTTTGAAGCAAACAGGTACACATTTCGTGGTCTTCGAGGTCCCAAAACTCCATTCCCGGGCCACATTCTGAATGCCCGGAGCCAATTGTAGGCCACTTCGTGCTCTTCGAGTTCCCAGAACTCCATTCCTGGGCATGATTTTGAATGCCCGGAGCCAACTGTAGGCCATTTCGTGTTCTTCGAGTTCCCAGAACTCCATTCCCGGGCCACACTTTGAATGCTGAGGCAGGCTGATGCTGACGCTGAGGCAGGCTGAGGCTGAAGGCAGACTGAAGCTGAGGACGAGGCTGAAGGCATATGGGCTGAGGCTGAAGCAGGCGAGGCTACTGAGCTGAGGCAGGCTGTGATTGCTGAGGGCAGGCTGAGGCGAAGCTGAGGCTGAGGCAGGCTGAGGCTGAGGCCGAGGCTGAAGGCAGACTGAGGCTGAGGCTGAAGCAAACTGAGGCTGAGGCTGAGGCAGGCTGAGGCTGAGGCAGGCTGAGGCTGAGGCCGAGGCTGAAGGCAGACTGAGGCTGAGGCTGAAGCAGGCTGAGGCTGAGGCTGAGGCTGAGGCTGAGGCAGGCTGAGGCTGAGGCTGAGGTAGGCTGATGCTGAGGCAGGCTGAGGCTGAGGCTGAGGCTGATGCAGGCTGAGGCTGAGGCAGGCTGAGGCTGAGGCCGAGGCTGAAGGCAGACTGAGGCTGAGGCTGAAGCAGGCTGAGGCTGAGGCCGAGGCTGAAGCAGGCTGAGGCTGAGGCTGAGGCAGGCTGATGCTGAGGCAGGCTGAGGCTGAGGCTGAGGCTCATGCAGGCTGAGGCTGAAGCAGGCGGAGGCTGAGGCCGAGGCTGAAGGCAGACTGAGGCTGAGGCTGAAGCAGGCTGAGGCTGAGGCTGAGGCAGGCTGAGGCTGAGGCTGATGCAGGCTGAGGCTGAGGCAGGCTGAGGCTGAGGCCGAGGCTGAATGCAGACTGAGGCTGAGGCTGAAGCAGGCTGAGGCTGTGGCTGAGGCAGGCTGAGGCTGAGGCTGAGGCAGGCTGAGGCTGATGCAGGCTAGAGGCTGAGGCCGAGGCTGAAGGCAGCTGAGACTGAGGGCTGAGGCGGCTGATGCGAGGTTAGGTCTGAAGGCTGAGGTGAGGCTGATGCAGGCTGGGGGCTTGGAGGCAGGCTTGACTGCGAGGCCGAGGCCGACGGCAGCCTGAGGCTGAGCTGTGAGCAGGCTGAGGCTGAGCAGAGGCAGGCTGAGAGAGGCGAGGCCAGGATGATGCTGAGGCAGCTGAGGCTGAGGCTGAGCTGATGCAGGCTGAGGCTGAGGCAGGCTGAGGGGGAGGCCGAGGGCTGAAGGCAAAGGAGGGCTGAGCTGAAGCAGCTGAGGCTGAGGCAGGGGCAGGCTGAGGCTGAGCTGCTGAGGCTGGGGCAGGCGAGGCTGAGGCTGAGGCTGAGGCTGGCTGATGCTGAGGCAGGCTGAGGCTGAGGCCGAGGCTGAAGGCAGGCTGATGAGGCCGAGGCTGAAGCAGACTGAGGCTGAGGCAGGCTGAGGCTGAGGCTGAGGCAGGCTGATGAGGCTGAGGCAGGCTGAGGCTGAGGCTGAGGCTGATGCAGGCTGAGGCTGAAGCAGCTGAGGCTGAGGCTGAGGCAGGCTGAGGCTGAGGCTGAGGCAGGCTGATGCTGAGGCAGGCTGAGGCTGAGGCTGAGGCTGATGCAGGCTGAGGCTGAGGCAGGCTGAGGCTGAGGCCGAGGCTGAAGGCAGACTGAGGCTGAGGCTGAAGCAGGCTGAGGCTGAGGCTGAGGCAGAGGCAGGCTGAGGCTGAGGCAGGCTGATGCTGAGGCAGGCTGAGGCTGAGGCTGAGGCTGATGCAGGCTGAGGCTGAGGCAGGCTGAGGCTGAGGCCGAGGCTGAAGGCAGACTGAGGCTGAGGCTGAAGCAGGCTGAGGCTGAGGCTGAGGCAGGCTGAGGCTGAGGCAGGCTGAGGCTGAGGCTGAGGCAGGCTGAGGCTGAGGCTGTGACTGCGACTGCCGTTGCCACTGCGACTGTCATCGCGAATGCGACTACGACTGCGAGAACAGGAGAATTCTACAACTGGATTCTCATCTGAATCCTAAGGGGAATGCTTCCAGATATGCTCCTACACATCGCTGTTAGGTTGCTTTGCCGGGATGAAATTATGTTTCGTTCAAAGCTCCCCTGTAGGGGGGCAGGCCCGACTTCATGCTAGGGGTATTGTCTCGACGAGGGTCAGCACCAATCGTCGCAATAATTTCTTGGGGCCGTGCCCCGTGGAAGGCCGAACGGCCTCGGAGCGCAATTCATTCGTATTGTCACACGTTCCGGTCGAGTGTGGAGCAGGACATGCGTGGGGGAAATGGCAGTGTCGCAGCCATGAAGGCGTTGCTCACTCGTGTTCTTCCGCGTTCCAGAGTAACGTCAGGGAGGAACTGCCTGAGGGGAGCGCCGAAGCGATTATTTCGCAGCTCTGAGGGCGCATGCAGCTGGTGCTTCCACGTGTCCCGGGAGCTGTCACGCGCGTGGGCCTAGCGCTGGAAGCACGTTCCACTTGCGAGCTCTGCGCGTAAACTTCCCCCTGAGGGGCCCGCCGTGACTCCCGCTCTGCGGGCTCAGCTTGGCGGGCCTCCTGCGGGCCCTCGCCGCGTCAAGGCTGATGATGAGATGGAGGATGGAGGAGAGCGAGATTGTGTGCGCAAGGGCATGCTAAGAGCGGCTTCGCACATTCCGCCAGCCGATTCTGATAATTCTCTTGGGGGCACGTGGAAAATACAAGCAGTGGTTGTTAGGGATACTGCCGCTAAGAGGGTCGGTACCAAGCGATGCAATGTTTCTTGGGGCCACGTTGGCGTCCCGTGGGGGTCGAATGGCCTCGGGGCGCAGATCACTCGCATCTTTACGTGTCCCAGGCGAGTGTGGAGCAGGAAATGCGTGAGGGGTTTGCCGAAATCACAATGTCGTAGCCGTGAAGGCGTTGCTCACTTGTGCTTTTAATCGCTCACGTGTCCCAGTCGAGTGTGGAGCAGCAAATGCGTGAGGGGCGTGCCGAAATTGCAGTGTCGTAGCCGTGAAGGCGCTACTCACTCGTATTTGCACGCGTCCCAGAATGGTTCACGTGTCCCAGTCGAGTGTGGAGCCGCAAATGCGTGAGGGTCGTGCCGAAACTGCAGTGTCGTAGCCGTGGCGGCGCTACTCACTCGTATTTGCACGCGTCCCAGAATGTTGTCAGCAAGTAAATGCGTGAGTGGTGTTCCGAAGCGAGGCGTTCGCAGTTTTGTGGGCGGGTCTCAACCGTGTTTTTGTTACATGTCCCAGGAGTTGTCATGCGCGTGGGCCTAGCGTTGGGAGCACGTCATATTTGTATGTTTACATGCCCCCAGGAGGGTTAAGGGAACCGGCCATCTGTAAGGCTGGCGGGATGCGGGTGGGGGGACTGGCGGAATCCGCGAAGCCCCTCTCAGCACTCATGCATGCTTCTCACTCTCCTTTTCGGGCTCTGTTGTGGCGTCTCGGGGCCCTGCTGGAGCCTTTTTGGGGGTCTCTTGGGCCTTTTCGTGGGAGTCCTTAGGGGGGGCATCTTGGGGCCATGTTGCAGAGCACCTGTCGCAGGAGCGGGGTGAACGATGGAAGCGGGCGGGTACAAAAGCAGTCCCAGTTAGTTTTTGGCTCCTGGAGGGAGCCTCAGGGGCTCTCTGGGGCGCCCCAGACGGCCGAAAAATACGCCAAGAAGCAGTCGCCCCGGTGACCGAGGAGGGCCCCGAGAGCCTGTGAGGACGGCCGCAGAGAGCACCCGCGTGTTCCAGGAGAGCCGCTGGAGCCCGCGGAGATGCACGGGAGCTCGAAGAGAGGCGCAAGGCGAAGCGTGAGGACGCATGAATCGTCAGAGTCTGATGTGTCTTATTACAGTGCCGTGTTTTTTTATACATGCTCCGCGTGCGGATCATGTATTAAAACATGGAGGGATTTAGTATCCAAAATAACGGTGAGTTCATGCATAGTTTTATCCACCAATTTACCATGTATTAAAATGCCATATTTTTAAAAAGAAAGCATGTATTAAAAACTGCCCTGCATGTGTTTTGCTTGCCGGGTTATCTCGAGTATTTGACTCGAGCAGAGGTGAAGAGGCCTTCAGGACGGCCCAGGGCGGCCCGAAGAGGACGGCCGAGAGCAGCCCAGCAAGGGCTCCGAGAGGCCTCCGAAGCCAGACCAGAAGGCTCCCGGAGAGATCTCCGTCGGGGGTGGACAGACCTCCTACCCTGACACGTCGATTAAAGAATTGGCCGTTTTCGGTTCGCGAGAGGGCGTCGCGGCCGTCATTTTTGCGGGTCCAGGTCCGTCGGTTTCGGTCCCAGGCCGTTTTCACTAAGGGGAGGTCTACTAAAGGGAGGTTTGTCCACCGCCGATGGTGGCGCCCGGAAGCCCGGGAGCCCAGCAGCACGTGGAAGGGGGGACGCTCTGGGACGAACGTGGCAGCCAGAGGGCGCCCCGGCCGCAGCTTGTGCCTTCGGGCCGGCGGCATGAGCGGTCCGCGGGGAGGACCCTATAGACCCTATAGGAGGGAGCGGGAGGGGCTGTGAGCTCAGAGGCAGGGCCAGGAAGGGAAAAAAACGCGCTGGTGAAAGGAGTTGGACTTGCAGAAAGCATTCCTTGCAGACTATGCGGGGGAGCTCACACGCCGTGCCCGGTGGGCGGCGGATCGTTTCGCTCATTCCGCCGACGCACACAGTGTCATTGTTACCGCGTGCCTGTCTGGCCGTACCGGCTAGGAATCTGCTCGTGTGCCGGTGGCCCAGCGGAGATGTCTGGGAGGCACTCGATAGTTGTTCCAAGTCTCTTGGGACCAAACAGGGTCATGAGCCAGAGGCCTTTTTGAAAGGTTTCTTGGGATCTCTTCGAAGATCTCTCGGGGGATTATTGGCGGCAGTTGACCAGATGCCTCTTTGGCATGCTTTTTTCTGGTCTTTTCGGAGTCCTCTCGGGGGGTTCTGAGCTCCATTTTTGTGACCTCTCTCGCGGACCTCGGGTGGCAGCTTTTTGGGCCTCCAGGGGGCTCTCGGGGGCGTGCCGGCGGGCTCGCGCGCCATTTTTCGGCGCAGGCTCGACATGTGAGCTTGGATTCCCCGTTTTGAGACCTTCTTTGGGGCCTCTGCAGCTCTCGTTGGAGGCGCTTCTTGAGCCGTCTTGGAGTCCTTTGGGGCCGTCCTGGGAGCCCCCTGGGCTGACTCGGGGTGGTCTTGGCGACCTCTTGGCACGTCCGGGGCGATCGGAAGCCTGCAAAGGCGCTAACGCCAAAAGCAAAATCAATGATTTTTGTCTCTTGGGGCCCTCTTCGGGTCTTGTTTTAAGTCGGGCACGTCCCTCCTCTACAAGAGGAATTTCCAAGAATAGTACAAACATCGTCTGGGGATGATTATTTAGTGCTCGTTTGTTTTGTGCTCGTTTGGTTATCTTTGATTATTATCGCTTCGCTCACTCCGCCGGCCAGTATTATGCTCGCAGGCGTTTGCCTGCGCGTTCGTAGCCTCTTGGGGGCCGTTTGGGGGCCGTTTGGGGGCCTCTTGGAGACTTTTTTGAGGTCTCTTGGGGGCCTCGTGGGGCCTCCAGGGGGCCTCCTGGGATCTCTTGGGGGCCTCCTGGGGGCCTCCTGGGCGGAAGGCTCGCATCGGTGGTTCGTGTTCCCCCTCTTAGGCCCCTCTTAGGCTCCTCTTGGGGCCGTCTTTGGGGTCCTCTTGGGCAATCTTGGGCGCTTCTGGGGGCGTCTGGGGGCCCTCTTGGGGGCCTCTCGGGCCGTCTTGGGGCGGTCTTGGGGTCCTCTTGGGCCATCTTGGAGCGTCGGAGAGCCGAAAAGGCGAGAAGGCTGAACACTTCCAATAACCTTCCAGGAAAATCTATGATTTTTGTCCCTGGGGACCTCTTGGGAGGCATCTTGGAAGCCTCTTGGGCCGTCTTGGCGGCCTCGTGGGCCGCCTTCAGGCCATCTTGGGCGGCTTGGAATGGTTTGGGGGCGTCTCTGGCCCCTCTTGGCTCCGTCTTGGGGCGTTCGTGGGCCGTTTTGGGCGCCTGTGGGGTCGTCTTGGTGCCCTCTTGGGCAGTCTTGGGGCCCTCTTGTGCTCTCGTGGGCCCATCTTGGGGGCGTGTTGGCCCGTCTGGGGACGATGCTGGAGGCCCCCTGGGGCAGTTCTGGACGCTGTGAACCCCAAAACGTCGCACATGCGAAAAACATAAGTTTCCCGACGAGAATTGGACGATTTATGCTTATTGGGGCCCTCTTCGAGAGCCTCTTGAGGCTCTCTTGGGGCTTTTCGCAGGCTCTGGGGCCATCTGGACACCATCTTGAGCTTCTTGGAACGATCTTTCGGCGACTCGGGGCCTCTGTGTAGGGGCCGTCCTGGCGCCGTCTTGGCGCGCTCCAGGAGGGCCTTGGGGGAGTCAGCCAGGCATCGCCCGGGCATCGCCCAGGCATCGGCCGGGGCACTGTTCTTCCAGGGGTCCCCAGGGGCTGCCATTCGCGCGCGAATTAGAAATACGAGTGAAACGCTGTTAACCTGTTACTGGAGATCTTAGCACGCCTCTGGCCAGTTGGGCCGGCGATTGTGTTGATTAGTCGTATTTTTTCTTCCAAAATCCGTTTGTAGGAGGACATGCCCGACCTAAGTCTTCAAGGAGCCCTCTTGGGCGCCTCTTGGGCCAGCTTGGAGTCATCCTGGAGCGCTCTTGGTCTGAGGCCGTGGGGCCTGCCACATATCTGGCGCCTCCCTGGGGCGCTCCTGGGGTGTCCCGAGGGCCCAAAATGTCGCGCCCATGAGTTCTGGCACCTGTGGACGGGACCTCGCCGGGACATTGTCGGGGACCGCCCAGTTTTTTTCCCCAACCCTCTTGCGTTGGGTACTCGTTTTGACTAGAGCACTGCGGTCGCACACCTCCTCCCTCCCGCCTCCTTTCTCCTCTCATCACTCCTACCTGCCTTCTACCTTGTCTCCTGCCTGGCCATCCCTGGGGGGCTGCGATCTGCGAAACTGTCGCAACTTTTAAGGGCTGCTGGGGGGTCCAGCGGAGCGGCGTCCCACGCGGGTTCAAATTAGACCTCGCCATCCTTTGGGGGCTGCGATCCGCGAAACTGTCGCCACTTCCGAGGGCTGCTGGGGGGTCCAGCGGAGTGGTGTCCCACGCGGACCCAAATTTGATCTCGCCATCCTTGGGGGGCTGCGATCTGCGACATTGTTTCCACTTCCGATGGCTGCTGGGGGGGTCCAGCGGAGTGGTGCCCCACTCGGACTCAAATTTGACCTCGCCATCCCTGGTGGGCTGCGATCTGCGAAACTGTCGCCACTTTCGAGGGCTGCTGCGGGGTCTAGCGGAGTGGTGTCCCACGCGGACTCAAATGAGACTTCGCTGCGATCTGCGAAACGTTTCGGCATTTTCAAGGGCTGCTGGGGGGTCCAGCGGAGTGGTGTCCCACGTGAATCAGACTAGACCTCGCCATCTCTGGTGGGCTGCGATCCGCGAAACAATCGCCACTTTCGAGGGCTGCTGGTGGGGTCCAGCGGAGTGGTGTCCCACGCAGATTCAAATTAGACCTTGCCATTTCTGGGGGGCTGCGATCTGTGAAATCATCGCCACCTTCGAGGGCTGCTGCGGGGTCTAGCGGAGTGGTGTCCCACGGATTCAAACTAGACTTTGTCAGTCTTGCGGGCTGCGATATGCCAAACTGTCGCCACTTTCGAGGGCTGTTGGGGGGTCCAGCGGAGCGGGGTCCCACGCGGACTCAAACTAGACCTCGCCATTTCTGGGGGGGCTGCGATCTGCGGGATTTTCGTCATCTTCGAGGGCTGTTGGGGGTCCAGCGGAGTGGTGCCCCACGCGGATTCAAATTAGACCTCGCCATCCCTGGGGGGCTGCGATCTGCGAAACCGTCGCCACTTTCGAGGGCTGCTGGGGGTCCAGCGGAGCGACGTCCCACGCAAACTCAAATGAGACTTTGCCATCCCGGGGGGGCTGCGATCTGCGAAGCTGTCGCCACTTTCGAGGGCTGCTGGGGAGTCCAGCGGAGCGGCGTCCCACGTGGACTCAGAGTAGACCTCGCCATCCCTGGGGGAGTGCGTTCTCCGAAACTGTCGCCACTTTCGAGGGCTACTGGGGGGTCCAGCGGAGCGGCGTCCCACGCGGATTCAAATCAGACCTCGCCACCCCTGCGGGGTTGCGATCTGCGAAACTGTCGCCACTTTCGAGGGCTGTTGGGGGTTCCAGCGGAGGGACGTCTTACGTTGGTTCAAATTTGACCTCGCCATCCCTGGCTGGCTGCGATCTGCGAAACTGTCGCCACTTTCGAGGGCTGCTGGGGATCCAGCGGAGCGGCGTCCCACGCGGACTCAGTTTAGACTTCGCCATCCCTGGGGGGCTGCGACCTGCGAAACTGTCGCCACTTTCGAGGGCTGCCGGGGGGTCCAGCGGAGCGGCGTCCCACGCGGACTCAGTTTAGACTTCGCCATCCCTGGGGGAGGGACTTTCGCCACTTTCGAGGGCTGCTGGGGGGTCCAGCGGAGTGAGGCACCACCCAGACGCAGATTAGACTTCGCCATCCCTGGGGGGCTGCGATTGTCGCCATTTTCGAGGGCTGCTGGGAGGTTCAGCGGAGTGAAGCACCACCCAGACTCAGACTAGACCTTGCCATCCCTGGGGGGCTGTGATCTGCCAAAGTGTCGCCAGTTTCGAGGGGTGCTGGGGGGTTCCGCAGGGGGCTGTCGCGGGCCGCCCGCAGACCTGGCGGCGCGCCTTCGAGCGTTTAGCTCCCGCACTGACAAGTGCAGAAAGGAAGCAGGGAAGCTGGCGGGCGAGCTAGGGTTTGTTCGCTTCGCGCACTAACAATAAACAGGTTGAATCATTTTGTCGAACGCCGCGGCGCCAGGGCGCAGGCAACGCTGCATCTTTAGCGTACTACCGACAAAAGCAACACTCTTCAGTCTTCTCCTCCAGTCACTTTCGTCGTCCTCCTCTGCCCTCTTCCAGCTTCCCTCTGCTGCTGCCGCGCTGACGGTTCGGCCCCCCACGCGTCCTTCTCCTGCCCTTTGTTCCCGCCCTCTGTCCTCCTCAGGTCTGGGTCCCCGTTCCTCGTCTTTCTGCTGTTGTCCTGTGAATCGTGCCACGTGAGCGCGCCCAATGTAGCTTGCACAGCATCTAACGGCGCCTGCACTGTCATTGTCCTGGCACATGCGGGCCGGCTCCTCTTGTCACTTGATGCGCATGGGTTGGGTACATCGCAGGGTAAATTTCTTCGCCCGGGCGCCCCCAGAGGCCGCCACGCGCACGCGAACTCGAAATTCTGTGAACCTCTTACCAGACATCCTGGCACGCTTCTGGCCCGCTGGGCCGGGGAAAGGCATCAGGAGACATAGGATGGCGGGAGGAGGGAAGGCGCGGGAGGAGGAGGGAGGACGATGGAGGAGCAGAGGCGGGATGGGGGGGGGAAGAAGGAGGGGGGAGGAGTGGGAGGATGACGGGAAGGAGGAGAGGGGAGGAGGGGAGGAGGGACGAGGGGGAGGAGAGGGGGAGGAGGGGAGGAGGGAGGACGAGGGGGATGAGGGGAAGAGGGGGGAGGAGGGAGGAGGGGGGGGGGGAGGGGGAGGAGGGAGGATGGGGAGGAGGGGGGGGGAGGGGGGAAGGAGGGAGGAGGGGGGAGGAGGGGGGGGGGAAGGGGGAGAGGGGGGAGGAGGAGGAGGTGGGAGAAGGGGGGGGGAGGACCACCGCGACTGCGTGTCGTTCCACTACCAGGACGCCGCGTGCCCGGCCACCGAGCACGGCCTGAGCCAGGGCCACGGCGAGGCGACCGGGGCGCGGCGAGGGGCCCAGACGTCCAGCGGGAGGTGTCGTCCGGCCCCTCGTCATCCTCCCTCCTCGTGCCTCTTCCTCCCTCCCTCCTCCTCGTCCTCCTCGTCCTCCTCGTCCTCCTCGTCTTCCCTCGTCCTCCTCGGCCTCGTCCTCCCTCGTCATTCTGTCCTCCTCGTCCCCCTCCCCCCCTCCCTCCCGCGAGAGTCGCCCTCGCTCCTCACTCCTCTTGCTCTCCCCCTCCTCCTCGTCCTCCTCGTCCTCCTCCTCCTCGTCCTCCCTCGTCATTTCTCCCTCCTCTCTCCTCCTCGTCCCCCCCCCTCGCTCCCTCCCGCGAGCGGGCGAGGCCCAGCCCCCGTCGCGTCGAAAAAAAGAGAGCGGGACGGGAGGTGTCGTTGGCGCTGTCGGCCTGCCCCCCAAAAAATGACCCAGGATGAGCACCAACTCACCGCAAGGAACACTTTCGTTGCACTGGGAGCGCGGGGCAATCGCGCTTAAAAAGGAGTCATGGGCAAAGGAACGCGGATTGCATTACACTGGATAGAATTGGAGAACGCATCCCGCTATGTCACCAGGATGCGTGGCTTTGTCAGCGAGGCGATGTATCAGTGAAGCGTAGTATGCGTACCCCGTACAGTAGACCATCATTCGGGTGATAAGGAGGCCCGGGGAGTGAGGAACTAGCGTGGCGATCAGCATGTCTCTTGCAAGGTGAGCTTCAATTCGGTTCGTATACCGGATCCCATGCCCACGCCGATTGTAATTGGAGGTGCATGTCGATGTTCATACAGATTCGGACGTCGAGTGATGTCTGTTGTGCACTTGGCTTGGTGTGCCGATGTGCATGCCGATGTCCATTTATGATTGTAAAATAATGTGCATCTGTGTTTGCATTTCCCACAGGACAACCCGGATAACCGCGAGACAAGTACAGGACAACCGAAGGTCAATCACGGAACAACAGACAATCCGCGGGACAACCTCTTGGCAACCCGCCAGGCAGAACAAGTTTGCCCAAGTTGACCCAGCTTCGGGCGACACATTATTTCCCTCGCGCAGCTTCGCCATGCCTGCACGCACGACACTGCCCGAAACACACAACTACTTCCTTGTGGGGGTGATTTGGTTCAGGTCCCAGGCTGCCGATGCGCCACTGAGTACATAAGCTGAGGACACGCAGTCCAGGGAAAGTCAAAGCCGCGGGCCGAGCTAGAAGAACCAGAGTACCAGTACCATCGACTAGACGTAAGAGTGACCTTTCGTCGTTGGAGTGATCTTTGGTGCGGGCCCAATGGGGTCCCCCGATCGTTGAGAGCGAAGCGGTAGCAGCGGCTTGCGCGCCCAGATTTGGCCACCCCGCGTCCTCCGTTAAGCCTTCCGCGCACCAAAGGTCACCCTTGTCTCGGATTATTCTTGCGTGCAGACGAGACCATGGGGAAGATAAGGAAGTGTTCGGGCCCAGCGGAATAGCGCCTGTTTCCAACAATGAACAAGTGCAGCTAGACGTGCAGTCTCTGTGGGCTAAGGCTCTAGGCAGCTGGGAGAACCTCCGCCGCTCAGCCTGTGGCGCCGCAAAGGTTTGGGCGCATGCCCTGCTCTCTAAGATTCGTCCTGGGCCGGCAGAACACAACAACTCATTCAGCACACAAGGCGTTGTGGAAAGCCAGCGCGTTCGAATAATCGATACTTAGGTGGACATTTCCGCCTCGGCGCAGGCCTGCGGAAGACGCACGACAGTTCGCAGAAGTTCAGCAATGCCGGATCCGCTGGCGCAAGCACGCGGACCGCCAGACCAGTGCACACATGGTTTCTTCTTGTTGACAGCACGACTGTCTGCGCGCGCCCAGTGTCCGACTGAACAGAACACGGAAGACGGATCTTGGCAGTCAGGGCAGCGCCCAGCTAATTCACCAGCGGGTGTGCGAGGGCACCTTGTCTCGTGGGCGACAAGCATCTCCGTATCCGCGATCTCGCAGGCCAGGCCCCTGGACCGCGGCCCCGCGGACACGGGGCGTTCTTTCGCGGATGTCCCGCGCGGAACGTACTCGTGCGACCGCATAATTTCCGGAGGTTCTTTAGTTGATCCCCCCCTTCCTCCTATTTCTCTCCGCGGTGAATGAAATTCGGCTTTCCTCCTCCTCCTCATCCTCCTCCTCCTCGTCCTCCCTCCTCCTCCTCCTCCTCCTCCTCCTCCTCCTCCTCCTCCTCCTCCTCCTCCTCCCCCTCCTCCTCCTCCTCCTCCTCCTCCTCCTCCTCCTCCCCCTCCTCCTCCTCCTCCTCATCCTCCTCGCTCCTCCTCCTCCTACTCCTCCTGCTCCTCTCCTCTTCCTTCCTCCTCCTCCTCCTCCTCCTCCTCCTCCTCCTCCTCCTCCTCCTTCTCCTCCTCCTCCTCCTCCTCCTCCTCCTCCTCCTCCTCCTCCCCCTCCTCGTTCCTTCTCCTCCTGCTTCTCCTGCTCCTCCTCCTCCTCCTCCTTCTCCTCCTCCTCCTCCTCCTCCTCCTCCTCCTCCTCCTCCTCCTCGTGGTATTCTTCCTGCACCTTCAAATAGGCATCCTTTCTCCTCCTTTCATCCTGCTCCTCGCTCCTCCTCCTCCTCCTCCTCGTCCTCCTCCTCCTCCTCTCCTCCTCCTCCTCCTCCTCCTCCTCCTTCTCCTCCTCCTCCTCCTCCTCCTCCTCCTCCCCCTCCTCCTCCTCCTCCTCCTCCTGCGTTTTTGCGTTTCTCGTTCCGAGCAGCGTCTCGCGTGTGCCCGGAGCGCGGAGCGCGCCACAGCAGCCCACGAGGGCCGCGTGGGCACTCAGACGGCGGCCCCGGGAACCCGACCTCGAGGAAGAAGAGGAGGACCAGGGACCAGTTAATACTTCGGAGGAGCTGGGGAAAGAGGCCGAGATTTAAAACAATAGGCCCGCAAGGGCTTTTGGACGGGCGCCGCGCGCGCCCTCGCCCGCGGGCGTCAGGCAGCGCCTGTGGCGCGGCGCTCGGCCTGGCCTTCGGCCTCTTCGTGGGCCGCGGGCCAGGTTGGCCGCTCGGCGGCGGCTGGGCCCCCTTCGGCGCGGAGCGCTGAGCCCAGCCGCTGTGGGGGCATGGGCCTGGGTGTGTGGTCTCTTCTCCTGACCACCTTTCCCCAGGTCCAGCGGGGTGTGGGGGAGTGGCTCTCCTGCCCACCTTTCCCCAGCTCCCTTCGGGGCTCGAGGTATGTGGTCCCTGCTGCTGACCACCTTTTCCTTGAGCCCGCTTCGGCCTGGCTGGCCTCTCGGAAACGTCTGGGCTCCCTTCGGCGCCTCGCGCTGAGCCCAGGCCTCCTCCTCCTCCTCCTCCTCGCCGTTCTGGCACAAGCATTTGGTTTTGTGCATGCGATCACCGGTGTTCAGAGCGACTGGGTGTTCGCGGGCCGGAATGGTTCGGAGGCACCCCATCTCTTTCACGGCGACAGTGCGATGGTTCTTGGTGACAAGTCTCGCAGTGGTAACAATTCTCCGTCTCAACGTTGGACTTGTGGACATTGCCAGTGCAAGAAGAACGCGTGGCAATACAAGTGGTACACATATCGTGGTCAGCATTGGAAGGAACCCGCCTCTGGTGACCGCTCGGCCAGAGGTGGACTGCCTCGTGGAGCTGCAGGTGCTGATGTTCGTCGTGCCGCAGCAGATGCAGTTTCAGGTGAGCCCCTGCCAGGTCGCCCCGCAGTCACCAGTTCGGCAACTAAGAGTGAACTCCAGCGGCTCGTCGAGCTCAGCGCCAAGGTCGGTGACGCCTCCTTCCTCACTACGGCTCAGGAGAAGGTGGCGCAGATGGAGCAGGCGCCTTTGCCCCTCAGCAGAAGGCAGATGCAGCTTTCAAGGAGATCCAGCGCTTGGAGAAGAGCCTGGACCGCGATTTGGAACAAGTGCACAACCTCGAGCGGAAGCTGGCCCAGCAGGGATCCGATCTTGAGAGCACGTTGCATGATTTGGAGCGGTACGATGCTGAGCATAAGACGGCCATCTCGGAGCTGTACCTTTCAGTCTCGTCGCCCCAAAATGCTCCTCGACAGGCCGTTGCTGCAGCAGCTGACGCGCCTGTGCTGCGTCTGAAGGACATCTCGAGGGCAGGCTCTCCTCGTCCTCGACGATGGCGACACGTTCGGCCTCGGAGAGTACAAGGAACTGCCTGCGCAAGACCTCAAGGAGGCATAGTCCCGCAAGCAGCAGCTGTCGAAGCAGATCGCCTCCCTCACCACTACGTTGTTCGGTGAAGTTCAGGGCAAGTACGTCGAGCTCAAGAAGAGCCATCAGGAGCTGACGCAGAGGTTGGAGAAGAAGCGGAAGACCGAAGCTGATCGTCGCCAGCCTGGACTTGGAGCTGAGGCCGCCTCTGTGGGGGCGGGGGCGTCGGCTGCCGCAGGAGATGGCAAAGCCGCCCCGCCAACGCTTGCCCCCGCCGCCGCACCACCTGCCAAGCCTGCTAGAAACGTCCGAGAGCAGGCAAGGCAGGCGGTCGCTCGTGCGCCCACCAAGTCTGCCCCAGAGGCCGCGCCGCCCAAGGCGCCCGCGGCCCCGTTGCCCAAGGCACCTTCTCACTCCTAGCCCAGCCGTGGCCGTGCAGACACTCTCCTCTTACCCTGGACTCACTGCCTCCTGCCCAGTTTTGGATGCCCACGGGGCTCGTCCGTGCATCGTCGGGACCACGGCGATTTTGGAAACTCAGAGTCTATCGGATTGGAGATTGCGACGGCCAGTGGCACGAGCTGGAACAGTATCACCAA
Source organism: Prorocentrum cordatum (assembly GCA_963575745.1). Taxonomy (NCBI): domain Eukaryota; class Dinophyceae; order Prorocentrales; family Prorocentraceae; genus Prorocentrum; species Prorocentrum cordatum. Next base: position 246,106 of record CAUYUJ010018971.1, on the reverse strand, counting down.
GCTTATGGGGGTTACCTCGGCGCACGTCGTGCTTGTGCAGGAGCACATGATGATCTCAGCTGAGGAGCTCAAGAAGGTTTCGGCCTGGTGCGTGCGACACGGGTGGAAAGCCAGTTTTGAACCGGGGACCGTGGGCCCTGGAGGGGGCTCTCCGGCTGGGGTTGGAGTTCTGGCCCGGTCCTTTTTTGGCATGCACCACCCCGGTTTGGGACCCGCTACTCGGGAACATAGGGCCCTCGGAGCCCTCGTCCACCTTCCAGGTCAGGCATCGATGTTTTTTGCGCCAATGTCTACCTGCAGGACTGTGTTGGACTAAACGATTTCAATCAGGACATCTTGGCGGGTGTAGCAGCACGCGCCAAGAGCTTGCCCGCGCCGTTCCTTGTCGGAGCGGTCTTCAACGCTGAGCCGTCGGCGCTGGCTGGCACGTCCATCCACGGGCGCGCGGGTGCGAATGCTGAGTATCCTGAAGGCATCCAGGGCACGCGTCGCAGCTCGGGGGGCGGGAAGATGCACGGCTTTTACTTGTGCTGCTCGGGATTGGCGCAGGCCATCAAAAGCGTGAAGATGGTGAGCGATTCGGAGTTAGCGACGCATGACCCTGTCTCTCTCACCTTCCACCCCTCTCTTGCCCCCCCTGAAAGCCCTCGCTTTTCAGACGCCCCCCCCCCCCCCCCCTTCCCGCCCCAGCGACCCTCGGGGCCCTGCCCCGAGTCCCCTCCTGACTGGGGGCTGCTCGGTAGGATGGCCTCCCGAGCCCTTGCTGCGGCCGAGAGTGGGGATGTGGATCGGGCCCAACATCACATTGACACCATATACAAACACTGGACTAACGCGGTCGAGAAAGAGCTCGAGGGAGTCTACCAGCGTCGCCTTTCGCACCGTGGCAGTCGCGGTCGGCGGGCGGAGCTTCAGTGGACCAGCGCGCTGCAGCCAGGTCAGGCGACGATGGATGGAGCGTCGCCCGCCTCTCGCCTGGCTTCGCAGCTGCGCTGGCTCAACAAACGTTTCAGGTTATGGTTGCAGCTGTGTGCCATTGGGGCGTCGGCTGAAGAGGCCCATCTCTCCTCTCCAAGCGATGCTCGTAGCGGATTGCGAAAAAAGTTGTCAGGACATCCGGGAGCTTACAAAGCAGCCCCCGATCACAGCTCGATGCCGGTCATCCACCTCTCGGCCACGGCTACCGGACTGTTCAACCCGCTCGTCAGGCTTGGCGAGTGGAGCGGCGAGGCATCTGCTCTGCTGCAGCGTTGTCAGGATGTTGTGGGCCGCAGCCCCCCTGGCCTGGCGGTTGTTTCCGGGAAGCCCGAGTTTGTCCTCGACGCGGTCTCCCAGGCCCAAGCTGTGGCCGAGCAGGATTCCCGCAATGACGATCATGAGAATTGGTTCTTTGGCTGCACAACGAATATTGAGTCAGGAGCTCGTAACGCCCATGGCGTGGTCAGGGGGGGCCCCGCCTGGGCCCCATCCATTACTCTTAGCGCCAAGGGGGAATTGGTTTCTGATCCCCAGGCCCTCCTCGCCTCTGAATGCGCTAAGTTTCCGGATCTGGGCACGCCGAGGATTTTCTGACCCGCCCGTCAGCGGTAGGGAGGTTTGAACTTCTCGACCCTCTGCCCGAGCTCACCCCCGACGACCTCCGCCGCGCGTCTCGATCGTTCCCCAAGCGCACTGCGGCATCGGTCGACGGCTTCCACGTTGGCAACTTCCCGCACCTGTCGGATCAGGCCCTCATTGTTCTCACTCGGATGACCGCCACGTTCGAGAAGTCAGGTCTCCTGCCGATGCAGATGCGGGTGCTGTTGCTAAACGTGCTTGCCAAGCCCGACGGTGGCCACCGCCCCATCGGGCTTTTCTTTTCAGCTCATCGCCCCTGGGCACGGGCCCGTCGTGGCCACGCCTGCAGGTGGGAAGCGGCCAACGCGCGCGATCACTTTGCGGCTGGCTCCTTCGCCTCCAGCGTGGACGCGATCTGGCGGCAGAGCGCGAGAAGCGAGAAGGCTGTTTCATCCGATGTGGGTTAAAGCTCGGTTCTTTGGGATCTCCTGAAGTTTTACGAGCCGGTTGGTTTAGATTTGTTACTCCAGCGATGCCGCCAGCACGGGTTCCACATGCAGATCGTCGAGTTTGTAACGTGGCCTACCGTGCCTGCCGCTACATTGCCATGAGCAGCTGTGTCATGCATCGCGGCATCGTGGCAGGCTGCGGCTTCGCCACGACTTTCACGCGCGCATTTAGCTTAGCGGCCCTGGGCGGGCTCAGTCTGCCAAGATCGGTCCTTTTGAAGATTTACACTGGCGATTGCACTCTGTCCTGCCAGGGGGCTGCGACTGCAGTCGTTAATGACTTCATGGAGGGGCAATCAAGCTTCAGACTGTCATCGAGGGCGATCTTGGCTGCGCGACCGCTATCAAGAAGGCGGCCGCAGTCGCCTCGGCCTCCTCTGTTGCTAAGGC
>CAUYUJ010018971.1:216150-238650 GCA_963575745.1 Prorocentrum cordatum | reverse complement strand
AGTGTTACCCCAGCGCACGAGGTGGCGATGCAGCCTGCGACGACCGCGCTGGAGCATGCTTGGGCGAAGCAGTCAGACGCACTGAACCCCGCCACGGCTCCCAGTTGCCCCATCCACACTGGCTCGGTGACGACCCCAATGCTACAGCCACATGCAGGCACACATGCCGTGCCTGTATACATATATTTGTATGTATATACAATACACATGGACACATACACAAACACCAGCTCAGTTGTATACATACGTACAGAACAATGCACATGCGGACACACATGTGCGTGTTTGTGTGTAAGTGTATGGGCATGTGTATGTGCATTTGCACGTCAATTGTGTGTACGTCTATGTGTCTGTGCCTGAGAGGAGGAGTATGTACGCGTGTGTGTACCTGTGTATGCACGCATGTATCATGTACGTATGTACGTATGTGTGTGTGTGTGTGTGCATGTAGGTGTCCATGCCTGCGTGCCTGCATGTATGCATTTGTGTGTGCATGGGTGCTGTCGCAGTCTCGCCTTTTCCAGTTGCTGCTGCAAGCCCCGGGCGGCCCGCGAGGCCCAGCCGGAGAGGCGCCAATCACGGCCCCAGAATGCGCCGAGGGGGCCCCAAGGGACGCCCCAAGAGGGCCCCAAGACGACCCAAGGAGCCCCCCAAGACGGCCAGACGGGCTTTCCAACGAAGGCCCCAGGGGAGGCCCAAGAGGGGGAAACTCGCTGGGGCCCTGGGAGCCCTCCCCTCCCCAAAAAAGCCAGGAGGGGAAAAAACACACAGGCACAATCAATCGTCGACACCCAGGAATATATAGGGAAATATGGGAAGTGGTGGGGAAGACGAAAATCCAAAAAATATGAGAATATCGCGAATCCTGGGATTTGTGTGTAGTTATTTGTGTGACCCTGGGCCCCTTCAAAGACGGCCCCAAGACCCCGCAGCAGACGTGAGACACCCGTGAGGGGTGTGCCGAAATAGATACGGCGGACGCACGTAGACGGTGGCACTGGTGGAGCCCCCTTTATGAGGCCACGAAACATGTGAGAAATGTGCGGCCATGGGTGCAGGGGACGCGTGTGGACGGTGGCATTGGGGCCTTCGGTGGAGCTCCCTATGGGGACAAGAAGCGTTTGAGGGGTGTGCCGAAATGGGTGTGGGGGACGCAAGAAACGGTGGCACTGGGGCCTTCGGTGGAGCTCCCTATGGGGCCACGAAGCGTGTGAGGGGTGTGCCGACATGGGTGTGGGGGACGCATGTGGACGGTGGCGCGGGGGCCTTCGGTGGAGCTCCCCATGGGGCCACGAAGCGTGTGAGGGGTGTGCCGAAATGGGTATAGGGGACGCGTGTAGCCGGTGGCGCTCGGACCTTCGGTGGAGCTTCCTGTGGGGCCACGAAACGTGTGAGGGGTGTGCGGCCATGGGTGCGGAGGACAAGTGGACGGTGGCACTTGGGCCTTCGGTGGAGCTCCCTATGTGGCCACGCAACGCGTGAGAGGTGTGCCGAAATGGATGTGGGGGACGCATGTGGACGGTGGCACTTGGGCCTTCGGTGAAGCTCCCCATGGGGCCACGAAACGTGTGAGGGGTGTGCCGAAATGGGTGTGGGGGACGCATGTGGACGGTGGCGCGAGGCCCTTCGGTGGAACTCCCTGTTGGGCCACGAAGCGCGTGAGGGGTGTGCCGACATGGGTGTGGGGGACACAAGTGGACGGTGGCATTCGGCCCTTCGGTGGAGCTCCCTGTCGGGCCACGAAGCGCGTGAGGGGTGTGCCGACATGGGTGTGGGGGACGCATGTGGACGGTGGCACTTGGGCCTTCGGTGGAGCTCCCTATGGGGCCACGAAGCGTGTGAGGGATTTGCCGAAATGGGTGCGGGGGACGCATGTGGACTGTGGCACTTGGGCCTTCGGTGGAGCTCCCTATGGGGCCACAACATGCGCGAGGGGTGTGCCGACATGGGTGTGGGGGGCGCAAGAAACGGTGGCGCAGGGGCCTTCGGTGGAGCTCCCTATGGGGCCACGAAACGTGTGAGGGGTGTGCCGACATGGGTGTGGAGGACGCATGTGGACGGTGGCACTTGGGCCTTCGGTAGAGCTCCCCTGTGGGGCCACGAAACGTGTGAGGGGTGTGCCGAAATGGGTGTGGGGGACGCATGTAGCCGGTGGCGCTCGGACCTTCGGTGGAGCTTCCTATGGGGCCACGAAACGTGTGAGGGGTGCAGCAATGGGTATAGGGGACGCATGTGGACGGTGGCGCGGGGCCCTTCGGTGGAACTCCCCATGGGGCCACGAAATGTGTGAGGGGTGTGCCGAAATGGGTGTGGGGGACGCATGTGGACGGTGGCACTTGGGCCTTCAGTGGAGCTCCCTGTGGGGCCACGAAACGTGTGAGGGGTCTGTCGGCATGGGTGTGGGGGACGCGTGTGGACGGTGGCGCGGGGCCCTTCGGTGGAGCTCCCTATGGGGCCACGAAACGTGTGAGGGGTGGGTGTGCCGAAATGGGTGTGGGGACGCATGTGGACGGTAGCACTGGAGCCTCCGGTGGAGCTCCCTATGGGGTCACGAAACGTTGTATTGGGTGGGTGAAACGCAGGGAGGAGGGAGGAGGGGGAGGGAGGAGGGAGGGAGGAGGAGGAAGGCGGGGACCGTCTCTTCAAAAGAGGACCCAACACCACATGATGGTTGAGAATAACGGTGAGGTCGGCGGAATGGTTGTGGGACTGCAGCATATAGCTCGACCGACATATGGTGTTTGATGCGTATATGTATGTATGTATATATATATATATATATATGTGATTGCATTGGCACTTCGCGCCATGCACCTTGGTCCTTGAAGTTTGTCATGCAGGCGGAATTGCAGGAAGGTCCAACAGACAATGTAGCGTCAACTCCGTGTTGCTCTTTTTGGCATCGCCGTTATAATAATGTGATTCGTGATCCTGTCTCCATGTTTCTTTTACCTCATTCTCGCCGTACCCTGCGAATTGTTCCCCATCCTCTTCAGCTCTTTTTGCGGAGGAGGAGGCTGCTCCCTGGAGAGCCCTTGGGGGCCTCACGGAAGTTGTTCGGGCGTTCGTGAGGTTTTCTGGAGGCCTCCTGGGCGTCTTTTGGGGGCCTCTGGGGGCTTCCTCGGGCCACCCTGTCTCCAACCGCGGTCTCCCTGAACGACCGGGTCACGATTTGAACGGCTTCGAAGGTACATTGGGGATATCTTGGGCCGTCATGGGGCTTTTTTTATGCCATCTTGGAACCTTGTTGTGCCGTCTTGGGGCTCTCTTGGACTGCCTGGAAGCCCTGTCGGATGGTTTCGGGACGATTTTCGAGCCTCCCAGACAGACTCGGACCCCCAGAAGACCGAAGAACAGGGTATTCCCAAAATCACACAAGAACCTTGGGAGTTCAAGTTTTTTCTGCGTGTTGGAACCCTCTTGGGGGTCTTCTTGGGTCGTCTTCAGGCGTCTGGTGGGTGTCTGGGGCCTCTTGGGGCCCTCGTGGGGGCGTTCGGCCGCCCTCCTGACCGATTTGGGCCCGTTGCCTAGGCCCAGCAAGGGCTCTGAAACGCCTGGGGGGCCTCTTGCAGGGGCGTCCAAGAGGTCCCCGAGGCCACGGATCTGGAAGGTCCCGGGGGCCTGGGATTCGGGGGGTCCGATTTCGGGGGGGGGGGGGGCGAATAGTAAAGATATCCAAATTGGAATACTTATAGAGTGGTAGCGAGACGGATCAAAACATAATTAGTGGGATGGGTCAATCGTTCACAGGATAGCACACAGGGGGACCAGTGTATAGATTGGAAGTGAGATCGGCAGGGAAAGAGACAGGGAGAGAGAGAGAGAGAGAGAGAGAGAGAGAGAGAGAGAGAGAAAAATAGAGAGAGAGAGAGAGAGAGAGAGAGAGAGAGAGAGCGATACATGTTATAAAACGGGCGTCCGACCCCCCCCCCAGGTCTAGGGGCAGCACTCTTCTCCCCCCTCCGTCACCGCTAACCCAATCTAGCCCGCGGGGTCCGGGGCCAGATGTCGCGCAGTTTGGGCGCTCGTCGGCCGCATCTACAGCGCTCTAAGATGGCCCTCGATGACTTCAAGACGGCCCAGGAGGAACCCAAGATAATCAAGACAACTTTACGAGGACCCTCGAGAGGGCTTGACAATGGTAAACATCATAGATGTTACAAAGGTGTATCACTGATTTCAGCGGTCTCGCTGTTTCGCGCTTCTGACAGCCCAAGACGGGCACAGGGACCTCCCGGGCCTCCCGAAAACATTCCAAGAGGCCAAAGATGGCCCCAATACGACGCAAGAGGCCTCCAAGACGGCACAAGAGGGTTCCAAGAGATCTACAAGGGGACGCCATAAGGGTCCCGAGAGGGGGCCGAGAGGGGTCTTGGGGAAGTGTCCTGGCTGGTAAGTTTCCCAAGGCGCCCCCATGACTGTTTTTGGAGGCCCCAAACAGTCTACCGAGAGGCCCACCCCAAGGAGCAAAGGGGGAACGCTCCTGGCGGCCCCCCAGGGGCCCTTCTGCAGTGGAGACCCATGCCAAGAAACGCCCTGCCTGCCTCCAGGGTGCCCTGGGCTTCTCTTGGGTCTCGATGCTTCTGCGATGGACAGCGTGACGCTCCCACACCAAAAAAGTCAATGGACGCCCTGGGGCCTCAGGGTCGGGTCTCTTGTGGAAGGTCTCTTGTGGAAGGTCTCATGTGGCCAGGCCCCTGCTGCAGATCGGTCGTCCCTCCTCCCTTGCCCCCCCCCCCGCGGACGGGGGCCCGGCGGAGCGCACCGGCGGGCCGGCGGCGGTCTGTGGCGCAGGTGGGCGCGGGGGCGGCCGTTCCCTTCCCTCGTTCCCTGCCGCCTCCCTCGCGCCTCTGCCGCGCCAGCCCTCGCCCCCCGCTTCCCTGGCACAGCTTCCACCGCTTCCGTCTGTGTTGCTGGCGGCAGCAGGGGCCAGAGAGCGGAAGGGCAGGGGAGGAGAAGCCGATGAGAAGGAGGAGGACTGTGGGGAAGAGCGGGGCGAGGAGGATGATGAAAAGGAGGGCGACGAGGAATGAGACGAATGCGACTACGAAATAGAGCGTAGGCGTGGGATGAGCATGAAGATTGCCTTAGACTAGGCCCTAAGCGAGCGCGAGAGGTTCTAGCTTCACTGAAAAGATGATTCCAAAAGCGCCTTGAAGCGGCCAAAGATACCCAACAAAAGCCCCAAGTGGGCCTCGAAGGGGTCCCGAGATGGCCCACCGTTGCCCCTGAGAGGATCCCAAGAGGGCCGAAGTGGGCCCCTGGAGAGGACGGAGATGGCCCAACACGGTCCCAGGATGGCGCAAGACCGAGATGTCCCGAGAAGGTTCCAACACTCCCCCCAAGAGGGCTGCAAGACTGCCGTGTGAAACCGCAGGAGGGCCCCAGGGGGTTCCAGTAACGACCACACAGGGAACCAAGGCAGCCCAGAGGTGGCCGCGCGAGGTCCCCACGACGGATTGCGAGGACGAGGGGGAGAAGATGCGAGAGGGGTAGTGCAGGATGAACGCCTCGCCTGTCCACTCCCAGGACTCTTGCCCCCCCTGGTACCCTCATTTTCATCCTCATCCTCGTCGTCCTCATCATCCCTCTTCCTCGTGTCCTCTTCCTCGCCCTCCTGCTCCTTCTCCTCCTCTAGCTCGTCATTCGCATCATTCCCATCTTCATCATAGTTCTTCCTCATCCTCCTTCCTCCCCACTTTTGTGATCCTCCTTCTCGTCCTCCTCATTCCTCCCACTCCTTCCCCCCTCAATCCTCCTTCCAGCTCCCTCCTCTCCTCCCTCCCCCTCTTGATCCACCTCTCCACCTCCCCCCTCCCTCGCCCACTTACCCCTTAGCTGATGGACAGCGCGGAGGCGGGGGAACAGCGCCTGGAGGGAAACACGTGATCTGGGGCGGCCTCTCCCCCCCGCCAATTTCTATGAGTACGGCCGGACCGAGATCAGATCGAAGCCGGTTCGGGAAGGGTACCTCAATGTGATTTGTGTTTGTTGGGCCGGTGGAGGGTCTCGTGTTCTTGAAGGATGTATTTCTGTCCCAGGTCCGACCGTACAGTGCCTTTTTGAATACATGCTCCGCGTGCGGATCATGTATTGAACATGCAGGCATTCAGTATTAAAAACAACGATGAGCTCATGCATAAATATATTCATAAATTAGTCATGTATTAAAATCAGATATGTTTAAACATCCAATGTCTGTAAAATTGCCCTGTATGGGCCCCCCACCAAGATGGGCCAACCCCCCGTGCGGGCTTGGTGTGACTGGTGGGTGGCTGCGGGCAGAGTGGAGACGGGCCCCTCCCTTCGTCCCCTCCCCCCGCCCCACCCGTTGGGCCACACCTGGTGGGTGTGTTGTGGCCTCTGCGCCGAAGGCTTCCCGGAACCCTTGGACCCCTCCCCTCATCAGGAGCGAAAGAAGGACGTACACGTATATGAATCCACGCTGGTTTCGAGAGTACTGTACGCATTGCGCAAATGTTGTATAACGCGGCCAGTCTCGCGGATCGAGGGGCCGTGTTCATGTACATAGCTGGGCGCGGACGTCCCTTGTGGGCTCCATACCTCAGGGGGATGGGGGTTGGGGGGCGTGGCATCCGTCTGCCCCGGGTCATGCACGCTTCCGCCGGTGCATGCCTGAGCTCCTGCCGCACACCGCTCCCCCCGAGCCCGAGCCCCGACTCGCGCGCCCTTTCCGCAGCGAGCGCGCCCGGGCTCCGAAGCCCACGGCCCCCGTGCCCTCGGGCACGCGACTGCTCTACTCTTCTGCGCTGGACGTGGCTCGCGGGCACCGGCCCTGGAGCCCGGAACCCCTGCCCGCCCAGGGGGGCCCCAGGGCACGCCCAGGGGGCCCCCTGCCCGCCCGGAGCCTCCCGGGAGCAGTCGGGGCGCGGAAGAAGGAACCCTTTTCGTCGGGGAGGGGCTCGGTGTTCCTGGAATGTTTCGCAGCTTGCCTCGGGTTTTTTCCTGAGGTTTTCCGTGGGAAATCGAGGTTGAACTTATGGGACACAGGGGCCTCGTTCCTTATTCAGGGCTCCTTAGGTCGACGCCCCGCCTGTAGGCTCCTGCAGGAGGCCCGGAGGCGACCCGGCTTGCCTCGGGGGTGGGCAAGGCCCCCCCCCCTGACGCGTCGATTAGTGAATCGTCCGTTGTCGGTTCTCGAGAGGGCGCCGCGGCCGTCCCCGTTTGCCCCCCCTCCTTCACGCCAGAGGCGGCGCCCCGCCCGAGAACCCGGAGAGGAGCGAGAGGCATCGAGGGCCGAGGGTCAAGTCGGGCGTGTCCCTCGACAGCAGGAGTAGCCAAGAATAGTCCAAATCAATAGTCAGGGGAACTATTTTGGGGGAAGTTTTACATACTTGAATACTTTGTGCCGTTTTTTGAATCTTCCCTCGAAAATCGGCCTGCAGGGGGACAGGCCCGACTTAAATCGAGGGCCGAGGGTCCAGGATGCTCCAAGATGGTTGGTTCCAAGGCGGCCCGAAAGTGCCGCAAAACAGGGCCTCGAGAGAGCCGCCCGTTTCGCGAAAGACCCGACAAAGAAGCCGGGTGGGTTTTGCGCGGGGAGGCGAGGGCACAGCGTGGCAGATAGTCGGGCTCTCCTCGCTGGTCCTCAGCCTCAATCCTCCTCCTCCTTCTCCTCCGCCAGTCTCGGCCTTGTCATCCACCTGCTCTTAAGTCGGGCCTGTCCTCTACAGGGGGAATATTCAAAAATAGTACAACAATAGTCTGGGGACGATTGTTTCAGTATGTTTCGCATGTGTCGAACATGTTTTTTTAGTATTTCTTCTCTTTCACCCAACATCCGCCTGTAGGTGGACAGGCCCGACTTATCCTTACAGCGAGCGGCTTGAATAAGGAACACTTACTTTTCAAAGGGGGCTCGGTCGTTCCTTAGGTTTGCATGCGTTATTTACAGTTCCTCTTGCGTATGCGTTATTCCTTGGGATTAAAAAGAGGCTTCGTTCCTTATGTGTCGTTCCTTAGGTCAGGCCGATGACTGTGATCCTCCCCCTCCTCCTCCGCCACGCTTGGCCGCGTCGTCCGCCTGCTCATCCTTCCCCCCCGTCCCCGCGCCCCGCGGCGAGGCCGGCAGGGGCGCCTGCTACCTCCTCAGGCCGCGCCCCGCCCCCATCCACCCCCTCTTCTTCGCTGCCGTCGGCGACCGCGATATGTTTTTGGTGTGGTTTTCTCTCTCTTTCTCTCTCTCTCTCTCTGTCTCTCTCTGTGTCTCTATCTCTCTCTGTCTCTCTGTCTGTATGTCTCTCAGTATTTGTATATAAGTATGTGTTTCTCTCCCTCTCCCTCTCGCTTTCTCTGCCTGTCGCTCTCTGTCTCTCTCTCTCTCTCTCTGTCTCTCTCTTTCTCTCTCTCTGTGTCTCTCTCTCTCTCTCTCCCTCTCCCTTTCTCTCCCTCTCGCTCCCTCTCTCTCTCTCTCTCGCTCGCCATATGATGCAACATATTGCCATCTGTAAAATATTGACGTTGTTCATTCTCTCTCTCTCTCTCTATGTACATTTTGGTGTTGGTCATAGCGCTGGCGTCTGCGATGATCGTGCTTGGCTCGCTGTGGGTCTGGGTATGTTCGCTTTCGCTGTCAATGTCCGCAGCAGCGTCACTGGGCGCAGTGGTGGAGCAAGGGTCCTGGTCCGGCTGGTCCAACCCCCCCCCCCCCGCTCTGGACCCCCGCAGGTATTGTTGTGCGTGGGCTGGGCCACCGTGGGGGGTGTGGAGGTGTGCGGTGCTGGAGTTGTACGCCGCTCAAACCCATTAGCTTTTGGCTCAACTCCCGTACTTGGCTCGCATGCGGCCCTTCCAAACGTTGATGCGACGTTTCTTGGTCGCAATGGACAGGCGTCTCACCTGCGCGGCCGTTGCGGCGATGGGATTGTCGAGTTGGATGTCGGTTGGGAGCTCGTCACGGCCCCATGCGCGTGGGAACTCGTTGCGTCTGGTTGGTAGGGCAGATGATTGTTGCACGGACGTCAGCGGCAATCCAAGCACGCTAGAGGTTGGCCCATTGAGCGAGGTTTTTGTTACCGAATTCGGTTGCGCACTGGTGGTGGGCCACCAGCCCCTTCCTGATGTCCATAAGTTGCCCAGAGAGCTGTTCAAGGTCATGAATAGCGCGGTTAGACGTGCCGTGCTCTGGCCTGGCCAGCGGGGCAGCGTACCCATCCTTGAACATTCAGACGTTACCGTGCATGGTTTATTTTGGTCCCGGGGTGGACATCTGGCGGTGAGCTCAGTACGGTAGTCGTGAGCGGCTTGGTTCGCGAGGTCGAATAATTTGTCCACATCGTCATCCTCGTCAGCGGCCACCGCTCGCGGGCGGTAAGCGTGTTAGATGGAGTCACCCAGTGCGTGTTCATCACTGTCTATGACTGAGTAGGCCAGTGGGTAGGGGATGACGGCCTTGAGTCTTCTCGCTGGCTGTATGGTGACGTCCAGGTTGAGAGAAGCGGGGGGACCTAGGTGTTGTTTGGTGGAAAGGTCGCGACGCAGGACGAAATTGATGACGAGCTGCCTGCCCTTGGCGTTGGTGATCACGTAGGCATTTCGGGTCCTCCCTGTTCCTGGCGCTCTTCGGTCCCAGTCGACGTGTTGATTGTAGACGCACGCCTTTCCACCGGGATATCCTGATGCCACGAGGAAGTACCCAAGGTTGGAGGCTGGGTGAGGATGGTTGACTCCTTGATGTCACTACGTGCGTCGATACAGATGGAGTCTGGTGCGTCGCCGACCCTGTTTGCAGCCTGCCAGACCTGGTGGAAAAGGGCACCATTGTCCGCGCCAGATTCGGCGTAGACACACGCGTCGTAGATGCCGTTGATGCCGTTATTGGTGCAGGCCTTCCGCTTCCGCATCCGCCTCGTGGCGTGCATGTCGGGGATTGGGGTCTGAGGCCTCGGTCCATCGCGTGGTCGCGAGGAGGGCATCCACCGCGGGATTGCCTCGCCCGGTGTCGACAAGGCTTCCCTGGGCAGCGATGCAGACGCCGCCGTGTTTGGCAGCCGTGGATCGGACCCTGCGGTCGCCCGTCCCGCCACCCCCACCGTGGCCGTTAAATTACGCTTCACGTTGTCAAACGCCGGGCTGCGCCCCCAGACAGGTATCAAGACGCCGTCTTCTGACGATCGTATGCTCCTGTCTAAATTGCGAATGCGGTAAGCTGGGCGTCGGGCTTCCCGGAGAGCGATGCTGGTGGCAACGCAGTGCTCTCGGAGTGCGTCTCAGACCCCCCCGTTGGCGCCTGGGCGGTGACGTCGACGCGGGCGAGGTGGGCCCTCTGAGGGCCACCATCCTCAGTGGAGCTACAGTCAAAAACCCTGATATGGACGCGCGATTTTGCTCAGGGTACCCTTGCGTCCTTGCTCTTCCTTGCTCCTGCGTCCTTGAGGTTTTCGTCGTCCGCCGCCCCAGGAATCCCAACTCCGGCTTCCAAGGGCCTTGCGTCCTTGCCGCGCGTCCCTATTAGGGTGTTTGATTGTAGGGCAGCCTCCAGTCCTGCGGATCGGGCGGATTTTGGGCAGGGCCTGCACGGAGGAGGAGGAGGAGGAGGAGGAGGAGGAGGAGGAGGAGGAGGAGGAGGAGGAGGAGGAGGAGGAGGAGGGGGAGGAGGAGGAGGAGGAGGAGGAGGAGGAGGGAGGAGGAGGAGGAGGGGGAGGAAGGCATGGCATCGTGCCGGTGGAAGAGCCCAGGCCGGCGAGAAACGCGCGCGCCTAGGAGGAGCGCGGCGCGCGCCCAGGCTGCGAAGCACACACCTGCCCTGGCATCGCCCGGACGTGTGCATTTTTCCCCCGGCGAGGACCATCGAGGAGCATCCTTGATCATTTGGCGAACAAGTCCACGCACGAAGCTGAACAAAAACACAGGGAATGGACGTCCGAGCGATGGCCAGATGCCGTGGGCCCCCGGCGACCGCGCCCGGGGGGGGAGAGGGGTGGGGGGGGGCTTTCCCGCACCGAGCTCTCTCCAGACCAGGCCCTGGCGCGACGGTCTGGTGGAGGAGGAGGAGGAGGAGGAGGAGGAGGAGGAGGAGGAGGAGGAGGAGGAGGAGGAGGGGGAGGGGAGGAGAACCTTTGGTCCAGGTGCGCCAGGGGGACGACGCGGCAGCGACGGCGACCGACCGACCCGGCAGCGGCGACAGGAGGTGGCACCCAGGGGGGCGGGGCGCCGTCGTCGCTGCCGCGCGAGGGGTCGCCGCTCCAGTGCCCGCGCGCGTGCGAAGCGGCCGCGGCAGATCCTGCGCTCGGGCCCGCCTCATCCGGGGCCTCGCTGTCCGCCCTGTCCGGCCGGTCGTCGAGCAGCAGGGTGGCGCAGTCGACGTCGGGGCCGAAGTCCGGGCCGAAGCCTGGATCTCAAGGCTGACTTGTACGGGCCCTCTGTACTCATCGGTCGTTGAAAGTAAGTAGTTTTGGAGCCCCACGTTCCAATCTACTTGAAGCGCCTTCCTACTTCACTGATCGAGTTGCTTCACCTTTCCCGTCCTCCTGAGGGTGCGGACGGAACCCAATCTTTTTGTCAGCGCCTTCCTGCTTCATGTTTCTGCCTGCTGCGTCCGACTCCGACCGATGGGTACTCTGGGCTCTGGTGCGCTTGAGGTCTGCACTGGTCGGTTGTCGTGGCCTCTGTGTCCGTCGGCGACTTCGGTTTTGGGCCCCACCTTCGAGCCTGGTGGCTCCGGGCCCGGCGTCCCTGGATCTGCCGCGTCCCCGCTGTGGAGTGCAGCGGCGCAGACGTTCCGTTCGAGCGAGGCTGCTCTGGGGCAAGGCAGGGTTGCGCCGTGTCGACTCGCCGCGACGCCGCCTGCGGGCGGTCAAGGTTGAACGCCGCCAGTTGCCCAGAATCGGCCCAATGTGGAACGATCTTGCGATCGAGAAACCGCCGACCGTTCAAGGTTGAAGGATCCGCGCGGTGTCAGGAACCAACGCTGGGGTCGTCACGACACGAACCCGCCGCAAGGAAGTCTTTTGGCAGCGTTCGCCTGTTGGCTGGGGCTGCTCTGGTGCGGGAGGCGCGCGGCGAGGGCCTTTCAGAGCCACGGCGCGCGCAGGTACCGAAGGGGGATGAGATGGGGCAAGCATCAGTACCGCGTTGTGTGGCGCGGCTCCAGTCTTCCCAGGCGGCAGCGGATGTTCGGTGGTACGTGTCACCGCTCGCCCTTGGCACAAGTGCTCTCGAGCCACGACTGGAGAGGGATAGGGAGGGAGGGATGGATATATATATATATATAGAGAGAGAGAGAAACAGAAAGAGGTACTCGATTGAGCTTCGAGGGAGACAGGAGACAATCTGCTCATCCCCCTCATTCGGCAGCGTCGCCCGCAGTCTTCCTTGGGCAGCAGTCATTGCCTTGCATATACTCGTTGCTTGCATTGCCCGATGGCTTTATGCCGACCAGAAAGGCGATGTGGCGTTGCAGCTGGTTTGCTGGCCACGCTGTTGCTGCTGCTGGTGCTGCTTGTTGCACACCGCCGTGCAGAGGAGTCTCTGCGACATCATCCCCAACCCGTGCTGGGACGGCTACTACATGAGCCAGGACCGATCCCGCCATCCCCTCGCCCATTGCCGAAGTGCCATGCCGGCCAAGCGTGGGCCAAGGGGCCGCCCTGCGCGGCAGTCCCAGACTGCCAAGCGTCGGTACAGAAATTGGCGCGGCTGTGTTTTTTATATGATCCTGCCTCCCTAATTAAAGCTGTGCGTAGCCCGCCTAGCTTTTAGCGGAAGAGGTTCGCTCTCGCCCCGCATATCAAAAAACATGTTTTTAATATGATCCCGAGTGTTGACCTAGAAGGTCGGTTGCCAAAACCATCCAAACAACGATTCGCGAAGGCAGAGCAATCTCGGCGAGAGGGGGCCGCTGGCTCCCTCCAGAGCCCACGCCGTGGAACAGACACGGCGTCAGCGCTCTGGCTGGCGCGTGCCACCGAGCTCGGCGACACATCGACACACCACGGAAAAACGTCATCCCATCCTCGTCTGTGTGCCTGCGGCAAATCTATGGGAACAAAAAGTGACACAAACATAAAACCTCCATGGTCCGCGCGGATTTCTCGGATCGGCGCTGGACCCCCCTCCCTGGCGCGCGGAGCGCGCCAGGGGCGGCGCCTGAGGCGCCGCCATGGGGCCCCAGCGCCGATTCGAGAAACCCGCGTGGACCTCCGAGTTTATATGTTTATGTCACTTTTTGTTCCCCTGAAGTCCGCAACCGTGCCAGCGGAGCATCCCGTGTCCACGACCAGCGATCACGTCCGCATATCCGCGCCCTCGCGGTCCGGATTCCAGGGCGCGGTCCCGCGGCTGCGCGGTCGCGTCCCGCGCGCGGCATCCGCGATCAAAAAAGCGCCCCATACCCGGTGGGTCGTGGGCCGAGGGCCCGGCCCGCGAGGCCGCGGACACGGGCATGCTGTTCGCACACGATATGTGGCGATAATCAGAGCACCGCCAAGAAGGCTGTCACTTGTGACACCTCTCGTCACCATGTTTTGGGGAGCTTTCCTGGGGGCTAGTTGGGCAGTGTTGGGGCTGTCGTGGGATCCTGTGGGGCAGTCTTCGAGGTCCCTCGAGGCCCTCTTGTGCCGTCTTGGGGCCCTCGTGTGGCCCTTTTGAGCAGTCTTGTAGCTCTGTTTGTCGTCTGGAGGATCTCTTGGAGTCGTCTTGAGCCGTGTTTGGTTCCTCTGGACGCCCTCTTGGGCCAGCTTGGGGTTTTCTTGAGGCCGTCTTGGGCCGCCTGTGGGCCATCTTCGGGCTCTCAGTGCGCCCGTTGGCACTACAGAAGACCGCACTTGGAATTAGATGGTACGACTCGCAGGAACGTAGTGTTCTGGGTCTCCTGAGGAGCGTCCTTGGAGTGTCTCGGGGCACGTCGGAGGCTGAGCGCGTGCTGGGGGGCTCTTGAGTGCGTCTTGAGGTAATGTTGGGCCACCTTGGCGGCCTTGGTGGCCTTCCTGGACCAGCCTGGAAGGCCCCGAGAGCTCGCGCGGGGCCCGAGGGAGGCGCCAGGCCGCCCAGGGAGTCCCTCGGGAGGGAGCGCGACAGTACACGCGACAGTGCGCGAGCCCGTTTTGAGAGGGACTCACGCCAGAGTTCCTCCTCCTCCTCGTCCTCCTCCTCCTCCTCCTCCTCCTCCCACTCCTCCTCCTCCTCCTCCTCCTCCTCCTCCTCCTTCTCCCCCTCCTCCTCCTCCTCCTCCTCCTCCTCCTCCTCCTCCTCCTCCTCCTCCTCCCAGTTGAAGGCGGAGACCTGTGTCCGACGCTGGAGGGACTTCAGATAGCTCGAGGCCCACACGCTGGAAGAGGCGACACACACACACACAAACACACACACACACACACACACACACACACACACACACACACACACACACACACACACACACACACACACACACACACACATACACACAGTGCGCGACAGCGCGGCGTTTTGCCCTGATGTGCGCCCGCTGGGAGGCGCAGCGCGTGCCGTGCTCAAGGCGTCCGTGCCAGCGCGCCGCGTACTGGCTCGACGTGTTGGCCCACGCTTGGGCGAAGGCATCGCGCCAGAGCCGCGTGTCTGGCCCGTGCGTTGGGCTCTCCGTGTCGGCACGCCCCCGGCGGCGTGCTGCGCGTCGGGGCAGTCAAGTTCGGGCGGAGCCAGGGCGAGAATTCCAGAGCGTTCCAGAGAGTTCCAGGACCAGGAGGAGGAGGAGGAGGAGGAGGAGGCGGATGAGGAGGAGGAGGAGGGAGGAGGAGGAGGAGAGGAGGAGGCGGAGGAGGAGGAGGAGGGCCGTTCCAGAGCGTTACGGAACGCTCTCAGAGCGTTCCAGAACGCTCTGAGAAGGCCGCGGCGCCCGAGACATCCTCCAGAGCCGCAGGATCTCAGAGATTCTCGATTCATCCTCACCCGATGTTTTCCTCGTCCTGGCTTCGTCTTACTGGGCGGGTCCCTGAGAGGACTGACGGAAGCTTTGCCAGGCAGGCAGTTCTTGGCAGTCTACCACGCCTCAACGCTCCAGAGGGCCCGGAGGTGGATCCCCGACGCCGCCGACGACAAGGGAGTAGGAGGAGGAGGAGGAGGAGGAGGAGGAGGAGGAGGGAGAAGGAGGAGGAGAGGAGGAGGAGGAGGAGGAGGAGGGACAGGGAGAAGGAGAAGGAGGAGGAGGAGGAGGAGGACGAGGAGAAGGAGGAGGAGGAGGAGCAGGACAGGGAGGAGGAGGAGGAGGAGGAGGAGGAGGAGGAGGAGGAGGAGAGCAGAGAGGAGGAGGAGGAGGACGAGGAGCCGAGGGGTTTTATCGAGGCCGGGATTCGAGCAGCCCGGGCTTCGCTTTCTGGGCACGCTCCGCCGTGCAAAGCTACCCGTGGGCCTTTCAGCAGCGGTGTCGAGGCTACCCTCAGGCTCAGCATGTCTATCGATGGGCTTTTGAGTGGTGCCGCCCATGTGTTGGAAGCTGCTCGCCAATCCACCTTTGCCCGAGAACGGTCGCGCGCGCCATCGAGCGTGTGATCGACGCACGGTGCTGGCAGCGTGTCGCCTTGCATCTGCAGCAAGATGAGCTTCATCAGTTTGGCCCGTTCTTTACGCCAGTTCGTGACGGCATGCGCAAGCTCGAGGCCTCTGACAATGATGCTGGCGAAGGGCCCAATCATGTGCAGTTGTGTGTATCGCCGTTGTGGGTATCGCCTTCGGTGGATCTCTTTATGGGGCCACGAAGCCTGTAGAGGGTGTGGCGGAAGGTGTCGGGGACGCAAGCGGACATCGCCACTGGGGCCTTCGGTGGAGCTCCCTTTGGGGCCACTCAGCGCTGTACTTGGTGGGGGAACACATGTGGTCACCGCCACTGGAGCATTCGGGCATTCGGTGAAACTCCATGTGGGGCCACGAAACGTTGTACTGGGTGGGAGAAACGCATGCGGGCACTGCCACTAGGGCCTTCGGTGGAGCTCCCTATTGGGCTGCGAAACGCTGTACTGGGTGGGGGAAACGCATGCGGACACTGCCACGAGGATCTTCGGTGGAGCCCCCTATGGGGCCACGAACAGGTGGCGGCATGTGAACGCAGCTATTGGGGCCGTCGGTGGAGCTCCCTGTGGGGCCACGAAGCTTGTGAGGGGTGTGTCAAAGTGCTCAGGTGGCGGCATGTGAACGCAGCCATTGGGGACTTGGGTGGAGCTCCCTATGGGGCCACGAAACGTGTGAGTGGTGTGCCAAAGTGCTCAGGTGGCGGCATGTGAACGCAGCCACTAGCGCCTTCGGTGGAGCTCCCTATGGGGTTACGAAGCGTGTGATGGGCGTGCCAAAGAGAGGGGGTGGCGGGAGGAGGAGGAGGAGGGGGGGGAGGAGGAGGAGGAGGAGGAGGAGGAGGAGGAGGAGGAGGAGGAGGAGGAGGAGGCGAGGAGGAGGAGGAGGAGGAGGAGGAGGAGGAGAGGATGGGAGGCGGAGGAGGAGGATGAGGAGGAGGACGCGGGGACCGTCTCTTCAAAACGGGGACCCACCACCACAGGATGGTTCGCGAACAGCTTATGTTGTGTCGGCCGCTTCTGGGGCAATGGCCTCAGGCCACGGAAGCCGCCGTGCAGTTCATGGGCGATGCCACTTGCCAGTTATGCCGCTAGGCCTCAGGGACTCTCGTACACAGACGCTTGTCCTGTCCAGGCCATCTCGAGGTTTTTCAGGCTGAGACTCCCAGCATGGCAGGACCCATGCTGCAGGCTACCACGCACCCTCTCGCCCGCTTGCTCGCTGAGAGGCTGCTAGTGCCGTTGGCTGCGTCGCCCCCTGATCCTTCCCATCCTGTCGCTGAGGTCTGGATGAAAGGTGATCCGAGCATGCTGGAGGGTGATCTCTTTTTCGACGGAGGTCTTCTGCCGTGGATGGGCTCCAAGCTGGTTTGTATGACATTGCTGCGTGTGAGCTCTGGGTTTTCCTGCAGGCTCTCAAGCTAGCACTCCCGCAGGCCACGTTCTGGACCGAGAGTACGTTCGTTCCCGATGGCATGTTTCTCCGAGGGCGTGTCCAATGCTGCTCCAGTCGTGTAGCGTGGGCTGACTTGTGATGTGTAGTGTGGATTACCATCGAAGACAGAGGCGACCTGGACGGCCTTTGCCTGCACAAGGTTAACGCTCACACCATTGATGCGGACCTTGAAATAGGAGAGAGCGTGATCCACCGCTGCTTTACTGTGGAAAATTCCCCCCCCTCTTCCTCCGGAACCCGGGCCTCCCCCCCCCTCCGAAAATCCCCTCCCCCCTGCTGGACCCCCCCCCCCCTTCCCCCTGCAAAAAACCCACCCCTCCCCCTAACCCTCCCCCACACCCCTTCAGAAAACGGGGGGGTCACTACCGGTTCGAGCCCCCCCCCCCGATCGGAAAACCGGGAGGGGGGGTCACTACCGGTTCGACCCCCCCCCCCCAGAAAACCAGAGGAACGTCACTACCGGTGCGAACCCCCCCACACGCAGGGGTCACTACGGGTTCGAACCCCCGCCCCCTCGAAAACCGGGAGGGGTCACTACCCCCTCGAAAACCGAGGCCGGGCTCTTCTGGGAGTCCCCTTGGCCGCACAGGCCGTATCAAGATGATATTTGATATGGTCGAAATAACGTCCGACCTGTTGGCGATGCTGCTGTTCCATTTACATGTATAGATATACATCTACGCTCGCACACATACGCATAATATACACATGCAAGAAAAAGCTATATATACACATACGCATGCACAGATGCACGAAGACGCACGCGTGTACATAATAGTACGTCAATCAATGGTGCAACAAAGTACAGCAGTCGTATATACATACGCACATATGGACAGACATAGACGTAGAGAGATGAAGCGCAGCTTAGAACCGTCACTTGCATTGATTTTTGGGCGGCTTTTGACGGAATGCATCTGCGCGCGCCAGAACCGCGACAGGCCTTTACAGATGGCGGCGCGCATGCTCACCCTCCCTACACGCACGTGGAACACCGTCGCTTTAAGCGCACGGGTAATGCCCACTGGGTTTCTTGTGAATCTTACTGGCGGCTGCCGCTGGGTGCCCCAGGTGATCAGTGTCGCCAGCAGACAACATTGAGTTGTGCTTGGCAACGAAGTACAAGACCAAGAAGCGGTGGCGGCTGGCCGACATCTCGTTGAAGATCCGCGAGTAGCCGCGAAACCATGAGAAGCACTGCTCTGCCACCTGGGTGTTAAGTCCGCTGATACGCAGCTTCAAGCGATGGATGAACAGCTGGGCACGTGCTTCTGGGCGCGCAGCCTGTCGACGACCCAGTTTTTAATCTGATTGAACTGGTCGTCCAGGACAGGAGCGCCGAAGGCATCGCCGAGCATGCCCTGTCGTATATGAAGCAGTTGACCTTCGGATACTGCGGGAGAACCCGGAGGATTGTGGACTTGACCACGTCGTTGCCCTCTGGCGCGGACTGCTCGGTCACGGCCACCACGCGGCCGCTCGTGGTCAGAAGCATGAACCACCCGTTGTTGTGGTGTAGAGACCTCGGGGCTTTGCGCTTCGTGCCAGCCTTGGTCGCCGCGGGCCTCTTAATCACGGCGGCCTTCTTCGCGACAGGCTTGGGCTTGGAGCGAGTCTTCGCGGCAGCGGGCTTTTTCGTCAGGGCCTTCCCAGCGAACTTCCGAGCGGCCGAAGGCCTCTTCAGCACTTTCCCTCCTGGAAGGCCGCAGCCGCCGTTGCAGCGCACCAACACCTTCTCGTGGCCGTCGCCCACTAGCTCAGTAACGGAAGCGGAGTTGGCGGGCGGATAGACGCGCCGGTGGAGGTGCTCGTCGTATGTTCTCAGGGCGCTCTCGTTGATGTCCTCCTCCACGTAGATGTCAAGATGCTTGTCGAGCGGTTCCAGCTCCTGCACGGCCAGCGCATACATGATAGCATGGCTGTGAAGTTTACGCATGTTGACAGGGAATTCCTTCCCCTGCCAACCGCTGCCGTCGCCGTCGTCAAAGACATCCTTCTGGGCCCAGTCTGCGCCCCTGGCCGAGACGAAGTTCCTGAACAACATTGCCTCGTAGTACCGCACGTAT
The DNA here is from genome assembly GCA_963575745.1 of Prorocentrum cordatum. Classification (NCBI taxonomy): domain Eukaryota; class Dinophyceae; order Prorocentrales; family Prorocentraceae; genus Prorocentrum; species Prorocentrum cordatum. The sequence continues at coordinate 219,631 of CAUYUJ010018971.1, read as the reverse complement.
CTCAAAGTGAAGCCGCGCTTACTTGAGATGAAGACGACTCCGGCGCACTCCAGGTCGGCGAGAGTAGCAGCGTTCTTCTTGCGCCCCCCGACCCACACGAAGTTGGGGCCGTATGTCAATCGGCACTTCTTGCTATTGCACTGCCAGGGCGTGACCGCCACTGTCGTCGCGGCGTGGAGGTCATGGGCGATGGCCTCGTGAGTCGTATCGCTCTTCTTGCAGAGCCTGCACCCGCATACGCAGAATTCCAAGTGCGTCTCGAACTCGTCGGCGACGTCCTGCCGCAGACCCTTGCCCTTGGTGTAGGGCGCGCCGCCGCTGCATGAGCCGTCGCTAGCCGATCCGCCCGCTTTCAAATCAAGGAGCACTTGTTCCTGCGTGTTTGGCGGGAGCACCACGGCCGAAAGCTTGAACTGAGCAAGAAACTTGGAGTCTGCAGACGCGGACCAGCACCGACGCACGGTTGAAATCTTGGTCTCGCACGTTTTCTCCCCCACGAACACATGGCAGACATCGTCCTGGAGCAGGGTCGCGGCCACGCACTGCGGGTGGCCGCCATTCTCGGTGTGGATCAGATACCTGCCCTCTCCAGTCGGGAAATCTAACGAGGGCGCCAGGAACTGCTTCATGAGTTTGCTGCAATCTTGGTACGTCCGCACCTTGCACTCTGCAGCGTCCTTGTTCGCCTTGTTGCGCTTGTTCGCCATGGTCGCCGCCGCGGCGACGTTGTCCGTCAGCCTGGCCATCATGAGGATGATGCAGTTGCCAGCAGCAAGCAGTACCTCCGGAATAGTGGCGTCGTCGCGCGCCACGGTCTCCGCGTCGCCGACGAGCATGTCCAGGAAACGCGCGTGGTTCTTCAAGGCGACCTCTACGGAATACTCCGTGGCCTCCAAGATCGCCTTCTCCGAGTCGGCCTTGAATGCTGCCCGATCCCCGACCCGCCCAGGATCGACCATGACGCCGTCGAAATTCAAACTCAAATGCTGCACGGCTTGTGTATTGATAAAATCGACCCAGGCAGATAAGACGCAATCTTCAACGTAAGTCCACATGTAGAACCACGTAGTCGCAGCCGGGCTCCGCCGAGAACTATCTCTGACGAAAACCTCGTGCATCTCGGGGTTCAATGAGACAGCAAGCCAGCGAAGATAAATGCCCTCGCGCCCCAACGCCAAGAGGAAGCTATTCTCGGAGAGCGCTTCGGGCGGATTGCCGCCACAGAAGACAGATATGCACGTGCTTTTAGCATCCTCTGCGGTCATGCCGAGCTCCTTGCATACTGCGGCCGTGTCCGTGGAATATCTACGAAGAGACTCAAACTTCGCTGCCGGGTGCTGGCCCAACGCAAACTCGACTCTCGCTGCAATCTGCGGGGCCAGCGTGAACGTGCATTTCTTGATGTCCCAATCGTCGACGTCACCCAGCCCGGCCAGACGAGCGGACCAATTCAGGCTCTGGGCACCGAAGCCAACCACATACCTTCTGGACGGCGCATCAAACTTCAACTGATATGTGGTAGTGAATTGTGCTGTCTCAGACACATCGCCGCCCTGCCCCGCGCCCGCCGAAGCTGCGACGTACTTCGCCACTGCGTCTGCAGCGGACTCTTGGGCTCGCAGGGATTGCAGCAGGTCGGCGCGTTTCTCTGCATCGTCTGCAGTTTTCCTGCCGATCCTGCCTCGCTTCTTCGGCCTCTCGGCCCCCTCTCCGCCGAGGTATCTGATGAACGTCTGAACGTCTCCACGTTGTGGACGCGGGCAGCGCTGCGGACGTATTCGGTGAGCTCCTTGCAGCGAATCGTTTCCACCAGCGCTGGTCCAACGAGGTCGCGATCTGCGGGGCCGAGGTCTGCCATGGTTCCGCTGACCTTTAGTAGTGGCACGTATGCTGGATGCCCGCGATGAGTCTTCTTCTCGAAGACCAAATGGCCGCGCTCAAGGAGGCGCGCGAACGCGGCCTTGCGCTCATCATTAGAGCCGCCCACGACATCAGAGCCAAACTTGTGCACAAAGTCGTGCTCGGAGATGCTCTCATAGTTGCGATCCAGAGCAGCCCCTGCAATTCGAACTGCAAGCAAACGATCGGCATCTGTCGCGGCCTGGACAGGGTCGAATGCCGCGGCTGCTGCAGCGGCTGCTTTATCGGGCGACAGCCCAGTCGCAGCCTGCACGCAATCTCTCGTTAATCCGCCGTCGCCGCCCGTGGCATACTCTTCGATGAGGTCCTCTGCGCTTGTCCGCGAGTGCGACTCCATGAAGCCCCGCAGCAACTCCCAGAAGGCCGGTACCACAACCTGGCTCTTGACGAACGCACGCAGGGTTGGATCCTTCACGAAGATCCCCATGCTGGCGGCATCTGGGATGGCATTGACTTCCGCCTCGGACTTGAATCTGGACAAGATCTTGCGCACCTGGGGCCAGGGGGGGGAAGCGAAAGGCACAAATTCGAAACGTATGGTGTATTTCATTAGCCGCCCCATGGCCAGTAGAATTTCTGATGAGCGGCAGCCATGAGAATGCTTCGAGCGATCCCCGCCGCGAACTCCGACACATCGCGTTTTTGCAACGGCAAATCTGACAACCCCAATTTGCCTGCGGGGGGGCAGGGGGGGGGGGGAAGGGGGCATAGCATTTAACAACAACGAACCGAATATCTTCTAATCGGGGCGGGTAGGACGCGAGACCCTCCCCCTATATTATCCTGGAATTCCGTTGGGAAGCAAAATTTTCACGCGCAGCCCGATGACCCAGCTTCGGCGTAGAATACTGTCCAGACTGGTTGCAGATACAGAGGTAAACTGAATGAGCCTGTTCAACTCCAAGCGCTTCCACCCCGCCAGTTCTATCAGGCGCGTCACGATGCCATAGGGTAATCTCGCGGCGATGGGGTCCGCAGAAATATGTTTCTTGAACAGGTCCTCCCTGAAGCCGTGCCTGGAGTTGTCCACCGCCTCCTGCGCTGTCGTGATCAGCTTGCCAATCAGCCCGTCAGCTTGCTTCCGCAGTTCGTCGCCAGAGAAATAGATGTTCGTGTCCAAGAAAGCATGAAGCCCGCTGAAAACGTTGTGGATCAGATGCGTTAAGATCGACTGGCCGACTCCGCCAGGGCCCACAGTCCAGAAGCACCTGTCAATATTGACCCCCTGCAGCGTCAATGCCATCGCCGCAAGTTGGCATTCCAAAGCAAAATCATTCTTCCAGAACGCTTGCGAGAGAAACTTATGCAGTCGGTCTTCGGCTGTCTGGAGCACTGGGTCCTTCAGGTTATGTGGAATGTACACGTAGACATCGTTCTCCGGCGCTTTCTCGACATTTTCCAGGGACCCGTCATCGGCGAAGAAGATGCGCGAGTCTTTGAAGGCAACGCCGGGGCAAGCTGGCCGCGGCGAATGACACCATTCTGAATAATATGTGATCAGCTTCCTCGCCAGTAGCTCCTGCTGGAGAGCCGCCGATATCTTCTGCATAGTTTTGCCCGC
>CAUYUJ010018971.1:188650-211150 GCA_963575745.1 Prorocentrum cordatum | reverse complement strand
TTTTGGTCGGACGCGCGCCTCCAAATAGCACATACAGTATTAGTATGTCCCCGTGCGTCCCAAACTGCGCTGTCACCTCCGTAGCAGGAGTAGGTACTTCTCGGACGGGAGGCGCTGCGAAGCTGCTTTTCAGGGCTGGCGCCTCTCCGGACGAGGCACACGGAACGTTGGCAAGTTAGAGGCGAGGTGGCTCTCCGTTCCCGCCGCGAGGGGAGGCGTTGACGCCGCGCCCTCGGCCTCCGTTGAGGGAAAGTCCGTCCGCCCGCCTTTTGCGGGCGTTGGGCCAAGCACCAGGTATTTTTTTTGGTAAGGGCCGAGCGTAGCCGCGCTCGGGCAGGAAAAGGGGTGCGCGTGCCTCCCTGTCTCTCTCGATCTGTCTCTCTCCCTCTCTCTCTCTCTCTCCCTCTCTCTCTCTCTCTCTCTCTCTCTTTTTGTTCTCTCTCTCTCTCTCTCTCTCTCTCTCTATATATATACCTATACGACCGCCCAGCAGGCGATAAGGAGGTGGGGGGGGGATTGAGATCAAATGCCCACCCTGACTGACCTCCAGCCTGTCACCTCGATCTCATCTCTCTCTCTTTCTCTCTGTCTCTCTCTCTCTCTCTCTGTGTCTCTCTCGGAATTGATGTATTGGATTGTGGGATAAGGTAAGATGGGACAGGATGGGTAAGATAATATAAGATAAGATGGATCGGATTGGACAAGCTGGATTGGATCAGATAAGCTGTATTGGATAAGAAAGCCCGCCGCAGGCGCCGACAATCATGAATTGATGGATTGGGTTGGGTGGATTGGATTGGATGGGATAAGATGGATTGGATAAGATAAGATGGGTTGGATTGGAAGAAACGGATTGGATAAGATCAGATGGGTTGGATTGGCCCGCCGCAGGCGCAGAAACAAATGAAGTGATGGATTGAGTTGGGTGGATTGGATTGGGTGGGTTAAGATAAGATGGGACAGTTTGGGTTGGATAGGATAAGATGAACTGGACTGGACAAGATGGATTGGATAAGATAAGCTGGATTGGATAAGAAAGCCCGCCGCAGGCGCCGAAATAGATGAATTTGAAATTAGCGACATGCGTTAGCGCCGGGACGCCCGGGACACCCAGGACACCCGGGACACCGCCCGGCCCAACTGGGACATTTCCCCGCCAGCGGCGGACGGGAAACGGATTTTCGCTCCTACTGGCACCCGGGGCACCCAGGACACCGCCCGGCCCAATTGGGACACCTCCTGGCCACTGGCGGACGGGAAATGGACTTTCGCTCCTACTTCGGCCTAGCTACAGCAGGATCGCGCGCAGATTCGCCTCGCCCGCACGCACGACACGAACACGAAACCGAAACCGATTTCCCGGCGGGGGGTCTCCGTTTCACTGCGACCTCACCCCCCAACCTCCGATATAGCATGCGCGTATCGCTATCGACTAGCTTGCTGCACGTACCGGGCATCACTTGCCATGGCGAGCGTCGACGCCAAAAGGTTCACTCATCGATGAAATCCAAGTGAAGGGATCACCGGAGCTAGGAGAGGAGAGCGAAAATCGAGCTCATTCGTTTTATGATGCGCTGGCGAGAGACAGTGGAGAAGGAGGAAAAGGAGGAGGAGGAGGAGGAAGAGGAACAGAACCATCGTAAACCCAAGACTCATCAACGATAATGCAATGAACCCTCCCTCCCGGCTTCCTCTTCATAGGCCATTACAAGGTTCGTTTTCGTTGACGGAAATTCCCCGTTGGGAGCCAATGACAATCGTTTGAAAACCGTGAACTGTGCAAGAACACGGTTTTGGGGACGTCAACGCCGCGAAGCACCGTTACCGTTGCGTCTTGATGTTCTTGAATCATGCCAGCACACCAGTTCTTGGATGCCAGCACCTAAAGCAACGTAACGGTTGTAAGCTTTTAAAGCGGATGTACGCAGCGCTATGGGTGAAACACACATGTAGAAAACCACCCGCCCTTCCCCCATGAAGCTCTTGCAAATTTTGAAGACAAATGAGCGCGGCGCTACGGCGGAAACCGCACCGTGAAAACCACCCGCGCTAAGGCGAGAGCCACCTTATGGCAACGGCCCGCCCGCGTTCCGTGAAACTCTTGCGATATTTTGAAATGAATGTGCGAGGCGTTCCGGCGAGAGCCACATTCTGAAAACCACCCGCCCTCCATCCATGAATATATTGTAATGTTGGACACTGAGTGTGCGCGGCGCTCAGGCGAGAATCACATCTTGAAAACCACCCGCCTTCCAGCTTGCGCTTTTTTAGACGAGGGCGCGCGGCGCTACGGCGAGAGCACCGCATTTTGAAAGCCACCCGCCTCCACCCGCTCAAGGATCACAAGCGGTGAGGAAGTTCCCACCGACACGCCCAGCCCGCCCTACCGACGCGCGCTTCGGGGTGAGACGGGGAGGAAAGATTTGTGAGGAAGAAGAATAGAGGAAGGGGAGAACGAGGGCAGGCAGGAGCCGACCAGCAGCCGCAGGGAAAGGGACATGAAAAGGAGGAGGAGGAGGAGTAGGACGGGGAGGAGGAGGAGGAGGAAGAGGAGGAGGAGGAGGAGGAGGAGAAAGAGGAGGAGGGGGAGGAGGAGGAGGAGGGGGGCAAGCCGAGGAGGAGGAGGAGGAGGAGGAGGGCCAACACCGCCCGAACTGCATTACCTTGGATCAACGATCAACGATCAAGCAATGAAGATGTGTCTACGGTCGGGAACTGTTAGATAGCGTGTCGCTCCGCTGGTTCTGGCCCATCGCGCTTCGGCGTGGCACGCTATCCACGTCCTGGTCCCCGCTATCCACGCCTGGCGGAACGGAGCGACACGCCATCCGCTCCTATGGGAAAGCGTGTCGCGACACGTTATCCACAAGTTCTTGACGCCACCTTCCGCGGCGACGACGGCGGCAACGGCGACGGAGACGATGACGACGCCGACGACGCCCACGACGGCGGCGGCGACGACGGCGACGACCACCACCCCCACACCGATGACGACCACACCGACGACGACGACGACGACGACGGCGACGACGACGACGAAAACGAAGGCGACAACGACAACGACGACGACAACGACGAGGACGACGACGTCGACGACGACGACGTCGCCGACCCCACCGCAGGGCGCCCGAGCCTCCGAGCTGCACCTGACGCAGGCGGCCTGCGGCCTCGGCACCGGCGGCGTGCAGCGGGGGCCTCTGGGAGGGCCTCACTTCTCCACCTCTCAGAGCGTGAATTACCTACCCCGCTTTCGCTTCCAGACAAAACCAAGTCATACCACGCGCCTCCTCGTCAAGCGGCCTGACCAGTACAGGCTGGCCGTAGTTTGGCATCGCTTGGTATCTCTTGGGAGCGAGGGTGGTCAAAAGCGAGGTAGGTTTGTTTGCCCCCTAACCTCCTTCTTCGCCTTGCCCTTCAGGTTTGGCTCTGCACTGAGTGTGGGGGGGGGGGGCGGTCGTCGATCAGGGATTGCATTCCCTTCGAGGTGTTTCCACGGGCGGATGACCTCCACAGGTGAAGGATGCCTCGACCAAAGCACAATGGGGCTTGGCTTAGCCCCGGAAGTCCTTAACCGAGCCGGCCATTCGCTTCAACGGTCGAAGGTCCCGAGAACCAAGTGGTCTCTAGAAGCCAGCTACCGAACATGCTCAGGAGGGGGAAAAAAAAACACAGACAAAATTAATATTCGATTCCCCAGAAAATATGGGAAAATATGGGAAGTGGGGGGGAATATAAAAACCTAGAAAATATAGGAAAATATGGTCAATATTTTTATTCGTGTGTATTTATTTGTGTGTCCCAGGGCCTCTTCACATGCGTCCGCAGCGGTGCCCACTACACTTCACAATCGCACTACCTCATCGCACTCCCTCATCGTACTCCCTCCCTCTGCTGCCGTCAGGGCTCAGGGATCTTTGAGTGCAGTTGCGAGGCCCCCTAGCTGCGTCGGCCCCACGCGACAGTCGCCATCACGGCTGTCCGCACATGATTCAGCGAATCGGTTTGGCACAAACGTACCCGCGCGAAGCGCTCGCTGCCGCGAGTCAGACCAGCCATTTCTGGGGGAGCACGGGTCTGGGGGTCTGGGGGAGTTGGGGGCGCCTTCCTAGATGATTTCCTCTTTTATGTAATTTCAAGCAGTTGCACCTGAGACTTAGTACTGTTGTGATGCTGTAGGGTAGCAGCGACGACCTTGGAATCAGCCCTGAAGGTGGCGCGAACCCCCTCGCTGGACAGGGCCAGAAATCCCACTCGACCCGGTACTGGGATGGCCGTCTCAAGCTAACGCCACAATTGCGACAGCTATACCAAACAAACATGAGCGCGAAGCCCATAGCACCCCGATGTCAGGACACCGGCACAACATGCATCCTGCGCCTTTGGCCGAGCCGGCCAAGCGCTTCCATGGGGACGGCGCGCAGGCATGGGGGCAATCGGGTGCACAACAACGCAATCGCTTGACATATGACAGCTTGACGCGCGACGATAAAAGGCGCCGCATCGAGTGCCGTTCTGAACGACTGTAGCAAAACGCCGAAAATGAGGCCCACGCTTCAGTGGCAGCACCCTTTTCAAGTACCAGACGCGACTGGATTGAACAAATATAGCAGAGGCCAATGTTTGAAAATTAGTGTTAAACAAAAGTACGCGGAGGCGGGTTGAGCTATTCCCAATGATGCCATCTTCGGGGGAGGGATGGGAACAGTAACTGACTATTCAGATCGACAAATGGTTGAGGGGAGGAAGAGAAGGCGAAGGTGCAGGAGAAGGTGGAGGAAGTGGTGGAGGAGGAGGAGGAGGAGGAGGAGGAGGAGGAGGAGGAGGAGGAGGAGGAGGTGAGGGTTGAGGTCTGACAGGGCTAGGACGACGATAAATCTGTTCCAGAGCGTGCCGGAACGCTGTCAGAGCTTTCGGCAACGCTCTGAGAAGGTCGCGGCGCCCGAGACATCCTCCAGAGCCTCCAGATCTAAGAGATTCTCGATTTATCCTCACCCGATGTTATCCTCATCCTGGCTTAGCCTCAGGAGGTGAAAGAGCTGGTGGACGAGCAGCGGGAGCAGTAGGAAGGAGGAGGAGGAGGAGGAGGAGGAGGAGGAGGAGGAGGAGCAGGAGCGACAGCACGGACAGGGGGATGAGGAGGGTGCTAGAGTAGGAGAAGAACGCAAGTGCAGATGAGGGGATACGTAGATTTCGGGGCTCGAGGGACGGTGGTCCATGCAAACGGGGGTCAATCAGAGCGCCGGATCTTTCAAGATCCTGCAGGGCCAAGGGTGCACTGACCCTGGTTTGGGTGCAAGCATGATCCTGCTCGATGCTGCATGGCCCGACTGCCCCAGGTCTGGATTGACCCGGGCCAGTAGGTCCCCGAAGACTGATCCCGGGTCACTCCAATCCGCCGCTCTGCATGTTTGACGCGCAGCTCTTCAAGCTCAGAGTGGTTGGGAGAGCGGGGCCCTCCCCCCCACGGTGACAGGAGGAGAAGAACGAGGAGGAGGATGAGGCGGGCGCAGAGGGGGAGACGGGGGCCCAGGGAAGAATCCGGGGGAAGGCGCGGGGGAGCGATGCCACAGGTGCGGAGGCTGCGGGAGCAAGGAGGGCGAAGTGCACGCGCGAGGCTTGGAGTTCTCTGTGCCGGACCACGAGCGAACGTTCGGACGAGAAGGCTCAAAACCTTCAAAAACCAGTGGGCATCGTTGATTATTGCCTCTGAGTAGGGGGTCTTCTTGGGAGTGGTCTTGGAGGAATCTTCGGGCGTCTTGGAGGCCGTCTGCAGCTCGGCCAGGCTGCAGCCGCCGGTGCCACAGAGATCTACCTCGACTCGATCCACGGCCTGAAAGTCACGTCCACGCTGATGTTCAACAGCGAGCTCGGATCGGCGGCAGAGACCAAGGAAGCCTTTGGCGGCGATGGGGGGCCCAGAGGCGGGCAAACAGCCGGGCCAGGAAGGAGAAGGAGGGAGGAGGATGAGAGGAGGAGGAGGAGGAGGAGGAGGAGGAGGAGGAGGAAGAGGAGGAGGGAGGGAGGAGAAGGGATGATGATGATGATGATGATGAGGAGGAGGAGGAGCAGGAGGAGGGAGGGAGGAGGAGGGAGGAGGAGGAGGAGGTGGAGGAGGAAGAGGAGGAGGAGAGTGGCCGCGTCCCGGGTGCTCAGAGCCCCAGATCCTCAGGGCTGGGGGCGGTCGGGGGGCAATTGCAGATTCGTTCCCCGGGGGCCCGAACCTGAGTTACCTTAGACCGCAGTTGTCCAGGATGCTTCGGGTGTCCAACCCTCCCGAATCAGCAGGGCCGGGGGCGCTCAGGGGTACTCGCAGACACGCGCCTCGGGGGCTCGAACCGGAGTTGCCCCGAATCGCAGCTGTCCCGGATAATCTGGGCGTCCAGTGTGCTCGCTGCAGCGGGTCATGTTCGTGATAGGTCTCGGCGGCGTGCACAGGGGGGCAGGGCGAGAGGCGGCCTTCTGTGGCGGCACTCCGCTTCCGAGAGAGGCCCTCTTGTGAGGGCCGTTGACAAGGGACCGATCCCCTGCCTTCCGAGAAGGCCACCCTCACTTCGCCCTGCCCGGTTGGCCCGCTGCCAGCGTTCCTTTCCAAGGCGTGGAACGAGTCACGCTGGCATCGTTCCCACAAGCACGGTCTTGCCACACGTTCACACCAGGATCGATACACCAAGTCGATCTACCGCGGTGTGTTCAGGTGTTTCTCGAGCGCAGCGTGTCTGGAGCGAGTGTTTCTGCGTCCCGGTTTGCCGCTCCGACCGCGTTGAGCGGCCGCCAGTGTTGCGACCGAAAGATGTTTTGAGTCATATGGTTCCTGATGTCGTCTTGATCCGATCGTTTTTCAAAACGCCCAAGTACACCTGGAATTGCGATATCCAGCCAGCACAATTGGCAACAAGCCCTACAGAACAGCGAATGTGCATAGCAGCTTCACAGACTTCGACAGCGCATGCATGCAGCTATAACCAGCGCAATGAAAGCAGCTCAGCCCTGTTTTCCGGCAAGGATTGTATTGCTACATCCATGGCTACGTCCACGCCGAGTTCAGTCGTGTCCAGACTTGGACTGCAGACTCCGCTCGCTTATTAAATCAGAGGGAGGGGGCTGAACCGAACGGTCATTCACTGTCCCTGGGTGCGTGGTTGAAGTGTAATTCCGCGACGCGGATTATTATTATTGTTGTTGTTGTGATTGTTGGTTGTTGGTTGTTGTTTGTTGGTTGTTGTTTGTTGTTTGGTGTTTGTTGTTTGTTGTTTGTTGTTGTCGTCGTCCCACCCGCGACCCGCCCCGCGACCCACCCGCGAACCGCCCGCGACCCACCCGCGAACCACCCGCGACCCACCCCGCGACCCACCCGCGACCCACCCCGCGACCACCCCGCGACCCACCCGCGACCCGCCCGCGACCCACCCCGCAACCCGCCCGCGACCCACCCCGAGACCCCCCCGGCGGCCCACCCCGCGACCCACCCGCGACCCACCCGCGACCCACCCGCGACCCACCCGCGACCCACCCGCGACCCACCCGCGACCCACCCGCGACCCACCCGCGACCCACCCGCGACCCACCCCGCGACCCACCCAAAATTTTCGGCGCCTGCGGCAGGTTTCTTTTGCATTCGTTCCAGGTGGAGAACTTGCGACCCACCCGCGACCCAAACCGCGTTCGGTGTACAAATCAAAATTTTCGGCGCTTGCGGCGGGCTGTTTTTGAATTCTTTCCAGGTGGAGGTGGAGAGCCCGCGACACACCCACGACCCAAACTACGTTCACTGAACAAGCCAAAACTTCGGCGCCTGCGGCGGGTTTTTTTTGCATCGGCGACCCACCCGCGACCCACCGGCGACCCACCCCGAGACCCACCCGCGACCCTCCCCGCGAACCACCCGCGACCCACCCGCGACCCACCCGCGACCCACAGCGACCCACCCGCGACCCACCGCGACCCACCCCGCGACCCACCCAAAATTTTCGGCGCCTGCGGCGGGTTTCTTTTGCATTCGTTCCAGGTGGAGAACTCGCGACCCAAACCGCGTTCAGTGTACAAATCAAAATGTTCGGCACCTGCGGCGGGCTGTTTTTGAATTCCTTCCAGGTGGAGGTGGAAAGCCCGCGACCGACCCGTGACCCAAACTACGTTAATTGAACAAACCAAAATTTCGGCGCATGCGGCGGGTTTCTTTTGCATTCGTTCCAGATGGAGAACCTGTGACCCAAACCGCGTTCAATGTACAATTCAAAATTTTCGGCTCCTGCGGCGGGCTGTTTTTGAATCCCTTCCAGGTGGAGGTGGAGAGCCCGCGACCCACCTGCGACCCAAACTACGTTCACTGAACAAGCCAAAGATTCGGGGCCTGCGGCGGGCTGTTTTTGCATTCGTTCCAGGTGGCTCACCAGCTATCCCCCCCGCGCTGAACTTGTCAGAGCATGCAAATCGGCGCCTGCGGCGGGCTTACTCGCATTGGTTTGGGAATGCGCCCTCCTGCCATTCCCCCGATCCGGCCCACGTTAATTCCACAACAGCAATCGGCGCCCGCCCCCTCACTCTTATCCGCAATTGCGGGGTGCTAAGTACAACGCCACGGGCTTCAAAGTCAACAGAACACACAAGCCACGCTGGAGCGTAGCTTTTTCATGTGATTGAGACGGTTGCATGTCGCATGGAGGCCTGAATCGAGCAGGACGACTGTAGTTTCTCTGTGCTCGTATTGGATTTTAACGCGTCAGGTCTGCAATGGCACGATCGGCGGGGTATGCAGTTCTGATTTCGAGGCTGCGTATGGCCACTGCTGCATGACCTACATGTTCAGTCCCTCCCTGTTAAACTGGAGTCAGGCATGCCGTCGAAGTTGGCTCGGCCGCTCCATGAATTCATGGTTGTAACCGCGGTCGGCTTGGTACATTGACCAGCGCCTGACGGATACACCCACAACAGTAAATGGCTCTGGAGCTACAGTGCACCAGAAGCACGTGATATGGTAGTGCGCCCATTTACGTCCATTGGTTGGAATCACCCACCAGATGCAACTCATGACGCCACTCCGTGCCCCCGCTATACAACCAACGCGCTGAAAGAATGACCACTGTGTGCCCAGGAGGGTCTCTGGCTTCCGTCGTTATTTTAGATCTGGGCGGGGGGACTCATTCGCTGCCGTGGCCAGAAAAGCCTCTTCTCTCCTAATCTGTCGTTCCTCAAGATATCACGATGACTGTATGTCACGGGGTGGAGGAGCAGCAGAAGGGACGAGGAGAAGGAGGTTGAGGAGGAGGTGTCTGGACGCGGTGTTGTCCCTACTTGACGCCCCCCCCTTTTCTGCAGCGTCTGCACGTGGGCTGAACCCAGGCCGACCTCCATCGCGAGGTCTCGCCCGCAGTTGTCGCGTTGTCGGTTGGCCCCCTGTGCAGAGGGGCCTTTAGCGGAGCGGCAGGGATCCGACAGGCGATAATGCGAGGACAGCAACCCGTCTGAGTCGTTCATAGCACGGACAGTGAGGACAACATGGGACGATGTCACATACGTATGTGCAAATGTCTGGCAGCGCCACATGTTTGTAGATGTGCGCGTGTGTGTGTGTATGTGTGTGTGCATGTGCGCGCGCGTGTGTGTGTGTGTGCGTGTGTGCGTGTGTTTGCGTGTGTTTGTGTGTCTGTGTGTTTGTGTGCTTGTGTGTTTGTGTGTTTATTGTGTTTGTTGCGTGTGCCGTGTGTGTGTGTGTGTGTGCGTGTGCTGCGTGTGTTGTGTGTGTGTGTGTTTGCTGTGTGGTTGTTGTGTGCTCGTTGTGTGTTTGGTGTGTGTGTGTGCGTGTGTGCGCGTGTGCGTTTGTGTGTGCGTATGTGCGTGCGTGTGCGTGTGCGTGTGTGTGTGTATGTGTGTTTGCGTGTGTGTTTGTGTGTGTTTGTGTGTGCGTGTGTGCATGTGTGCGTGCGTGCATGTGTGCGTGTGTGCGTGTGCTTGTGCGTGTGCGTGGGCGTGTGCGTGTGCGCGCGCATGTGTGTGTGTGTGTGTGCGTGTGCGCGTGTGCGCGTGTGCGCGTGCGTGCGTGCGTGCGTGCGTGCGTGCGTGCGTGCGTGCGTGCGTGCGTGCGTGCGTGCGTGCGTGCGTGCGTGCGTGCGTGCGTGCGTGCGTGCGTGCGTGCGTGCGTGCGTGCGTGCGTGCGTGCGTGCGTGCGTGCGTGCGTGCGTGCGTGCGTGCGTGCGTGCGTGCGTGCGTGCGTGTGTGCGTGTGTGCGTGGGTGCGTGTGTGCGTGTGTGCGTGTGTGCGTGTGTGCGTGTGTGCGTGTGTGCGTGTGTGCGTGTGTGCGTGTGTGCGTGTGTGCGTGTGTGCGTGTGTGCGTGTGTGCGTGTGTGCGTGTGTGCGTGTGTGCGTTGTGTGCGTGTGTTCCACCCTGTGCGTGTGTGCGTGTGTGCGGTGTGGCACGTGTGCGTGTGTGCGTGTGTGCGTGTGTGCGTGGTGCTGTGGATGCGTGTGTGCGTGGTGCGTGATGCCGTGTGTGCGTGTGTGCGTGTGTGCGCGTGTTCGTGTGTGCGTGTGGTGCGTGTGTGCGTGTGCTTGTGGATGCGGTGTGTGCGTGTGTTGCGTGGTGTGTGCGTAGTGTGCGTGGTGTGCGTGTGTGGTGGGTGGTGGGTGGTGTGGGTGTGGTATGTGTTGGGGTTTGGGGTTGTGGGTGTGTGTGGTGTGGGGTGGTACTGGGGGTGTGTGGGGTTGTGTGTGTGTGCGTGTTGCTGTGTGGGGTGGGTGGGTGGGTGTGGGTGTGTTTGTGTGTGTGTGGGTGTTGTGGGGTGGGGTGGGTGTGGGTGTGGGTGGGCGTCTGGTGAGTTGGTGTGTGTGTGTGTGCGTGGTGTGTGTGTGTGTGTGTTTGTGTGTGTGTTTGTGTGTGTGTGTGTGTGGGTGGTGGGTGGGTGGGTGGGTGGGTGGTGGGTGGGTGTGGGTGGGTGGGTGGGTGGGTGGGTGGGTGGGTGTGGGTGGGTGGGTGGGTGGGGGGGGGGGGTGGGGGGGGGGGGGGGGAGGGGGGGGGGGGGGGGGGGGGTCGGGGGGTGGGGGGGGGTATGGGGGTATTGGGTGTAGGTGTGGGTGTGGGTGTGGGTGTGGGTGTGGGTGTGGGTGGGTGTGGGTGCTGGTATGGGTGTGGGTGTGGGTGTGGATGTGGGTGGGTTCTTGGAGCCGTCCTTGGCGCCGTCTTGGGCCATCTTGGATGCATCTTGGGCCTTCTGGGGGGCCGCGGATGCTGTCCTTTTGAAACAGAAAACCGGCTGCCCAACAGCGGCCTTTGCACTGGTTCTCGTGCCGCTGTTTTCCGTACCTGTTTCGGGCGTCCTAATTATCAACGAGGTCACCTTGTTCGGATCTAGAAGTTGAGAAAGGTGTCGAAGCAAGTGTAGCCAGAGCTGATAAGGGAGGGTACTTCGAGACGGGCTGCGCATTGTAACGCACGTCGTGAGGTTGGGGAGAGGGGAGGAGATCATCGGCTTCCACCCGGTTGTTCTCGCAGCTCCTCTAGAACGAGATTACGCGGTCTTTTTACACCTCACATCGATTGTTCAGTGGTTTGATTGCCATGTTCGTGTGGTTCTGCACCTTGTCCTCTGTCATGTGGAAATTACCAGCATACTTGCTCGAGCCAGACGCGTTTGTTCCTCATCTAGCGCGATGCTTGAACTCGTGGATTTGCTGTTGCTGCCTGGAAATAGGGCTGCCTCCTCAGATGCCAGCTGATTCAGACATTCTGCCAACTGAACTAATATCGAGGGAGTGTGCGGAAGTGACGTGACAGAGCAGATCTAAAGGCACAATGGGGAGGGAGAGTTGGAAGCGGGAACGGGATGCGCCCGCTTGCAAGACTGCTCCTGCGCGAGGTCGGGGC
Organism: Prorocentrum cordatum; assembly: GCA_963575745.1. Classification (NCBI taxonomy): domain Eukaryota; class Dinophyceae; order Prorocentrales; family Prorocentraceae; genus Prorocentrum; species Prorocentrum cordatum. Next base: position 199,293 of record CAUYUJ010018971.1, on the reverse strand, counting down.
CACGATCCTGGTGCGCCCCGTGAAAGACGAGGCCGGGCGGGGCGCGGGCAAGTTTCAAAGCACGCGCGCGCAGGAGAGGCAGAGCGGGGCACCGCTGCCCACGCAGTCCAGCACACCCAAGGAACGCAGCGTTGGTTGTTACCCTGAATATTCAAAAATAGTCTAAGAATAGTCTGGGGACGAATTGTTTTTATGTGTTGTTTGCATTTGTTTGAATATATTTGGACTATTAAATTTTTTCGTCTAAAATCCTCTTGCAGGGGACAGGCCCGACCTAAAGCGTGCCTGGGCCTCTGCGAGAGCGCCCGCCCGCTGGAGGCACCGGCAGCAGACAGAAAAACTCTCACGGGCTCCGGGCGGACGGGGCGGCGGTGCCCTTGCCCCCCTGTCCTCATCTTGGCTCCCCGTCCCCGGCGCACTGTCGCGCAGCTCTCGCCTCCTCCTCCTCCTCCTCCTCCTCCCTCCCTCCCTCCCTCGCTCCCTCCATCCATCCATCCATCCATCCATCCATCCATCCATCCATCCATCCATCCATCCATCCATCCATCCATCCCTCCTCCTCCTCCTCCTCCTCCTCCTCCACCTACTCGTTCTCTTCCTCCTCCTCCTCCTCCTCCTCCTCCTCCTCCTCCTCCTCCCTCCCTCCCTCCCCCTCCCTCCCTCCATCCATCCATCCATCCATCCATCCATCCATCCATCCATCCATCCATCCACTCCACCTCCTCCTCCTCCTCCTCCTCCTCCTCCTCCTCCTCTCTCGTCTCCTCCTCCTCCTCCTCCTCCTCCTCTCCTCTCTCCTCCTCCTCCCTCCCTCCCCCCTCCCTCCCTCCCTCCCTCTCCCTCCCTCCCTCCCTCCCCCCTCCCTCCCTCACTCCCTCCCTCCCTCCCTCCTCCCTCTCCTCCTCCGCCTCCCCCGCCTCCTCCTCCTCCTCCTTCTCCTCCTCCTGCCCCCTCCCCCCTCCTCCCCCTCCGCCTCCTGTCCGATCCTGGGACCTGCCGCCGCGGACACCGGCCTCGGCTCTCGAGTCGGGCCGCCGGGCTGCGCTCCTCTGCCCTGCGCTTGTCGCCCTTTCGTCTCTCCCCCCGTCCTGCTCGCGCCGGAAGCTGCTCCGCTGCGGCCGCCGACCGGCAACAGCAGAAACGTGTGGCCCCGCGTGCCCTTCGGAGGGCAGCAGCGAGCGAGAGCATCTGGTGGCGGCAGGCGCGCGCGCGGACGAGCGGTCCCAGCCGCCCGGCGCCCGCCGCCCCTCGTCTCGGCAGCGGCGCGCAGGGGCGCGGGGCGGCGGGCCGCCCAGAGCGAGGCGAGGCCATCGGCCGGGGGAGCGGTGGCGCTTGGGCGCCCCGAGGGGATAGGGGCCCAGGCCCCTACGACGGGAGGTTTCTCGCTATGTTCGGCCTCTGGGGGGCCTCACCGGCCCTCGGAAGCGTCCAAGAACGACTCAGGATGAACCGCCGGTCTTGGGGAAGGGGTCGAGACCTCTGTTTGTCGACGACATGATGAAAACAAAAAGAAATCATGACGTCGGGGTTCTGGGGATGCGGACTGACAGCGGATCGCAGGCCCTCAGCTCCAGGCGCTGCCACGACGCCGAGCGCTTCCGCCCGGCTTCGGGCCCCGGGGCCCTCACAGATCGAGGCGTCTCGGAAAATGGCGCAGAACGATGGGGTGTGGGATTTGGGCCGTGATTTGTCGCGACGCTGCAGGTTTTGCGCAACGTCGGATCTTAGAGAAGACCGAGGTTCCGAACGGAACCTGGGGTTTCCGTTGGGGACCTCTCTACGCATGTACCTTTTAGTCCCTGAAGTTGTAGTCTTCACCGCAGATGCAGTCGTCATTCGAACCCAGATACCTCGATGAGAGATCACCCCCGCTTCGCCGATGAAACCCGAAGCTCGTCTTATTCAGATCCTCCCCCCTCCTCCTCCTCCTCCTCCTCCTCCTCCTCCTCCTCCTCCTCCTCCTCCTCCTCATTCTCCTGATTGTCATCCTCCCCTTCCTCGTCTTCGCATGTGTTGTTTGTTGTGTCTTAACAACGGTTCAGACACGGCTTCCGCAACGGCGAGCAGTGGTATTGGAAAAAGGTGCAAGCGGCGTTCAGATTTGGCGATGGCTAGCGCCCAACTTGACGAGGCGCCGATGGTGTCCAGATTCACCGATGGCCAGAAGCCGTCTGTTACTTGAAGACCGTATGTCGTTCGCCTTCGCGCATGTCGGGGAATTTGGCGGTCGCCACAGCATAATGCAAGCCGCTAAGCCGCTTGTTTTATCCGGCGGGGGGGCCTTTCGCACAAGCTTTTTCTGCGTTCAAAGATTCCAATCCACTGAATTCCGTTTTGCCTGTGCGTGGCAATTCTGTCCCCCCACACCAAATTAAGACGCTACGGTTTCAAATCTCTGTAAATGGAGAAAGTGGCATCAATGGCGCTGCACGCCAAAAACAACGACCTGCATTCATTCTGCTTGTGGCGAACCTAGAGTTGGGCGCACTGGCGTCTGAGTCCACACATCCACCCACTCGGCGAACTCTTTCTTTGTTGTTCGAGGGCGGTTCCATCTTTCGCGTGAAGTGGTAACTGGTGGAGGCCGTGCTGAAGTCCACGACCTGCTCTTCATGGTCTTCTGACCACTTGCCGTACCGAACCTGGGACCTTCCAAGTTTTCAATGGAATCGTGTAACATACATGTTTCCTGCTGTATGGGTTGTGCAGCCACCGCGGGTGTGTGCACAAACAAGCACATTTCGACGGACAAAGACCGCGAGACTACCAGTCTCAAGCTGCAGCTTGTCGCTGAGGAGCCAGGCGTTCAGCGTGGTGCGCCAGGACCGTCAAAACGATCCGGGACGAAAAGCCAGTCCTTGGGAAAAGGTCGAATCAAGGTATCGAGGGCCTGGAGGTGCGAAGCTACCGTTTGTGCAGTCTGCGTGATTCGCCCCGAAGGGCTTGCGCCCAGACTGCCGGCCCTGGATGCTTGAGTACGGGGCACAGGAGATGGTTGGTAGGACGTGGGGGGGCGACGACCAGGAGAGGCAGCCGGCAGGGACCAGGCGGTTAGACGCCCCCCCCATCCCCTCCCCTTCCCTCCCGATCCCCTCGCCCTTCTCGTCCTCGTCGTACCCATCCTGCCACCCAGGGCCACTCGAAGCCTTCGACGACCGTCGAGAATCTTGCTTTTCCTCCACCTTCTCCTCCTGGGCAGGTGGGCAGGGAGAAGGGGGAGGTGACTTGAAGGGGGAACGGCAAGTAGCGAATAGGAGCGAGGGGTGGGATGAGATTGCGGGGGGCAAGCTGCTCGAGGAGGAAGAAGGTAGAGGAGGAAGGGAGATGAGGAGGCGCAGAGGAGGGGGGGGGGGTGTTTGACGCCATTCGTGGGTGGAACACTACATTGATGCAGCGGGACGGCGTCTGCTCCACACGCACAGGCTCATATCTCGAAGGAACGGAAGGGAAAGGGAGGAGAGAAGAAGAGGAGGAGGACGAAGAAAGAGTACGGACGAGGAGGAGGAGGAGGAGGAGGAGGAGGAGGCGCGCTGCCCTGAGAGCCCCGTTCGTGGGACGGCGGGGCCAGGAGCGCTGCCGCCGTGGTGCCTGGCCCGCCTCGGCACCCGTCCCTCTCGCTTCGTGGCTGCCTCTGGTCGTTCCCCTCGGTCCTCGCCCGTGGAAGCCCTGCCTCTGGTCTGCCCGTGGAAGCCCTGCCCCGCCTTGAAGTGCCCATCGGTCGTCGAAAGTAGGTATTTTTGGATTCCCAGACTTCAATCTACTTTAAGCGCCTTCCTACTTCAATGATCGAATGGCTTCCCCATCTTCAATCCTCTTCAGGGGGCGGGCGGAGACCCAATCTACTTTCAACGCCTTCCTACTTCATGTTTCTACCTACTTCTTCCGACCGATGGGTATGGAAGGACGTCGCCGAAGAAGTCCAGTCTGATGACGCTGAGGACCACAGCGGAAGCCCACGCCAAGAAACACCTTGCTTGCCTCCAGGATGCCCTGGGTTTCGTGGGTTTCGATGTTCTTGCTATGGAAAGCGTGATTCTGCAACACCAAAAATCGATGGACGTCCTGGGGTCTCGGGGCTGGGTTTCTCGTGGGAGGTTTCTTGTGGTTCAGTTTCTACTGCATGGCCAAGTGCTCGATGGTCTCTTGGCACAGCTGCGGCGTCGTATCCAGAGTGGCCAGCTCCAGGAAGGACGCCGCGCCTATGTGGAGGTGGGGCGAGCCCGTGTTGCCCTGGCCGCCTTTCACCTTGTCCGCACAGGTCTTCCTTTGCACCACGCCCGCGTCCACGCCAGTGTTGCCCCCCTCCATCAGGAAGAAGCCCCACAAGCTGCTCGACAGTTGCAGCATCATCTGTGCGTTGTTCCGGCTCGTTGTCTCGATCACGACCATCTCTTCCCCCATCCCCATGTTGTTTGGTCCATTCGATCTGCCATCGTTGAGGGCGTTGCTGTCCCTCTGCCGATGCGTCCATCGCTGGTATCCCAGATCTCGGCCCGCGGCTTCCGCCCGCTCCTGCTCACCACGCCATTTCTAGGGCCGCTGGCGTGAGCCCGAACGTGTTTGAGGTGTGCATCAGGTTCGTTCTCTTCACTCGGCGGCGAGCGAGGAGGGGCAGTGAGAAGGAGAAGGCCCTCTCAGGAGGCTGTGGGGCTTCTCAGAAGGCCCCAGGCCTTCTGAGAGGTTTCCTGCGCCTTCGGGGAAGGCCTAGACAATTTTTCAGAAGGCTGGGTGGGGGACTTCCGAGCCTTCTCAGAAGTTCCGCCCCTTCTCACTTCTCCCCCAGGCGCGCCATCGATTCACGACCGCATGGGCCGCAGTAATACACTAGTAGTGCCTCGGGCCGAGTGTCAAATAACGTAGCACGTGCAGGGCAAGAAGCCGGGGTACGCTGCGACATGGTGCGACCGTGTCTCAGACAAGACGCCCAGTTCGCACATGCTGTCCTGCACCAAGGATATACACTAGTAATTACCAATACCGAATCGATGTTCCACAGTTTGTGAGCATGTGTGGCGTGCGTTGTGCGAGGCCGCATGCTGTTGTACAATCAGTTCTCGCTCGCCACCTTAGTATACCCATCCTGGTGGCTTCTGCTTCCGTCACCTCTGGAAGTCCTAGATGTTGTAATGCTATGTTTCGTCTTTTGGTGCCCTCGTCGCTGAGACGTGGCCTGAGACTCCCCACGTGCATTGTCCCAAGAACTTTGCCAACGTCGGGGTCCTGGAAGTGGCGGAGGATGTTGTTTGTTCTGTCCAGCCAGCTCAAAAGGCGAAGGCGCAAAAGTTCGTGAGGAATGCTGTGATTTATTGGTGCAGCACGGCATCGCCAGCAAATTGCTGAAAGACTTCAATTGCCTCCTCTTCTCCGTCCTCGTAGTCCTCCGTGTGCGAAATCTGGCAAGGTAGGTCTCCGAGAGTTTTCTTGACGACAAAAGAAAAAAGCATTCCAAAAGCATCGAAATAATGAAGCACACGCTGTCGTGTGATTCCTTATGTAAATTTGTTTTTTTGGACTGGGCGAAACCTGTGATCGAATTGCCGAAAGTGGGACACATGCTCGTCGATGTGCCTTTAATTATCGTGCGCATGCAAACGGCTTCGGCAAGTACTCCCCAAGACGGCCCGACTGTCTTCCTTGGCGCCTTTCGAAGACAGGTGCTCTGACCTGCTTTGCCCTGCCGAATGCCATTTTTGATACCCTTATCGTCCGAAAAGGTCTGGCAAGAGAAAGTTCGATCGTCAACCCATGCGTCCCACGAAATCTGTCTGCAGTCCGTTCCTCCAAGCTCGGGTGTTGGTGATAGTCCTTCTCCTCTCCATTCTCGTTGCGTCATCTCCTGCATTGGTGCGACCAGGAAACGCTTCTTATCAGGATGTGAGAAAACACACAGACACAATTAGTCGTCGATCCCCCAGAAAATATGGGAAAATATAGGAAGTGGTGGGGAAGACAAAAACCCAAAAGGCATGGGGAAATGTTGGGAATCTGGTTATTTGTAGTTATTCCTGTGTATGTGTGTGTGTGTGTGTGTCCCAGAGCCCCTTCATCTTAGGCCCACGAACCCGTCCTGCCAACGTGACTCGCAACCTGTGTACCTCTGCGTGTCGCCGCTGCCGCCACGCGATGCTGATCTCGTCGACGTTTCTCCTGCTGGCGCCGAAGACCTTGGAGCCGCCGGGATACTGACTGCAGCTCCGCTTCCGTGTCGTCGAAGACTGTCGACCCAGTGTTTTCAAACTCTATCTTGTGCCAGCCTCGTGTAGTCGCTCGCGGAGCCGTCCTTGTAGCGCCAGTAGCTCCACGCGCCGCTGTCTGACACTGTCGTAGTCCACTACGTTGTTCACGTTCGGCGGGTTGACCTTCTGCATGGCCTCTCGGATGCCTTCTGATAATTGATTCCACGCTTCCTGCACGTCACCGGGGTCCCATATCTATTTCCATTCGGTCTCGGGGATGTCGTCCTCCGCCTTCCACTTCTTTCAGGAAATCAGGTCTACGATATCGCCGTGCTGTATGCCTTCATCGACGTCGCGGTTCGCCGCTGGTGCGTAGGTCTCAAGTAGGGATTTCTGCATTTGCACGTCGAATTCCGCCAGTGTTGGTACGTAGTCATGTAGGTAAGTGTTCCAAGTCTCTGCAAGTTCTTCCCAAGCCGGTCCAAGGTGTTAAGGCGCATGATCCTCTCGCTCATCACTGCGGGCTCTGCCACGTGTTTGATAGTGCTAGTGTGTTGCCCTTGGTAGTACGTTGGCACCGTTTTCCCAGATGTGTCAAACATTCGGAGGTGGTTCTCTTCCAAGAACTCCCGTGCTTGCTTTGAAACGTTCGATTCCAATGCCATTTCTGCTGTTCCAATCTGCTCGTCTTCCCTGCTGAATTGACGTCCTGTGAATTCCGTTTGCACTTCGAAATTCCATTTACAGTCGCCCGCCACGACCCCATGCACGCGTGGCCTATTCTGTCAATCTCCGTTGCGATCCATCCAAGTTTCTGTTTGGTGACGTTGCGCAGCAGGTTGGCGGCCATGCCCTTGGGCGGGATGTAGATCGGAAGGATCGCCATGGATGTGCCACCCAGTGAGAACCTCGCCATGCCAACTCTGGCTGTGATGATCATGTGCGGTGGCGGCACGGCGACCTGCTGGAGCGTGCCGTACATGCGTTTGCTGAAAAAAAGGTTGCCCACGCCGCGCGAGTTGTCCCTCGCTTTCCGCGAACCCATCTGGACGCACTTGTGGTGGGGGAGTTGGCACTGGGTCACGTCGGCGTCGTCGACCCATCTGCCAGTACCGATGGCCACCACAAACTCTGTGTTCTGTTGTGCAGGCGTCGGTATCTCTTCCAGCGGAGAAAATCTGCCCACTTAGCATTGTGATATATATATATATATACACACCAGCTTCATTGGTGCGGGGCGAGGGAGTGCGCATGCAAACGGCACGTGCTGCAGATAATCTGCCCGAGTCGGCCCTGTCCCCGCGTGCTGCCCTTCTGCGCCACGCTCACCAAAATGGGTGGCGTGAGCGGAGGGGGCGCGGGGGGGATCTCGCAGGGCCTCCTGGGCGGCCCGAGCTGCTCCCCGGAAGCGGCGACGCGGAGAGGGAGGAGGAGGCAGGGAAGTGAGGACTGCAGAGCCGCGCGCCCAGCAGCGGGGAGGGGAGGTCGACGAGACGGCGAGCGGAGTCAGCGGACCGCCGAGCAGCGCGAACAAGACGACCAACGCGACCAACGCGACGGGGCGACCGACCGCCAAGGCGGCGACCTCTGCGCTCGTCCGTCCGCTTGGCGAGGCCCGCTGCTGGATTTAGGGGCGGGCCTGCGAGCGGGCCGCAGGCTACCGCCGGGGGAGGGGGGAGGAGGGGGGAGAGGGGGGATGAGTGGGAGGTGGGGGGAGAGGGGGGGGGGGGGGGGAGGGGGGGGGGGGGGGGAAAGAGAGTAAGGGGAGGGAGGAATGGGGGGGGAGAGGGGATGAGGGAGGAGGAGGTAGGGGGGGGGGAGGGGGGAGAGGGAGGAGGAGGGGGAGGGGGGGAGGGAGGGGGGAGGGAGAAGGGGAAGAGGCTGGAGGGGGAGGGGGGAGAGGAGGGGCACGAGGAGCAGAATGTGGAGGGGGGGGGAGGAGGGCAGCGACGAGGGCGGGTGCGAGGACAGCGTGCTTGCTCAGGACGCGCAGGCTTTCTGCTTACCTGAACAGCATCTCAGGTGCACCCGCCAAAGCCAGCGCCACTTTGCCATTCCAGCTGAGGGCGCACCCTGCCCATCGGCACCGATATGCCATAAGTCATCCTCGCGCTGGCGGCCTCTCATCGCTCTGGCCGTCTCTGGCTACGATATGGTGGTTGTCCAGCGGGCGGTCTGCGAAAGTGGTTTTGGTGTTGTTGGCCGGGGGGCGTACTGGTGTGTTGGATGTTGTTCGTATCTGAGTTCTGCTGATAAGACAGGGTCTTTGATTTAGTTGGGTCTTGCAGCTGAGCCCCCAGGGAATACACATATATATATATATGTGTAGATGTACATACACCTATAAATATATGTGTCGAAGACGCCTATGGTGAAACAACGCCGCCCCCTGATGGTTGGGATACGCCTATGTGGCCAAACGTTTGGGCAGAGTTTGGCTACGCTATTGGACCATGCGTTCTCCCAGCCGTCGTGGAAGCCCTTCGGGAAACACGGGGGGGAGGAAAAGGAGAATGAGGAGAAGGAGGTAGAAGGAGCATAAGGAGAAGGACGAGGAGACCTGTTGGGAGCTTCTTGCGAATTTGGAGCTTCCTGGGGGCCTCTTGGAGGCCTCTTGGGCCCTTGGGCCTCGAAGGGGCATTTGGGGGCTTCTTTTGGGCCTCTTTGGTCGTCTTACGGCGTTCCTGGCCCGTCTGACGCAGTTGGAAGCCGTCTTGGGAGCCTCTCTCAGTCCTCTTGGGGCCCTTTTGGGGCGCTTCAGGATCGTCTGAAAGGCCATCTTGGGCGTCTTGGAGGCTTCTTGTGCCGTCTTGAGGTCCTTCGGGGGCCGTCTTGGGAGTTTCTGTTCTGGGGCCATCGTGGGGGCCTCTTATGCGATCTTCTTAGGGACCCCTTGGGCCGTCGGAAGGCCGTTTTGAAGCAAATGCCCCAATCCTTCAAACACTTGAGGAAAATCACTGATTGTGGCCTCTTCGGGTCGTCTTGGAGGACCTCTTGGAGGCCTGCTGGGCCATCTCAACGGCCTCCCGGGCGCTTTTTGGGCCCTCTTGGGCTCCCCTGGACCATTCCTGTTGGCCTTGGAGACATGTCGGAGGGAGCACGTCCTGTGGACGCTGGGAAGTGGGGGTCGAACCAGGAGGGGGAGGAGGAGGAGGAGGAGGAGGAGGAGGAGGAGGAGGAGGAGGAGGAGGAGGAGGAGGGTGGTGCCTGAAATGGAATAGGAGGGGTCGAACCAGGGAGGGGGCGGGGGGCCCTGAATTGCAGGGGGGCTTGGCATCGCTCGGACGTCTCTCTTTCTTCTCGGCGGGGACCGTCGAGGAGCATCTCGGGTCATCTTTCGAGACAGTACACGCACGAAAGCTACAAATACACGGGGAAGGGACGGCCGAGCGATGGCGCGTTCCCCCTCTCCAGTGGGAGCTGACGACGGCCGAGCGCCGGCACCTGCGCCGGCGCCGTCGGGCCACGACGACGACGATGACGACGACGACGACGACGACGACGACGACGACGGCGGCGACGACGACGGCGACGACGCCGACGAGAACGGCGACGATGACGACGTCGACGACGACGACGGCGACGACAAGCGACGATGACGATGACGACGACGGTGACGACGACGACGAAGACGGCGACGATGACGACGTCGACGACGACGACGACGACGACGAGCGACGATGACAACTACAACGACGACGACGACGACCACGACGGCGACGACGACAACGACGATCGAACCTCAGTAGGATGTGATTCAGGCTTGATCGAGCCCCAGTAAGATTCCAGCAGAAATGGATCGAGCTTTTATTCCATAGGACTGTAGCAGAGCTGGATCCAGCTATAGAAGGATTGTATGTGAGATGGTTGGAGCCTTGGTAGGACTCAACTAGAGCTTGATTCAGCGATGTCTGGATTCTGTAAGAGTTGGACCGAGCCCGGCTAGGATGATTGAAACTTCTTAGCTGATTTAGGATCCCATGCGAGCTCGACCGAGCCCGAGCAGGATCCGGTTAGAGATGGATTCCGCTACGGTGGGATATTCCATGAGAGGTGGATCGAGCCCGACCAGGATGCTGTGCAAGTTGTGCCCAGATCTAATGGACTTGCATCAGGAGGGAAAAAAAACATAGACACAATTAATCGTCGACCCCCAGGAAAAATGGGAAAATATGGCAAGTGGGGGGAAGACAGAAACCCAGAAAATATGGGAAAATATGGGGAATCCTTTTATTTGTGTGTATTTATTTGTGTGTCCTGGGGCCCCTTCAATAATGGACTTGCATCAGAGCTTGATTGAGCCTTCGTAGGGTCCCACCACGGGGAGCAGGGGGCCCCATCTCCCGCTTCGACCTCCCCCCGTGGACACGGGGGTTGATGGGCCACTGTTCCACCACCACTATGCACCATGGGTAGGACGGGGGAGGTCCTCCTCCTCCTCCTCCCTTTCCTCCTCCTCCTCCTCCC
>CAUYUJ010018971.1:153570-188550 GCA_963575745.1 Prorocentrum cordatum | reverse complement strand
CTGTGCGGCGGGCGCGCGGCGCGAGCATGGTGGCGCGGGCAGTGTCGCCTGGCGGCGATTCTGAATGGAGGCAGGAGCCTCGGAATCTCGTGCGGAAGGCGGAACGGACGGCGGCACGGCGGGCGCTGCTGGCGGCGGACTACGGCCTGGCCGCAGCCAAGGCAGGGGTCCAGAGGCGGCGCGGCGAGCTGCAGGCCGTGCAGAGCGGTTGTGCGGCCATCCTGGGGGGGGCCGGAGCTGGCCGACCGCGTCGCGGCGCTCGTCCTGGCCCTCTGGGGCTTTGCTGCAGGGCATGGCGCCGCTCTTCGGAGGAGGCCCTGGGGGGGGGAACGCGGCGCTGCATGCGGACGGCAAGGGGCACAGCACTGCTTCGGCCGGCCGCGAGCAGCTGCGCAGGCTGCGCAGCGGGAGGCGCCGCCTGCGGCGACTGGTGCTGGAACCTGGCGGGCGCCCCCCCCCTCCTTCCTGCAGGGTGCCGACGAGGACGCGCGGATGGCTTGACTGGCAGCGGACGGCGCCACCACGGAGGTCTTGGGCCAGTTCGACCTCGAGTGTGACGGGGCGGCGCACGAGTTCACGGCTCTCGCGCCGGCTGTGGCCTTCGCGGGTGGCTTGGAGGCGGGTCGGCGGCTGGCGGAGCGCTCTGCCTGGTCGGGCGCGAACGGGAACGTGGACACCTCGACCGACGAGGCGAACGACGAGGACGAAAACGCGCTGCAGAACATAGAAAATATCGAAATCGCGGCAGCTTCGGAGGAGTCGGAGGGCGGCTGCGAGTTCGACGGCGACGACGGCGGCGAGCTCGCCGAAGGCTCCTCGGGCGGGGAGCTGGACGCCAAGTCGCAGAGCGAGCTTGGGAGCGACTTCGACGTGTCGGAGGAGGCATGCGAGCCCGACGGCAACGACGGCGGCGAGCTCAGCGCGGGCCTCTCGCGCGGGCTCGGCGCCAAGTCGGAGTGCGAGCTCCAGGGTGACTCCGACGAGGACGCGGAGGAAAGCGACGGCATGGAGGGAACGGACTTGGGCCGATTTGCGTCGATGCCAGGCGGAGAAGAATGTGGCCAGGACCACGGAAGCGATCGCCAACGTGGAGACCTCGCGCGCCACGCGCGGAAGTCTTGGCGGAGGTCCGCAGGGCAGTGGACGCCAAGATGGGTTCCGACTCTTTTGGATTATGTTTGAATCTGTTCTGATTATTTTGAATTTTTCGTTGGAAATCCGCTTGTAGGAGGGAAGGCGGGGAGGGGGATGGGGGGGGAAAAGGGGGGGAGGGGGCAAGGGTGGGAGGGAGGGGCAAGCCAAGGCACCAAGAGGCATGAGGCGGGCAAGGGCAAAGGGCAACGGCAAGCGGGCGGGAAGGCCCGCGATATGGCGGACGCGGGCGCCATGGCCTGCCCCGCGAGGCGGGGCGGCCGGAGAGGCGAGGCCCTGAACGCCGGCGCGCGGAGCCGCCTGGCGCGCAGTCAGGCCGCGGGGGATGGGCTTGACCCGCCCCATCGAAACACGTCGTCGTCGTCGTTGTCGTCGTTGTCGTCGTCGCCGCCGTTGTACGTCGTCCGTTGACGGCGCCGTCGTCGACGCGGCCGCGTCGACGATCGAGGGTCGAAGTGTTGGAACTGCTGGTTTTTTTGTTTCCACTTGGAACCATGTGGAGGCGGAGATCGTCGCCGTCGTCGATCGTGGTCAATCATCGTCGTCGCCGCCGCCGTCGTCATCTTCGCCGATCGTCATCGTCGTTGCCATCGTTGCCGTCAGCGTTGCCGCCGTCGGTCGTCGTCGGTCGTCGTCGGTCGTCGCCTTCGCCGCCGGCAGTCGACGTCGTTGCCATCGACGTCGTCGTTTCGGAGCCTTTCGGGACGTCTCTCGGGAGCTTCGTCGCCACGGTCGGACGCATTTCGGAAAACTAGCAAGGTTGGACTTTAGTTGGGGTCCACACCCGGCGGGGCTAGGGCATGGATATATATATATATATATACATATATATATATATACACATATACATATATGTATATATAGCGTTCTGGAATGCTCTCAGGCGTTATGGAGCGCTCTGAGAAGGCCGCAGCGCCCGATATTTTCGCTGGGCGTCGCGTAGTGGGGGACCGATAAACGGGGGGGCAGTGAAGTTGGAAGCAGAAAAGGGGCCTAATTGGGGCCCCAGCAGGGGGCCCATTTAGGCCCGAAAGGGGGCTTTTGGGGCCCGAATAGCGAGCGCACCTTTCTTCCCCTTCTCTTATCGCCCCCCCATGATTTTAAGCGAGGTCCAAGTTCGGCCTCCACCTCCACACGGCTCGGCAAATCGGCCAAGCCCCAGCCATTCTGGGGTGGATTTCCCACGCCTCCAGCGTCGGAGGTTTGGGTCGTCGCCGGCGTCCTCGTGGCCGCCGCGGCCGCCGCGTCGATGGGCGGGAATTCGACGGTTTGCGTGTGTGTGTGTGTTGTGTGTTGTGTGTGTGTTGTGTGTTGTGTGTTGTGTGTGTTGTGTGTGTGCGTTGTGTCTTGTGTGTTTGTTGTGGTGTGGTGCGGTGCGGTGCGGTGCGGTGCGGTGCGGTGCGGTGCGGTCTGGTGCGATGTGGTGTGGTGTGGTGTGGTGCGGTGTGGTGTGCCCATTCGATGCGGGATTCTTCCACGTCTGGCTCTTCCCTCCCCCTCCCTGTGCGCGGCCGCCCTCGTCCTTTTCCCTTCCTTGCAGGCCGGTCAGTTAGCCCTGTGGTTGCCCCGAAGTGCCGCACGCGGGAGCGAACCGCCTCTGCCTCGCTGCCAAAGGGAAACGTGTAGGGGGGGGGAGGGCTTCGCTGGGCTGCTCGAGACCTCCGGAGCCAAAGCTCGCCATCGCGTCGCCGTCGCTGCCGCGAGGGGGGGAAAGGACGGCGAGGGGGGAATGAGGCGAGGGTAGCAGAAGGAGGGCAAAGACGAGGAGAACGTTGACGAGGAGGAGGAGTAGGCGCAAGAGAAGGACGCGGAGGGTGGAGGGTATTACAGGCGGGGGTATTTGTATATATATATATACATATTGTGAGAGAGAGAGAGAGAGCTCGCAAACACGAGAGATAGAAACAAAAGAGAGAGAGAGATCAATAACGAAAGAGGGAGAGAGACAGGTAACTTGTGCTTCATTTATAGGGCTGACAAAAGGCCGATAAGGAGGTTGGAACCAACGACGGGACAACCATTGGGACAAGCGTCTCCATCAATCTAACAATCGCTATAGGTTTCATTATCTATATGCCACGATGCCATTATAGTATTGGATATACCGATACATCGATCTCACAGTCAAGCTCACGATCTATCCATGGATATCACTATCCATCGACCCCACTCTCTATAGACCACAATATAGCACCCGGCGCTACTACCTAATCATGCCTTTATCCACCGATGCCATTATCAGCCGCACTGGCGATCTCTCGATTGACCTCGCCAACGACCTGCTTATCCATTTCACCACCCGTTCATCGATCTCCCTATATATATCTATATATATATATACACATCGACCTCGCTATCCTCCGGTCGATCCCACGACCTGTCGATCTCCCTACCAGCCGTCGGGGCAGACATCGACAGTCGTCGGGACGACCGCGGGACAAGCACGGGACAACAACGAGAGAGTCCTCGGGGCTCGCGGGGCCCTCGGGGCCCTCGGGGCTCGGGGCCTGCGCCGCCCGTCCTCCCCCCCCCCCCCCGTCCGGTCCGCCGCCGACCCCCCCTGCCAGGATGAGGAGGGAGAGGACGGGGAGGAGGAGGAGCAGGAGGAGGGGGAGGAGGAGGAGGGGGAGGGGGAGGAGGAGGAGGAGGAGGAGGAGGAGGAGGAAGAGGAGGAGGAGGAGGAGGAGGAGGAGGGGAGGAGGGGGAGGAGAGGAGGAGGGGAGGGGGAGGAGGAGGAGGAGGAGGGAGGAGGAGGAGGAGGGAAGGGGGGAGAGAGGGAGATGAGGAGGAGGGAGGGGAAGTGGGAGCAGGAGGAGGGAGAGGAGGAGGAGGAGGTAAGGAGGAGGAGGAGGAGGAGGAGGAGGAAGAGGAGGAGGGGGAGGAGGGGGAGGAGGGGGGAGGAGGGGGAGAGACTTGTGCTCCGACGCCGCCGTGGCGACGGCGCGGGATCTCGCGCCTCGCCCCTCGCCCCGCGCACGCAGAGCTCGCCCTCGCACGCGCACGCCGCGAGCACGGCACCGAAGCCGCTTTTTCCCGTTGCGGGGTCGCCGCGCTGCGCTCCGAGCGCACCCGCCAACCCGCCAAAGGGGGAGCGCGGGCGGGCAGTGCGGCAGGCGGAGAGGGCGCGAGGCAGGCGGCGAGGGAGCGAGGTAGGCGGAAAGAGAGAGAGAGAGGGAGGACGAGAGAGAGAGAGAGAGCGAGAAAGAAAGAGATGGACACAGACACGCATACAGACAGAGGACAGAGAGAAAGAGAGAGAGAGAGAGAGAAAAAAGAGAGAGAGAGAGAGAGAGACTGAGAGAGAAAGAGTGAGAAGACTGAGAGAGAAAGAAGAGTGAGAGAGAGAGAGAGTGAGAGAGAGAGAGAGAGAGCGAGAGGGAAAGAGATGGGCACAGACACGCACACAGACAGAGGACAGAGAGAAAGTGAGAGAGAGAGAAATAGAAAGAGAGAGAGAGAGAGAGAGACCGAGAGAGAGAGAGAGAGAGAGAAACGGCGCGCGTGCACTTGGGCTACAGCATATCTCAAAAGGGAAAGGTGTACGTGTACAGATAGAGAGACCTAGACAGAACAAATAAAACAGGGAATAAGGAATTCATTAAAGGTGAGCGGTGAGGGAGCAGGAGGACGGCAGGAGGAGAAGTACTCAGAGGATCAGAAGGGTCAGAAGCAGCAGCAGCAGTAGCAGCAGGAGGCTCAGGAGAAGGAGGGGGAGAGGAGGAGAAGGAGGCCCAGGAGACGGTGAAGAGGTAAGGCAACGACAGGAATTAGGGAAAGGTGGCGAAAGAAAGGTCAGCACATAATTAAGAAGGGCAATCTCAGAGTTCCACAGTGAGCAGATGCCGTCCTTCCGAGCGCCAGGAGGAGTACACCAGCGGCAATTACGAGCACATTGTTGACGTCACCACCGTTCAGCAGGAGCGCCGATGTGTGACCAGGTCGTGTTAGTGCAAAGGTTTAGCATTGTTGCTGCTCCACGTGCAGATACTCGCATACTTCAGCGTCAGCTCGACCAGTCCGGCTAAAGGACGTCCAGGCTTGGACGCAACCTGTGGCAGGTGATGGAGTGGATGCGAGACTTGCGGGGAAGAAGAAAGCGCGAGGATGTGGAGAAGGGTGAGGAGGACGAGCACGACGACAAAGGAACGAGAGAGGACGACCACGAGGAGAGAAGGAGGAAAAGGCGAACCAAGAGGCGATAGGATTAGAAGGCGAGCCAGAGTGATAGCGAGCAGAGGGTGTGGATGAGGTAGAGAGGGAGATGGAGAATTCAGGAACAGCGGCAGCAGGAGGATATGGAATGGGAGGGCCACTGGAAAGAGTCAGACGGGCGTGAGAGAAAAGGCTGGCGATTGGTCATTTGATTCGTCGCAGTCGCAGGTTGCACGTGAATGGTTAGACTGGAACGGTGTGCCAAAAGGGTGGGTCGTGGGCTGCGCCTGGGCCCTCTCGAGGTCACCAGAGGCCTCCTGAGGTCCTGGGTAGCCTGCGTAGGCCAACAAATGCCGAAGACATCCAAATCATCTTCGAACATCCTTCCTCCCTTAGCATTCTGTCGGGCCTGTCCCTCTACAGGAGGAATATCAAAAAATAGTTAAAACATAGTCTGGGGACTAGTTTTCAGTTAGTATGGTTTGGAGCCTGCTTGCATATGTGTTGACCATGTTTAATTTGTTATCGGAAATCTTCCTTTAGGGGGACAGGCCCGACTTAACCTAAGCACTGCAGCAGTGTCCTTGGATCGCGCCTCTGGACGCTGTGGCCGGCACCTCGTCGCTCCCCCAGGCTGCTTCGAAGGGTTCCAGCTGGAAAAGAGTGTTTGCACTGCTAGGCTTAAGTCGGGCCTGTCCCTCTACAGGGGGAATATACAAAAATAGTCAAACGAATAGTCTGGGGACGATGTTTTGAGTATCTTTTGACCATTTGGGAATATTTGTTGGTATGTTTTTATGTGTCGTCCAAAATCCCCGGACAGGCCCGACCTAATGCTTGCACTGCCAGGCATCTGACTTCGTTTTTGTGTTCAGCCGGAGCGGTTGTTTTCCCAGTCTCGGCCTCCAGGGGGAAATCTCGGCTTCTGGGCACCACCAAAAAATTACGCAACGTCTGGAGTACAAGTGCAACCACTACGTTGAGGACGGGACAGGGCACCCGCCCCGTGCGTACCCCTTCTAGCGACGAGGAAGTACCAGACCTGCCGCGGCCCGCGGCCCTGAGACTGATAGGGCATCCACTTCCTGCGCACCCCCTCTAGTGTTGAGAGATTGCTACGCCTGTCGTGCCCTGGGATCATGGACCTTCGATAGGGACGACGTTCGGGGTCACCCTTTGCGCACCGCCTCTAGCGTAGAGAAGGTGCCAGCTGTGCCGTGCCCTGAAAGCCTGGACCATCAATAGAGATGCCGTTCGGGGACCACCCCCTGCGCACCCCCTCTGGTGTCGAGAACGTGCCACGTGCGCCGTGCCCTGCGAGCCTATATCGTCTAGAGACGGCGCTCAGGGACCATCCCCCTGCACACCCCCTCTCGTGTAGAGAAAGTGCCACGTGTTCCGTGCCCTGCAAGCCTGTACCGTACAGGAAAGACGGCGCTCGGGGACCACCCTTTGCCCAGCCTTCTGGTGTCGAGAACGAGCCACGCTTGCCACCACGGCGGCCGTGCCTGGCGAACCTGAGCCGTACAGAGACGGCTCTCAAGGACATCCTTCTGGGCATCCCATCTAGTGTTGAGTAAGTGCCACGCTTGCCGTGCATTGCGAGCCTGGACCGTATAGAGACGGCGCTCAGGGACCACCCCCTGCGCACACCCTCGGGTGTCGAGAAAGTGCCACGTGTGCCGTGCCTTGCGAGCCTGGACCATCAGTAGAGGCGGCGTTCGGGGACCACCCACCCCCTGCGCACCCTCTTGAGTGCCGAGAAAGTGTCACGCCCGCCATGCCCTGCGAGCCAGGACCGTATAGAGACGGAGCTCTGGGACCACCATTTGCGCACCCCCTCTGGTGTCGAGAAAGTGCCACGCCTGTCGTGCCCTGCGAGCCTGAACCGTACAAAGACGGATACCAGGGACCGCCATCTGCGCACCCCTTGTAGTGTAGAGAAAGTGCCACCACGCTTGCCGTGCCTTGCGAGCCTGGACAATACAGAGACGGTGCTCTTGGACCACCATGTGTGCAGCTTTCTGTTGTCGAGAATGTACCACGCCTGTCGTGCCCTGCGAGCCTGAACCGTACGGCGCTCAGGGGCCACCATTTGCGCACCCCCTCGAGTGTCGAGAAAGTGTCACGCCTGCCGTGCCCCGCGAGCCTGCGCCGAGATTGCGCTCAGGGATAACCCCTGCACACCACCCAGTGGCGAGGAAGTTCCACGCCTGCAGTGCCCTGCGAGCCTGTGCCGTATAGAGACGGCGCTCAGGGACCACCCCCTGCACACCACCCAGTGGCGAGGAAGTTCCACGTCTGTAGTGCCCTGCGAGCCTGAACCGTATAGAGACGGTGCTCAGGGACCACCATATGCGCATCCCAATCGAGGGTCGATCATGTGCCAGGCGTTGCCGTGCCTTGCGAGTCTGGACCGTATTAAGGCGGCGCTCAGCGACTACCCCTTGCCATTTGCCATGTCTAAGATGTGTCTGCGTGACTTGTCGGCTAGTGCCTAGCGTTGCTTTGCGTATGCTGCGCACGTTGGATGTACGTGCGTGGCTCTTTGGTGTGTGTGTGAGAGAGTGTGAATGCGTGAATGGGTGAGTGCGTGAATGCGTGAATGTGTGAATGTGTAAATGCGTAAATGCGTGAATGCGCGAGTGTGTGGATGTGTGAAGGTGTGATTGTGTGAATGTGTGAATGTGTAAATGTGTGACTGCGTGCATGCGTGAATGTGTGAATGTGTGAATGCGTGAATTTTTGAATGTCTGAATGTGTGAATGCGCGAATGCGTAAAAGCGTGAATGCGTGAATGCGTGAATGTGTGAATGTGTGAAGGCATGAATGTGTGATTGTGTGAATGTGTGACTGTGTGAATGTGTGAATGCCTGAGTGTGTGAATGTGTGAATGCGTGAGTGCGTGAATGTGCGAGTGTGTGACCGTGTGAACGTGTTCGTGCGCGAAAGTGTGAATGTGTGAAAATTTGAATGCGTGAATGCGTGAACGTGTGAATGTGTGAATGTATGAATGCGTGAATGCGTGAATGCGTGAATGCGTGAATGTGTGAATGTGTGAATGTGTGACTGTGTGAGCGCGTGAATGCGTGAATGCTTGAATGTGTGAATGTGTGCATTTGTGAATGTCTGAATGTGTAGATGTGTAGATGTGTGTAGATGTGTGAATGTGTGAAAGTGTGAATGTGTGAATGTGTGGATGTGTGTGTTCGGGCTTGTATGTGTGAATGTTTTCATGTGTGCATGTGTGCATGTGTGAGTGTGTGAATGTGTAGATGTGTGTATATGTGAAAGTGTGAATGTGTGAATGTGTGGATGTGTGTGTTCGTGCGTGAATGTGTGAACTTGTGAATGTGTGAAGGCGCGAACGTGATGTGTGAATGTGTGACTGTGTGATTGCGTGAACGTGTGAATGTGTGAATGTGGGAATGTGTGGATGCGTATATGCGTGAACGTGTGAATGTGTGAATTTGTGAGTGCGTGTGTGTTAGTGCGCGTGTGCATGCCGGATGTTCGTCAAGATGTATTTGTGTGCGCGTGTTTGACGAGTGCGTGTATGTTCTGTATGTTTGCAACGATTCCGCTCCCAGTGTGCCAACCTGTGCACGGAGAGGCCCTGGTGCACCCCCCGCTCGCGCCATTGCCGCGAGCGACCGACTCACCGCAACGCGCATGCGCTGGCCAGCAGAACTAACACAGCGGAACTGATCTTCGGAACGCTCTTTTCGGCGGGCGCGTAAGAGTTGCCCCTCTCAGCGGTGAGCCCAGGGAGGAAGCAGGGCTCGTCTCGATTTGTCCTGTTCGATTCGATTAGATTTCGATGGCTTCCGATTCCGATTCGATTCGACTTGGGATTCCGATTTGAGTTCCGAGTTCTTTTTGGACGCATACTAGCTTGCCGATTTCCACCGATTTGACTTTTCCCGACTCGGCTGCCGATTTCCGCCGATCCGATTCATTTCGATCGCCGATCCGACGTATCGATTCGATTTCGGGCTCTCCTGGGGAAGCGAGAGGGGGCAGGCCTTCTCAGAAGGTCTCTCGCGCCTTCTGAGAAGTTGTTTTCTGCATCTTGGAAGAAGGCTCACAAGATTCCTCAAAAGGGGCCAGGGCTTCTGAGAAGCCCTGCCGCCTTCTGAGAAGGTATGCCCCCTCTCGCTTCCCTCCTGGGCTCGTCGCCAACCCTCGCTGGAGTGACCTTTGGTGCGAGGCTTTCGGGGCTCACGCAACAGGGATCAGCGCTGACGGGGGTCAGCCAATCCCTTCTGGCGAACCCGGGCTTGGGAGATCCGGGTCTGGGAGTTGCTGACCAGCCGGCCAGACTTCGCGACATGAGGGCCCGGTGTGGGGGTGGGGGGGGCGGCTTGGCAACCCGAGCGCGCGGGCCGCCACTGCCGCAGCGCACGCAACGCATCGGCAAGCCGCGCACCAGCGGCCGCGCTTTAAGTCGGGCGTGTCTTGTGACAACGAGTCCTTAGACGGCAACCAGCCATGTTGATCAATATGGGATGAAAAAATGGGAAGAGTAGTTTTTCAATATCTATGTATTTTTTATATATAGAAAATTAAAACATAGTAGGTTTAATTGAGAAAAAGTAGTTTCAAAGTAGTGTCAAGTAGGAAATAGCTTTCCCAACGTAGGCATCACATTTCAATGTCAATTTGCGGGTTGATCAGGACGCGCGCTGCGAATGTGTCGCATTGCAACCATCATAGCCGCGGCCATCCTGGGCGCGTTGCGCTGCGCCGCATTGCTTGAGGTTCGCAGGCGCGGGGCCGCGCTGCGCGAAACAAGCGCGTAGTGTCGGGGGCCATGAATGCAGGGTCGCAGCGCCGGTTTCTTCTTGTATAACAGGGCGGCCCGCGGATTCCATAGCGCGCTGCGCTTTCTGCCGGTTGCAGCTTCTTGACCTGGGCCGAGCAAGTGGCGGGGCCCCGCCCGCAAGGCCAGCGCGCAGTTAAGATGGGTGAATATGGGCCCTTGCGCGGGGGCGGGGCACTTATTTCGGTGATTTAGAGGGCAATTTCGGAGCGCCCCCCGGGCTCGCCAGGGGGCCGCCGGGGCTCTCCGGGGGGGAGCGCCGCGACCCGCCCGCGGGCCCGCCGGCGGCTGGCCGGGCGGGCCTCCGGCGGGCCCATGGTCCTCGAGATCTCGCGCGGCCGACCCAGATTTGCGCGCGCCGGCGCGGCCCGGTCCGGATTTGCAAAACGCGCTGCAGCGCGACCGGGCCCAAATTTGCACGCGCCGGCGCGGCCAGGCCCGGACACGCAAAACGCGCCAGCTCGGCCGGGCCCGGATTTGCAACGCGCGCCGGCGCGGCCCCGCTTGATGTAATAAAACGTGCCAGCGCGGCCGGCCCAGGTTCGCAAACCGCCTGGCCCGAATTCCCGCGCGCGGCGCGACCGGGCGCCAGCGGGCCGCCCGAAGAGGGGGTAAAAAAAACGATGTACAAACTACTTTAAAGCTGCTTTAAAGCTATAGCTACGTCAAAGCTATCTCCCGGGGCGCCCGCGGGCTCCCCGGGGGGGCTAAAAAAAAATTACTTCCCGGAGCAAAGCGAGCTACTTGGAAGCTACCGTAAAGCTAGTTGAAAGCTAGAAAAAGCTACATGGAAGCTAGAAAGCTAGAAAAAGCTAGAGCAAACTATCTCGATGACCTGCTAAAAGCCATATCGGAATTCCCTCTCGGCTCGTCGGCGCGCCCCCCGGGCCCGCCGGCGGCTCGCCGGGGTTGGCCCCACGCCCCCCCGGGGCCGGCCGGGCCCGCCGGCGGCTGGCCGGAGGGAACCTCGACCGGCGCCCGCGCGGGGTCCGCTGGGGCCGGCGCGGCCGGTTTGGATTTTCAACAATGCCCCCCGGCCTGATTTGCGGAGCGCGCCGGCGCGGCCGGGCCCAAATCGCGCCGGCGCGGCCAGGCCGATCGGCCTGGCCGCGCCAGCGCGGCCGGGCCCGGCGCGAGCGGCGGGCGCGAGGGGAGGGGGGGGGGGGCGAAGGAGGAGGAGGGAAGCGGGCGAGCAGCGAGCAGGAGGAGGAGGAGGGCGGGGGGGCTGCGGAGGAAGACAACGACGGCGAAGGGGAAGGGGCGGGAGAGGCGGGCGAGGGGTTCGCGGCAGGAGAAGGCGCCGCCGCCGCGGCACGGCGAGATGAGCGCGCGACGGGTAGGGGGGGGGAAGTCGGGCGAAAGAGGAGGATGATGAGGGGGAGGAGGAGGGGCCGAGACGAGGAAGGGGAAGGCTGGTGAAGGGGTTGAGGAGGGAATAGTGAAAGAGGCATTGGGGTGTGCCGCGTGCAAAGCCGCGCCGCGACCATCGCCGTGGCGTCGCGTGCAGAACCCGCGCGGCATTCCTTGGTGGTTTACTGGCGCGCGGGGCCGTGGTTTGATTCGGCGCGTCGCCGCCGCGGGTCCGACGTTGCCCATCCCGCGCGCGCGCGTTCCCGTCGCTTCTGGAGCTGGGCAGAAGCTACTTTTAGCTATCTTGGAAAGCGATTTTCTTAGTTCGTTATATCTCATCTTGCTGTCTTGATCCCCAGCTGTCTAAGGCCATCCGGTGTCACAAGGCGTGTCCCTCTGCAGGAGGAACATAGTGGGGGCCCATGCCAAGGAACACCCTGCTTGCCTCCAGGGTGCCCTGGGTTTCTTGGGTTTCGATGGTTTTGCCGTGGAGATCGCGACGTTCCCGCACCAGAAATCAACGGACGTCCTGGGGCCTCAGGGTTGGGTTTCTTGTGGAAGGTTTCTTGTGGACTGGCCTGCGCTCTGACCAAAAATCGTCCAAAAGAGTGCGGGGACGATTCTTCAACGATTTTCGAATACTTTTCATTTTTCCTCCGAAATTCGCGTACAGGGGGACATGCCCGACCTAAGCCAGGGGCCGCGCTTGCCCAGGGCCACGCCCTCGCGTGGAGCCGACGCCCCTGCGCGGGGCGCGCGGGGCTCTGCGGGAGGGCCCCGCCACCCCCGCCCCAGAGGCCGTCCTGTCGACGGGCGGCCCCCGGGGGGGTCCGCGCCGCCGCGGGAAAACTGGGCGGCGCAACCGGCGCTTGAGCCTCGGAGCAGGCACGGCTTGCGTTGGCTTGGCATCGTTCGGATGTGCGCGTCTTGTCTCGGCGAGGACCATCGAGGAGCATCCTACATCACTTTTGCGAGATGCGACACGCACCGCACGCATTTTTTTATATCATTTTTTACAAAAAAAATAATAAAAAGGATGGGCGTCCGAGCGATATGGCGCGGTGTTTGGCCCTCGGAGTCGGCGCGTCTTGTGTCCGTCTTGGGCCTGCCCTTAAGTCGGGCGTGTTCTTCTACAGGTGGCAAATGCAAAAATAGTATGGGGACGATTGTTCGACTATTTGTAACTATCGTTGAATAGTTTGGGGCCATGTTTAATTTGTCCTTCAAAATCCGCCTGTAGAGGGGCATGCCCGACCTAAGCCTGCCCCGCACCGTCCTTCCTCGCCCTCCTTCTCCGGGTGCTGCCCGCAGGAAGGGGAGAGAGAGAGAGAGAGAGAGATAGCGAGAGCGACCGCCCGGGCAGCATTGTCGGCCCGCGAGGCGGCAGGGACAAGCAGGATCATCCTCTCCCCCCTGTCGTTGTCGTGAGGATCGGGTGCGAACGGTCGAGTTTGAATGAAACGTTTTGGCCGTGCCGATTTCAGGCGATCGCGAACATGGATCAAGGGGGCGTGGATTAGCGACGGGTCCCGTTTCCTAGGGAAATCGCGGATTTCCGCCGCCGAGCGAGGCAGCACCGGCCGCATTTTTGGGAGGGCACCTCCCCTGATCCATGGATTAGGCGACCGCGCGCCAAATCCATGGATCGCTAATCCGTGTTTGCGCGCTCCCGACGATTGTCGTCGCCACGGCTGGCTTCAACACCTCAGTACTGGAACGGTGCCGCCTTCAGCGGCGAGCCAGGGCCAGCACATCGAAGGAGTCCATTCTGGCCCGAAGGCTGAAGTAGCCCCGGTATCAGATGATCAACCGAAGCAGTGCTACGCGCTGCGCAGTATGGAACCTTCGGGCGCGCTGGAAGCGAAGCTCGAGGCCATCGTATCCAAATGCGTCTTTCGAAGCTCGGAGAAGACACACCAGGCTGTCCGAAGGCAGCCAACGGGGCACGGATAACCGTGCTACAGGAAGAAAGGAAAGGGTCAAGCCCAACCGCCAAGAGCTCCTTGAAAGGACTCACCGGGCAGGGCATCCTGCCGCTAGTACCAGCACGGCTAGATTCCGACGGGATTCTGAAGAAAGTAGGTTTGTTGGTTCGTCCCCCATCCCATCGCGCCCAAGCGTGGGATTGAAGCTCATGCGGCACGCACCGCAGAGCCAAGGAGTTGACGAATGCGCAACAGCAGGCACTCCAGGATCAGGGCAGACTGTTCGAGCAACAAGGGGGGCAAATATTGACATATTGCGATCGTCCCTGGAGGATGTCGCAAGTGCCTCACAAGCGCAACAATATTGCAGCGGTGGCACAGAGGCTCGGACTGTCATTGGCGAAATGGTAGCGGCGAGCGCCCAAGCCAGGGAAGCAGATCAACGAGTGACGGACCAAGGGACCACACGCTTCATTGAGCGCGTAAGTGTTGTAGAGGACCTTCTATGGAGGGGGGAGGTGGGAGGGAAGGAGAGAGGGAGGGAAGGAAGGAGGCTGACTGGCTGGGGTGGCCCATGAGGCAGCTCTCGCATCCTCAGGCACGGATACTGTCTCGGCGAGGCTGACTGGACAGGAGGAGGCCCCCGCGACGGAACATCCCCACACCGACCATTGTGCCTCCAGGCGGGCAGGTCCATGGCCACCCTTCGTGCCAGGAAAGCCCGCGATGGAGAGGGTCCTCATCTTCATTGCCAGGGGCTTCGCCCTGTCCCCTTGGCCCCCGCGATCAGAACAGCGTGCGTTAAGCACCATTGCAGACCAGCTGTCATGGCAAGGGGAAGACGAAGACCCTCCCTGGGGACTAGAGGGGGCCCCTTGCCCAGCCCAACCTGACCGACGTCGCACCCCGTTACCGAAGCGTCCCTGCTGAAGAAAGACCCTGCGGAGGGAGCGTGCAGCCTGGAGGGAGGGAGGAAAAGATGGACGAGGGGCGAGCGGATGGGGGAGGATATGAAGAACCCCCCTCCCAACCCACCCCAGCCCCACACGCGCAACCCCCAGCAAAGGCCTGTGTCGCTTGAGCAGACCTCTGCCGCGAAAGAGGCGCAGCCGAGAGGCAGCGAGGAAGAAAGCGAGAGAGAGAGAGAGAGAGAGAGACAACAGAAAAGAGAGAGCACACTCCAAGAACATAGACGGTGCGGCTCCTCGCTCGAATGCCACGGAGGGAGCAGGAGGCCACGCTTGGGAGCGCCCGCGCGGAAAGCGCGCCCCCCAGGTGCCTCGGCTTCAACTACAAGCCCGTGGGCGGCGCCCCGGGCTTCGAGGACCCCGCGCCGACGCGGGCCCTGCCGCTGTGGGGGGGGGGGCTGGTAGAGGCGGCACCCGTTTGCGCTCTCCTCGACTTCGCCCCTCCTCATCCTCCTCCTGCTCCTCCGTCCACGCTGCTCTCCTGCTCCCCCCTCTTCCTCTTTCTCCTCCTCCTCCTCCTCCTCCTCCTGCTCCTCCTCCACCTCCTCCTCCTCCTCCTCCTCTTCTCCTCCTCCCATCGCGTACGCTCTCCTCATCCTCCTCCTCCTCCTCCTCCTCCTCCTCCTCCTCCTCCTCCTCGTCATCCTCCTATTCATCCTCCTTCCCGTCCCAAATGACCATCACCATCATCTATACCAATTCCAATTTCCACATCCCCCTACCTCCTCCGATCATATGCTGTGCTGTGTCATGATACCACACAAACGCAGGCCGTAGAGTCACGGATGTCGCCACCTTCAGCGGCGTTCGCTCCTCCTCCTCTTCTTCCTCCTCCTCATCATCATCATCATCACCATCATTATCATCTTCATCATCGTCATCATCACCATCATCATCGTCATCATCACCATCATCATCATTATAATATGCATTCTAATATTCACCATCAACAGCAACATCATCACCAATAGCATCAGCATCATCTTCATCATCATCAGCATCAGCAGCATCGTCATCATCATCATCATCATCATCATCATCATCATCATCATCATCATCAGCATCATCAGCATCATCATCATCATCATCATATTCAGCATCATCATCGTCAGTTTCCTCCTCCTCCTCCTCCTCCTCCTCCTCCTCCTCATGATCCTCCTCCTCCGCCTCCTTCTCCTCCTCGCCTATGCTTGGCAGTCTCCCTCCTCTTCCTGCTTCCCTCCTCTTCATTCCTCTCTCCTCCCCCAGCGTGCGCGCTACCGCGCATGAGGGGCGAGAGAGGGAGACGCAGGAGGAGAGATAAGCGGGAGGGAAAGGGAAGAGGGAGAGGGAGAGGGAGGAGGGGAGAGAGGGGGAGAAAGGCAAGCTAGGCGCGTTCGCGCCATACGCGACATCCTATCTCTCCATCCCATCCCTTCCCACTGCGCGGATGTGTTATCGTTCCGCAGCCGCGTGTCATTTCCGACCTGGAACTCCAACAGAACGACCCCATCGTGTCATGCACAATCGGACAAGGGGGAATTGCGTCCATAGAGAGAGTAGGAGGAAGTGGGCAGGAGGATAAGCAGGAGGACAAAGAGGAGGAGGATGAAGGAGCATCGGCGGCCTGCACGCGGGTGGGGACGTATGGCGCCCCGCAGCGTCCCGCGGCCAAGTGCAGCCAGCCAGGCTCGAGCAACTCCTGCGGGCGCCTGATGACATCGCCCCCCCCCCCCATGATCCATGAGAGGCCAGTCGCCGAGCTCATCCTCTGCCGGCACCGCACCTCCCCCGCCACGATGGCGAGGCTCCCGGCAGACCCTCCTCCCCCCGTGCGCAGGCATGGACACTGCGACGGTCGACGGTGCCTCCAGTCAGTCATACCTGCAGGCATGCGTGGGCCGCCAGCGCTCGCCCTTCCGCGCGCGGATGCCGCCGCGGCCACCGCAGCACCGCCGCCCGTTCCCTTCCTGGGTCGGCGGCTACTCAGGATTTCGTGATAAAGGGGAGGGGGTCACATTGGGGGGGGGGGATCTGATTTGAGTCGTCTTGGAGGGCTCCAGTGGGGTCTGGACAAAAGGCGGCCCTTTATGGCTGTTCTTGGGGGGCTGGTTTAAAACTGCTCGTCAGGGAGCGTCGTGACCCCCTCCCTTTTATTACGAAATCTGGAGTACGAAGGGTATGGTTGCGCCGGGGTGTGGTCTGCGATCGGCACCGCTGGGGCCTGGGGGGGCACGACGCCGTCCTCGTCGGGCCTCCTCGGGGCGCGGGGGAACTCCATGGAGGTCCCCGCGCGCCCCCCAGGGTGCCCCCCCGAGATGTTCCCCAGGGGTGCTGGTTGCAAGCCGCACCCTTTGCAGATCATGCCCTTGGGAGTCGCCGACCAGGATCGACTTCGCTGCGGACCGCGCCCCGCGCCCAGCGTCCTGGGCGTCCGCCTGCACCTCTGGGGAGCTGGACCTTCCCCGAGTGGCGCTCCTGCGAGGGCACGGTGTCGCTGCCGCAGCCGACGGTGTGCTTAGAGAGCATGCCGTGGGAGTTCGCGTTCGCAGTAGTGTTAAGTCGGGCCTGTCCCCCTACAGGCCGATGTCCGAGGAACAACTAAGAATAGTCGAAACTATTCCAAAATGTTCCAAAAATCATAAAGAATAGTCCCCATATTATTTTTCGGCCATTTTTGAAGATTCCTCCTGTACGCCCCCGAGGAACCTATCCGCCTCGCCCCTGCTCCTCCACCCCCGCGCCCCGATGGCCCCGCGCCTGCCTGCGCCCCTGGCGGCACTGGCTGGGGCGACGCCGCGGACTGGACTGGAGGAGCCGCTCATTCCTCGACATCGCGCCGTCCCGCGACACCACTTAGGCGCGACCATGACCACGATGACGACCGTGGCCGTAGCAGGACTGCCGCACACGAGTATCGCAACGTCCACGCTTGGTGGCGTCGCGGACTCCAGCACTACCAACGCGACGCATGCCGTTACTGGTCGCACCACCTGTTCCAACGGATCTATGTCGACGAGCACGACAACGAGTACCTCTGGTCATGGGGCAGCTACCGTACTATCACCATCAGCTGGTTAAATGGTGACGGTAATCGTGTTTGGGACGAGCCTTACTATGACTATTGAACGTGGTTATTGATTGACATACGTTTCTGCGTACCTTGATATAGATATTTTAGATTGATTATTGATATTGGTTTGATCCCATTACGTATATGATGCATGGGTATCTTGAGATAGTTTGACACTCGTTTCGTTTGATTTGATATATGTCAGTTGACCTTGTGTATCGAAATCGATCTGGTTTAACCTGATATGACCCGGTAATCGGACATAAACGCACCCAGGCAGGTCGTCCGCCAGTAATCTTACACACTCAAACTTTGATTACTTGTGTATCATGGAACGGCGTCAGATCACGACCGATGAATAGCATTATCCATCATCATACTCGCTTACTACTCAACTACTTTTGGTGTCTGGGGTGCTTCACATCATGCATGATGCAATATCAGATATCAGTTGTCATCACATCTATCTGAACATATTATCAAATATGGGCCTGGGGTGCCCTTGCAATCTTTTGGGCCTGGAGAGCCCCGCGAATGAGATATAGTTGTACTTTGATTGAGTTGTCATCACAACTCTGAACCGTCTAACCTTTACGCGTGCGCCGCGTCGGTGGCTACATCTGCATCGAGGGATGTTGGTGTCACTTCTCTTTTCTCGTTCCCTTGCTCTCCCAGCCCTGTCACCTGCGGCGCAGGAGCATCGTCCAGGAGTGCCGAAGCGTTTTTTGGGGTGGCGCACCCTAGGCCCGCAACGTCGCGCAGATACTCCTAAGTACCCCGCGTGGCGGGGTTGGTTCCTTCCCACCTGCCTAGTCAATGCGCCCTCGTTTGGAGGGGCGTAGTGTGACGGGGCTGTGAGTGGGCCTCACACCTCTGTTCCCGATCCCTGCCGTTTTCCCCCGCGGGCCCGAAGCCATCGAGAGCTGGCAGGTTTCGGGACGGGGGGCGCGCGTGAAGTCCGCTCAATTCCCTATTGTATCCCTACCGCGACTGTTTTGGCTCAGGAATTGGCTGCCTAACCTTGGAGCACTGCTCGCTGCGCAGTGTCTAGGAAAAGAAGCCTCTACCGACGGACCCTATACGGGAACGGCCCCTCGGCCGTCTCCCTGTATTCACAGTATATGTCTGTATGTGTGTGTGTCTCTGTGTATGTCTGCGTGTATGCGTGTATGCGTGTGTGTTGTTGTTGTTGTTGGTGTTGTTGTTGTTGTTGTAGCTGTTGTGTGTGAGTGCGTGTGTGTGTGTGTGCGTCTGCGTGCGTCTGTCCGCGCGCGCGCTTGTGTCAGTGTGTGTTTGGGTGTGTCTGGGCGTGCGTCTGTGTTTGTTTGTGCGCGTGTCTGTGCGTAGGCGCGTGCGCGCGCGTGTTTGTGTGGATTGCTTTGTGTGTTGTGTTGAGTGCGTTGTGGTGCGCGTTGTGTTGTGTGTTGTGTTGTGTTGTGTGGGCTGTGTTGTGTGCGTTGTGATGCGTGCGCGTTGTGGTGTGTGTGTGATTGTGTTTTGGAGTATGTGCATGCGTGTTTGTGTTATCCGTGGTTATTGTCGTGTTTGTGTGTGTTTGTTGGTGCGTGTGCGTGTGCGTGGGGTCGCTTGGATTTTTCGGCACGGCTTGGGCTAACTCAGGAACTGGTTCAAGCATGGGCGGCCCGTACCGAGCTCCTGGAGGCTTCGCGTCGCAAAACGAGCGACCAACGCAGAGGATTCGGACTCGTCGGAGCACCTGCTAATCTCCATAGTTCAATTCTGCTCTGTTTCGGCCCGCGTGGCATTGGCAGGAGGAGGATTGGTGGTGGAGGAGGAGGAGGAGGAGGAGGAGGATGAGGAGGATCTCTGCGTCATCCCTTGTGCACCCAAAGGGTGGAGACGGCACACGGTTCCAGGAGAAGACGTGCCAGCTCGTGAGCCAGGAGCACATCTGCAAAACGGACGTCACGAATTTGACCATGTACACAAAAGGGGTCCGCCGCACCCTCGCGGATGCCTCTTTCGTCAGGCTGGCTGGTCCGTCTTCGCTCGTTCTTCCATGCGACTTGCTCAGCGCAGCATTCTAATCCCCCTTTCATCCGTTTTTCTCATCCCCTTGCTCTTTCTCCTCCTCCTCCTCCTCCTCCTTCTCCTCCTCCTCCTCCTCCTGCGCCTCCCCTTCCTTCCCCCCCTCCTCCTCCTCGTCCTCCTCCTCCGCCTCCTCCTCCTCCTCCTCCTCCTCCTCCTCCTCCTCCTCCTCCTCCTCCTCGTCTTGCTCTCCCATCCCCTATTACTGACGAGGCTCACGCCATTCCGCCGACCCCCCAGGAGAGGAGGCGTGCGGCTTCCGGTCTCGCGTGTGTTGTTGCTCGCCGCGTCCCGTCGTGCCCTCTGCGTGTAACTTTTGCTGGTTCGACCCCCCCTCTCCTCCCCCCGCCGTCTGCTGCAGCGTTTCTGTCGGGGTTTCGTGGAAGGTCTCGGGGGAGGCCTCGTGGGAGTTGTTGCTTTAGGATTCCAGGCGAAACTGAAGGGCTCCGCGGCCCAGGGGGGCTGCCCTGGGAGGCGAAGGGGGCCAGGTGTGGTGCGGCGCTGAGCCATTGGACGCCAGGCCAGGGGGGACGCCGAGAGGGGGACGCCGAGGGGAGATCGAGGCCATACCCAGAAAAAGTCAGGGTCAGGCGACCGCAGACATGGATCCAGGGGGCGTGGATTAGCGGCGGGAAACCGCGAACTTCCGCCGCCGAGCGAGGCGGCACCGGCCGCAGTTTGGGGAGGGCACCTCCCCCGATCCATGGATTTGGCGACCGCGCGCCAAATCCATGGATCGCTAATCCATGTTCGCGCGCCACCGAGGATTCCGGGGTGTTCTTGGGGCATGCTGGGCGCCTTGGGGAGCATGTTGTGGAGGAGGGCTCCCGGGCCCCCAGAGTTGGGGGCCCCTCCCTTGGGGCCCCTGGAAAGCCGTTCTGGCTGTCCTGAAGGCCTCTTGGGCAGTCTTGGGCCCCTCCTGGGCCATCTCCGGGCCCTCCTCGGGGGGGCCTCTGCCGCCATCTTGAGCAAATCTGGAGCGCTTCTTGGGCTGTCTCGGGGCGCAGACCCCGAGATGATTAGAATGCCGAACGCATTCAAAACAAATGTTGTCTCTTTAGATGTCACCCTCTCGAGCCCGTCTTGTGAGCCTTCCTGTGCCTTCTTCGGGCGGCTTCCAGGCCTCTCCTGGCCAATCTTGCGGCCCCATGCCTGGCTGTTCTGGAGGCCTCTCCGGTGCGCTGCAGCTGTTCTTGAGCCATCTTAGAGGGCATCCTGGGCATCCTGGAGGGGAAGGAGGAGGAGGAGGAGGAGGACGAGGAGGAGGAGGAGGAGGAGGGGGAGAAGGGATGATGATGAGGAGGAGGAGGAGGAGGAGGAGGAGGAGGAAGGGGAGAAGCAGGAGGAGGAGGAGGAGGAGGAGGAGAGGAGGAGGAGGAGGAGGAGGAGGAGGAGGAGGAGGAGGAGGAGGAGGAGGAAGAGGAGGAAGGCCGCCACTCTGTGTCGAACTGGGGGGGTTGCCCCCCCGCGCGCGCGGCCTTCCTTCGACCCGCATGGAGCATGGCAGATGATGTGTCACCTTCAGGGGAACGGGTGTCGGACGCCCGTCGTGGCGTAACAATCGTGCAGTACAATCCGCAGTCTTGCAATCAAGCCAGAGGTAGAGATATTGTGGACGAGCTCCGCAACGCGGACATCATAGGTCTTGTCGGGACTCAACAGAAAGCAGGTGAGCATGTGTTCGAATCCAGGATGCACGAGGGGCACTGGTCGATCGACTGGGGATGGAAGCGTGGTCAGCATGTAAATCGAAGTTGTGGGGTGAGCTTGTGGATTAGACGAAAGCTATTCGCTCCCAGGCAGATCCGTGGATTCTTTGAGATACCTCGTGGGCTCCAAGGGCGTGTGGGAGGTGTACGACTGGAACGGGCAGGGATGCGGCTCGCTCTTTTTGTGCTCTACTTTCCTCCCATGCCGCGCGGGTCCCAGGAACGTCGACAGTGGACATGTACGGTGGATGCTATGTTACGATGGATCACGCATGTTTTGTCTGAGGTGTCTTCGAGGTGGTCTCCCATCCTGATGATGGACGCCAACGGGCAGTTCGAACATCTTCCTGGGGTCACGGGCCACCACGGCACAGGTAGCATGAACACTACTACGTCGGGGCTTCTTGCAGTGTTTCAAGCACATCAGCCAGTTGTTGTCAACACGGAATACCCCGCAGGTGACACGTACTATGGCTTGAACTCTGTACCACGGGTGCTTGACTACATCGTGATTCCTCGAGAGTGGGCCGACCACACTGTATATTGTCAAACATATATGCGTAGTGCATGGCGACTCCAATCTCATCATAACTCTCGGATTTGGGATCATGTGCAAGGACAGTATCATAGTCACCAGATGCCAAAATTAAGTGGGGAGGCTCTATCTATGATGGCGCAGCGGGGCTGGCAACGAGCTTCTTTCGTTAAAAAGGTGGAGCGCAAGCTCGCTGCTGAGTGGGAGCATGTGTCAGCCCTGCCGTCGTCTCGTGTTATGGATGCAGTAAATGATCTACTCATGGAGACGATCAATGCCACCGCCAACGAGTTTTTTTGCGAGAGCCCCCTCTACACGGAGGATCATCGGCGCCACACGGCTGAGGTGTCTCACTTGCTGTGGAAGCGTCGCAATCTTCGTGAATCTTTTTCTGGGCTGGAGGCTAATCCTGATCAGGAAGCTGCAGCCCTCTCGCTTCAACTTCAGCTATGTAGACTGAGTAAGTGGATTCGCAGGCGTAAGAAGCAGTACTGGCAGCAGGTGATTTCGGATAGGTGTGTTGCATTTCAGGAGGCGGTGGAGAGGAACGACGGATATATGATACATAGAATGGCTCGCATGCTTGTACAAACAACCCGAGGTGGGAGGAAACGAGCGCATCGACTTCGAGTTGAAGGAACGGTGGAGGAGTGGAGCAGAAAGGTGGAGAAGGTGGGGCACGAGGGTGGATGTTCAGCACAGCTCAGGGAGGAGGAGGAGATGAAGCTGGAGAGGGAGACGCACTTCTTGAGGCCAGAAATGGTCACGAACGAAATGATTGAGGAAGATTTCGAGCGGATTGCATGTGCCTTGTGGAAGGCGCGTCTGTGGCGAGCATGCCCGCAGTGGAGCTGCCAGGTCGAACTGCTCCGCGCCTTCTTCTTCCCGAAGTGGCAGAATAAACGGATGAGGGAAAAAAGGCACGGGGTGGGATTTCAGGCGGACACAACGAAGCTGATCGCACCCAATTTTTGCCGGTGGATTCGGCTTCTACTTCAACAAATTCGGATGTGCGATCGGCTCCCGTGCAGCTGGCTAAAGGCGGAGGCTGCCAGGATTGGGAAGGCCAATGAGAAAGAAGGGACGGATGGGGAGAGGATTGTTATGATGATATGTTCTCTGGGAAAGATTTTCTATCGAGGTGTACTCATGAGGGCCCCGAAGGTTGACATACCTAGTTGGGTTTACGGCGCTTTGAAGCACCGTCGGCGGGAAAGTGCTGTCGTGGTTCAGTCGTGCTCGGCATGGCGAATGCGTAGTCTTGGAATTCAGCATATGCGACGCTTTCACGACGCTGCGAACGCTTTTTATTCCATGTCTCTGGCAACGCCGTTGAAGACAGCGCTCACGATCCTCCACCCAGGCGATGTGCCGTGTATGCTGGATCGCATCAAATTCGCGCACTTCATCTTTAAAGGGATGCCTGAGGGTCAAGTCTTCATGATGAGGGAGGGGTGTATGGCGGGGGATCCAGTCATGGTCTACATTTTTGTGGTATCATATGCAAGGGGGATACAGCGGCATCTTGAACGGCAGGCACTAGACTGGGCACGAGCCACGTCTCCCTTCACGTCGCAGCAAGAGCAGGTGTGTTTAACCCTTTTCGTCGACGATTTGGCCGACGCCCTTGCGTTTCGCTCGCTTGAAGATCTTCGGAGTGTAAGTGCTGCTCAGAATGATCGGGTGAACGGGGCTATCGAGGAGATGGGGCTTAGACAGAACATCGGGAAACAAGAGACACTACCTATATGCTGTGGGAAGGGAGGGTATCGGCACGAGCAGCTCTTGCATCAGCAGTTCACGTTGCAGGGTCGTATTTTAGTTTGCGCACGCTACCTGGGAGTCAGGGTCTCAGCGCGCTTCGCTGTTGGGCAAGAGATCCAGTTTCGACTTCTGGCGGGCAAAACTGCGTGGAAAAAAATGGGACAATTTTGGACGTCATCCACCCCCCTCAAGTGGAGAAAGAATCTTTATAAAGGCTATGTTCTAAACGCAGTCTTGTCAGGGATGGAGGTGCTCGCTCACAGTCATGGCCCGCTGCGAGAGAGTGACACCTCGAGTATCGAAAGTTTTGTTGCACGTCATGCACGCGTTGCCCTTCGAGGTGTTGCGTGGACTGACTCGTCTGGACAGACGAGAAGTAGCTCAAACCTCGAGGTTCTTGCTCAGTTCCGCATCCCGCCTATTTTCGTGGCGCTGCGCGTGAGGCGGCTGAAGTGGCTGCAGGACTTGTTTGAATACCCAGATACCTCGGCTCAGATCCTCTCGGTGGTCTTTGGAGAACTCCATGTGGGCTCTAATTCCCAGCAGGCGTTCCAGGACATCCCCGAAAGTAAGTTGAACCCATGGGCCCGACAATGGTTAGAGGATATTCGAGCTGTTCAGGTGTTTGATGATGGTATGGTTCTCCTGGAAAATTATAACATGTCCCCCATTGAGGTCCTCCTGCATGGCCGTGAAGATTTCTGTAGGCTGGATGTCTCGGGCATTATTGCGCATTATTGGACAACCCAGAAAGAGTATCAGATGAGAAGGAGGAGGAGGACCAGCGAGGACGCCGAGGGGCTGTTTCAGTGTTGGGCCATGCTCGAGGACGGGAGTAGGTGTCCAGCAGTTTTTTCGTCGAAGGCCCAGCTTGCGTCGCACTTCGTACATGCGCGAGGTGGGGAGCACGGAGCACTTGTATTGGCGAGAGCATGCTGCATTTCTAACCAGTGTGCGATGTGTGGAAGTGTGTATACCAGTCATGCACAAGCACAGAAGCATATGACCATGTCTCTCGCCAATAAACGGTGCCGAGCGGATCGAGGACGCAGTGGAGACACTATCAAGCTTGCAGTGTCAGAGTGCCGTCTATGTGTTTTTGGCTCGGACGACCCGATTGCTTTCCGCCAGCACGTGCTGGACCACCTTAGCCCGTACCTGACCGATCACGTGTTAGACTTTGAAGTTAGTGATGAGCTGGCTGATCTCGGGCGCGCCATCGACCGAGCCCGAAAGGAATATTCACAAGAAAGAGGAGAACCCAGATCGTGCCAAGGAGAAGCTTCTGATCCAGCTCGAGAGTCGAATTCGCAGCTTAGAGTACCAGTCGGCGGCCCAGGTGTTCCTTCCCAAACAGCACAAGATTGTGGAGACGGGGACAGGGGCATACCAGCGATATCTTCAGACTGTAAAAGCCGAGGGCAAGGATCACAAGCGTGGGCCGCCCGAGCTTCAAGTGTTTTTCGCGATAGTGAAAGATTTAGATCCCTTTCTGACCGAGGGCTCCTGCCCCCCCGAGCTCAAGAAGTTCAAAGGTATAGGTCAGAGGTTGATAGGTATGATCGAGCACGGGGGCGAGGTAGAAGCGTCGGAGTGGATTCGAGATTGCTCGTTCAGCCCCACGTTCGACAGCTCGACGCTGCGGCTGACCTACGCAGTCAAGGGCGTCATCCTCGTAGGAAAAAACGTGAAGGAGGCGGAGGAGTTGAACCAGCAGCAGATGGAGGCGTGGGGAGGGATACCGACCGACGACTCGTACGATTCGTGCCTTCAGAGAACCCCTCTTGAATATCCTGTGGGCAAGTTCAAAATGATGGAGGTCCAGCATGTCTTGGGTATGATTCTGAGGGGTTGGGGTGCAAGCAAGAAATTAGGACGGGCCCCGCGCGGCGGCCTGGCTAAAGGGTTGGGTTCTAAGTAGCCCTGGCCGTTTCGGGCCTCTTTGCTCGCGAGCCCTGGGATCCCAAAATTTTTTATCTTCGTTCGCCTGTAGCTGTCAGCTGTAGTTAGGTGTAATTCGTGATCCCAGAGGCTCTTGGAGGTCACACCTGCCTGGGGCTGTGGGAGGCCACCTGTCTTGTTTGGCGGTCTTCTGTGGTGCTGGGTGGTTGTGCTCTCCGTCGGGCGAGGGGCGCACCGATCGCGTCATGATCGCTCTATGGAGCGACACACGCGACGATGCCCAGCAGTATGTGGTGGGTGGCCAGCTGAAGGCGAGCCCCGAGTCTCAGGCTTAGCGTGCCAGTCGGATTTACGAGGACTCGATGGGGATGTGCAGTGCAGTGCAGGAAGAGGAGGAGGAGGAGGAGGAGGAGGAGGAGGAGGAGGAGGAGGAGGGGGAGGAGGAGGAGGAGGGGGAGGAGGGGGAGGAGGAGGAGGAGGAGGAGGAGGAGGAGGAGGCGCGGTGTGTGGATCTGGAGGCTCCGGGGGCCAGGGAGGTGCGCCGGGGAGCTCGCGCAGCCCCCGTTGCGGGCTCTGGGGGGGCACAGCGGCGGCCCACGCCTCTCTTCGTTGCGTTGCAGAGGGCACGGGCATGAGAAGGTCGAGTCGGGCGTGTCCATCGACAGGAGGAAAATCCACAAATAGTCGAACAAATGGTCTGGGGACGATCTTTTCGGACTATCTTTGACCATTTGGGGGGTATTTTTTGAGCACTCCTTCTTGGTCGTCCGAAAGCCGCCTGTAGGAGGACGGGCCTGACCTAATGAGAAGGTGAAGATGAAGATGGCCCCCGTGATGCTTGTTTTCTCGTGTCTGTATTGGGGTATTTCACTTTGGCTCGCGTCCGCAGTGAACAAACATAAGATATGTTGATAACCTCTATGTCGTC
The DNA here is from genome assembly GCA_963575745.1 of Prorocentrum cordatum. Lineage (NCBI taxonomy): Eukaryota > Dinophyceae > Prorocentrales > Prorocentraceae > Prorocentrum > Prorocentrum cordatum. Next base: position 162,242 of record CAUYUJ010018971.1, on the reverse strand, counting down.
ATAGACGTCATTCATGTTCGCCATAATAACATGATCCACTAGCGGCCGTGATGCTTGTTTTCTCAGGGTTTCGGATTCGGGTGTTCATTGGCCTGGCGCGTCGCTACATCCAGTCGGGCCCCACGGACGAAGCATCTCCTCGTCACAGTGCGGCCACGCTTCCTTCAGTAAGGATGCATTGGGTAAGGATGCCCCTGCTACGGTGGAAGCCTGTAGGGCCAGGCTCCCTTCTGCGGACTCAGTACCACAGATCTTGAGCAAGAAGCATGTAGTAATGCTTTTTCCCGACCATCCTGTGGTGTTGGGTCCTCGTTTTGAAGAGACGTCGCCCCGCGTTTTCCTCTCCTCCTCTTCCCCCTCCTCCTTGCTACCGTCCGCATGCGTCCCGCACACCCAGTACAGCGCTTCGTGGCCCTCCTCCCCCTCCTCCCTGCGTAGGCCCCAGTGCTACCGCCGGCATGCGCCCCGCATACCCACTACAGCGCTTCGTGGCCCCATAGGGAGCTCCACCGAAGGCCCCAGTGCCCCCCGTCCGCATGCGTCCCGCACACCCAGTACAGCGTTTCGTGGCCTTCCTCCCCCTCCTCCCTGCGTTTCACCCACCCAGTACAGCGTTTCGTGGCCCCATAGAGAGCCCCACCGAAGGTCCCAGTGCTACCGTCCGCATGCGTCTCGCACGCCCAGTGCAGCGTTTCGTGGCCCCATAGGGAGCTCCACCGAATGTCCAAGCGCCACCGTCCGCATGCGTCCCGCACACTCAGTACAGCGTTTCGTGGCCCTCCTACCCCTCCTCCCTGCGTTTCACCGATCCAGCACAGCGCTTCGTGGCCCCATAGGGGACCCGCACCGAAGGTCCCAGTGCTACCGTCCGCATGCGTCCCGCACGCCCAGTACAGCGTTTCGTGGCCCCATAGGGAGCCCCACCGAAGGTCCCAGTACTACCGTCCGCATGCGTCCCGCACGCCCAGTACAGCGTTTCGTGGCCCCATAGGGAGCCCCACCGAAGGTCCCAGTACTACCGTCCGCATGCGTCCCGCACGCCCAGTACAGCGTTTCGTGGCCCCATAGGGAGCCCCACCGAAGGCCCCAGTGCTACCGTCCGCATGTGTCCCGCACACCCAGAACAGCGTTTCGTGGCCCCATAGGGAGCCCCACCGAAGGCCCCAGTGCTACCGTCCGCATGTGTCCCGCACACCCAGAACAGCGTTTCGTGGCCCCATAGGGAGCTCCACCGAAGGCCCCAGTGCCCCCCGTCCGCATGCGTCCCGGAAGCCCAATTTGGCATCTTCACCCACCCAGTGCAGAGTTTCGTGGCCCCATAGGAGGCTCCACCCAAGGCCCCAGTGCACCGTCCGTATGCGTCCGGGAAGTGTAATTTGGCATTTTCACTCGCGCAGTGCAGCGTTTCGTGGCCCCATATGGGGCCCCACCGAAACCCCCAGTGGGACCGTTCGCATGCGTCCCGGAAACCCAATTTGGCATTTTCGCTCACTCAGTAGAGCGCTTCGTGGCCCCATAGGGAGCTCCACCGAAGCCCTCAGTGGGACCGTCCGCGTGCGTCCCCGAAACCCAATTCGCACACCACCTACACAGTACAGCGTTCCACCCCGCCAAGTGCAGCGCTTCGTGGCCCCATAGGGAGCTTCACCAAAGCAGATATTCACAATTTCAGTACCCACAACTGCATATGGTTGGGACCTTCGCCAGGGTAATTGCTGCACCAGAGATTCCCATCTCTTCAGGAAGGAGTCCTCAATGAGGATTCCTTATTCAGTCTTTTTTAGTATAGGGCTAGCATTCTGGATTCCATTCGTAAGGAATGCTGCTTAAAACCCCCTTTGTGTTAATGGAGGATGATGATTACAAAATGACCGGGGGTCGTGTTCACGCGGCGGCGCCCAGGATGATGATTAGAAAAAACCGGCCCCGGGCTGGGAAACTATTTTTTAATCGTCCCCTCCCCCGCCGTCCTCGGGCGCGCGCCCCCCCCCGCGGTGGAAGTTTCCCTGAGCTTCGTCACAGGGTAGCTCTGCCTGTGTGGTCGTCACAGGCGGGCGCTTTCTTTGACCCTCGTCAAAGGGGAGCGCTGCCTGCGTGGTCATCACAGGCGTGCGCTTTCCTTGCGCCTCGTCACAGGGGAGCGCTGCCTGTGTGGTCGTCACAGGCGGGCGCTTCCCTTGCGCTTCGTCACACGGGAGCGCTGCCTGTGTGGTCGTCGCAGGCGGGCCCTGTCTTTGAGCCTCGACACACGGGAGCCCTGCTTGTATGGTCGTCACAAAGGCGGGCCCTCTCATTCAGATTCCACACAAGGGGACGCTGCCTGTGTCGTCGTCACAGAAGCGGGCCCTCCCCTTGTGCCTCGTCGCAGGGGAACGCTGCCTGCGTGGTCGTCACAGGCGGGTGTTTTCCTGGCGCCTCGTCACAGGGGAGCGCTGCCTGTGTGGTCGTCGCAGGCGGGCCTTTTTTTTCAGCCTCGACATGGGGAGACCTGCTTGTGTGGTCGTCGCAGAGGCGGGCCTTCTGTGACGACCGCACAGGCGAGCCCTGCTTCTGAGCGTTCCACCCCCGGTGTGGGAAACTATTTGTTTAATCGTTCCTCCCTCCTTTTTTTCTTAATCGTCATCCCACATTAAGTAGTTTCTAGCAAAGTCGATTGTTTAAAGAGTCCGTAGTCAGGGTTCCTGTAGTGAGGAATCCTGAACAAGAGCGCCGGTGTTAAGGGTCCACATCAGTAAGGAAGGAAGGACCTCTGTAGTAAACAGCATGTAAACAGGATCCCTTGAATATGGGGCCCTTCGTGAGTATGCATGAGTACGGATTCCTTGCCAGCGATGTTTTTTTTGTCATGCGAGCCCCTACATGGGGATGCCTGGTACCTTTTGGTAAGAGGGCCCTGAGAAAGGACTCCTTTAGTACAGAGTCCTGCGGATTCTGTTCTTGAATAAGGGCTCGCTTTAGTAAAGGACCCCTTAGCTAGGATGCCTTTAGTAGGGGGGGGGGCCCTAGTAAGGACACCTTTTGTCAGGGATCCTGCGTAAGGACCCATGTAACATGACATCTCCAGTACGAACGCCGTTTCAATCAGGAATTATTGGTAAGGATGCTTGCAGTCATGATTCCTCCATTACGTATCACTGCAGTAAGCAGCCCTTAGTAAGGGACCCCTTCAACAGAGAATGCCTTTAGTAAGTATGTGATCCCTCGTGAGGTGTCCTGTATTCAGGTGTCCTTAATCATGCTTCCTTGATTACGGACCTTCCGTTTACTGCGGAGCCCTTGTTAGTTATGCTTTTAGTGCGAGATCTTTGGTGAGGATGTGTTTCGTAAGGAGACCAGACCGATGACCCATTCAGCAAAGAGCCCTTAGTATCGATGTTTTGCCTAGAAGCCCGTCTGGATCCCGTCAGCGACGAATCGTCCGCAAGAATACTTGCAATAAGGATTCTCCATATATGCCCCTGCAGGCAGGAGTCCTCCGTCACGGTTTCTATGTCAGAATTCCGCAATATGGATGTTTTCAGTAAGAGCGCCTTCGTTAAGGACCCCTTTGAGTAAGGGATCCGTCATACGGATTTCTTGTAGTAGGCATCCCATATTAAAAGACCGTTTTCGCAAGGAATATGGATTGTGGCTCCTTTTTTTCTGAAAGGAGCCTTCACTAAAGGGATGCATTTAGTAAGGATGTTTTTGTTAGCTGGGAGCCCATAGTCCATAGTAGGGACCCGTTTCCAGGGATGATTCCCTAGCAAGGGCGTTTGCAGTGTGGGATCCTGATGAAGGGTGCCTTATCCCTTCGTAAGGATTCCCGTACCAAGGGATCCTTAGCCAGGAGTGCTTCACCAAGGGTTCGTTAGCAATGCTTCTTCATCAAATCTCACTTAATATTGGCGTTTTTCGAAAACGGGATCTTCAGTAAGGAGCCCTTCGCAATTCGCCTTTCCGAAGGGGTCCTTCAGTAAGTCGAATCCGGAGTAAGCGCCCAATTCGTTGCTCCCCAATTTGCCTTCCCGAAGGGTTCTTACTTGGTTAAAGTAGCGGAGCCTCGGCGGCTTGCTTTGCCCGTTGCTCGGAGGTTATTCTGGTTCCTTGGGTTCCTCGGGTTCCTCCAAAGGGGTTCTTACTTGGTTGAAGGTTGGTGCCTCCTATTCTTTCTTTGCCCGTTGCTCGGAGGTTCCTCGGGTTCCTCGGGCTCCAAGCAGCGCCAAGCAATGCCAAGCACTGTGCCCATGCCCCCTCATTTGGGTTGCGCCGGGTTCATAGTAAAGGGTCTTGAGTAAGGATATGTTTAGTCAGGGGTTCTTAGTCAGGGCGCCCTTAGTAAACATTCCGTTCTAAGGATGCAATTTTTACCAACGACCATTTAGTATGGGTGCCTCTGGTAAGGAGTCTGTGGTAAGGGTGCTTTTGAATAAGCATTCATCCGTACGGATGCATTCAGCAAGGGCTCCCTCTGTAGGGTCCCTTTGGTAAGTATCCCTCTGTCGTGTTTCTTGTAGCACGGATGCCTTCGTAAGGATGCTTTTCCCAACCATCATGTGGTGTTGGGTCCTCGTTTTGAAGAGACAGCGCCCCGCGTTCCTCATCCTCCTCTGCCCCCTCCTCGTGCTACCGTCCGCAAGCGTCCCGCACACCCAGTACAGCGCTTCGTGGCCCTCCTCCCCCTCCTCCTTGCGTTTCACCCACCCAGCACAGCTCTTCGTGGCCCCGTAGGGAGCCCCACCGAAGGTCCCAGTGCTACCGTCCGCATGCGTCCCGCACACCCAGTACAGCGTTTCGTGGCCCCATAAGAGAGCCCCACCCAAGGCCCCAGTGCCACCGTCCGCATGCGTCCCGCACGCCCAGTACAGCGCTTCGTGGCCCCATAGGGAGCTCCACCGAAGGTTCCAGTGCTACCGTCCGCATGCGTCCCGCACACCCAGTACAGCGTTTCGTGGCCCTCCCCCCCCCTCCCTGCGTTTCACCCACCCAGTACAGCTCTTCGTGGCCCCGTAGGGAGCCCCACCGAAGGTCTCAGTGCTACCGTCCGCATGCGTCCCGCACACCCAGTACAGCGTTTCGTGGCCCCAAAGGGAGCTCCACCGAAGGTCCCAGTGCTACCGTCCGCGTGTGTCCCGCACACCAAGTACGGCGCTTCGTGGCCCCATAGGGAGCTCCACCGAAGGTCCCAGTGCTACCGTCCGCATGCGTCCCGCACACCCAGTACAGCGTTTCGTGGCCCTCCTCACCCTCCTCCCTGCGTTTCACCCACCCAGTACAGCGCTTCGTGGCCCCATAGGGAGCCCCACCGAAGGTCCCAGTGCTACCGTCCGCATGCGTCCCGCACGCCCAGTACAGCGCTTCGTGGCCCCCATAGGGAGCCCCACCGAAGGTCCCAGCGCTACCGTCCGCATGCGTCCCACACCCAGTACAGCGTTTCGTGGCCCCATAGGGAGCTCCACCGAAGGCCCCAGTGCCCCCGTCCGCATGCGCCCCGGAAGCTCAATTTGGCATTTTCACGCACCCAGTGCAGCGTTTCGTGGCCCCCTAGGAGGCTCCACCCAAGGCCCCAGTGCCACCGTCCGCATGCGTCCGGGAAATGTAATTTGGCATTTTCACCCGCGCAGTGCAGCGTTTCGTGGCCCCATTGGGAGCTCCACCGAAGGCCCCAGTGGGACCGTCCGCATGCGTCCCGGAAACCCAATTTGGCATTTTCGCTCACTCAGTAGAGCGCTTCGTGGCCCCATAGGGAGCTCCACCGAAGCCCTCAGTGGGACCGTCCGCATGCGTCCCGGAAACCCAATTCGGCACACCACCCACATAGTACAGTGCAGCGCTTCGTGGCCCCATAGGGAGCTTCACCGAAGCAGATATTCACAATTACGGTACCCACACTTGCATATGGTTGGGATCTTCGCCAGGATAACTTAATCTGAGATCGATACTTGTAAGGTTTCCTTGTCGAGGATTCCTTTTTACTGAGGATCCGTTCAGGAAGGGATCGGGAAGACAGGTTCATTCACGAAGCGTTCCTTAGCAATGGTTCCTGCAAGAAGAGAGTCCCTAGGAAGGGTTCCTGTACTAAGGGGCTCGCAGACGGGAGCGGGAGAAGTGGCAGGATGGAGAAGGAAGGCGGGCCTGGGGGAAAGGCTCCACCTGAAGGACCCCGCATGAGAATCTTCTTGGTGCTCATGAGAGTCCTCAAAAGTCATCGCCACCGGCGACGAACTATGGTGATGATGCCAGGATTCCAGGATACGACCTGTGAGGCCGTGGAGACCTGTGGTGCCCGTGGGGCTTTTGAGACTTGCTGGCGTTGTGCAATCTGTGGGACCTGTGCGCCCTGCGGGGCCAGCGCGACCTGTGAGGCCTTTGGAACCTGTGAGGCCTGTGGGACCTGTGGCACCTGCGGGCCCTGTGGGACCTGGGGGACCAGTGTGACCAGAGGGGCCCCTGGAACTTGCCTGAGGGGCCTGTGGGGCATGTGAGACGTGTGGGGCCCGTGGGACCTGTGCGGCCTGTAGGGTTTGTTGGACCTGTGGGACCTGCAGGGCCTGCGAGCCTTGTAGTACGTGCGGGACCTGCGGGGCCTGTAAGACTTGTGGGACCTGTTGGGCTTGTGGCACGTGTGGGACCTGCGGGACCAGTGCGACTAGAAGGACCGGTGGGACCTGTGAGACTCGTGAGACTTGTGAGACCTGTCGGACCTGAGTGACTTGTGGGGCCTTGGGACCAAGGGGCCGTGTGGGTTCAGTTGGACTTGTGCGACCTGTGGGAACCGTGGGCCTTGTGAGTCTTGTTCGGCTTGTGGGGCCTGTGTAACCTGTGCGCCCCCGGCTCTCGCTGGAGATTCCCTCGCTATTCGCTGACACGCAAAGCCTCCGCTCGAGACATCCTCACGATGTTCCCCCTGGGGTGCTGCAGTGTCCCGATGACCGCCTCGGATGAAAAAAATGATCCTGGCGAAGGGCCCAACCCTATGCAATTGTGAGTGCCTCGTTGTGGGCACCGGGTTCGGTGGAGCTCCGTAAGAGGCCACGAAATGTGTGAGGGGCGTGCCCAAATCGGCGGGGAACCGCATGAGGGCCTTCGGTGGGGCTCCCTGTGGCACCACGAAGCGTGTGAAGGGTGTGCTGAAATGGGTGGATAAACTCATGCGAAATTTGCCACTAGGGCCTTCGATGGAGCTCCTTGTGGGGCCGCGCAACGTGTGAGGGTTGTGCAGACATGGGCGGGGAGACGTATCCGAACTTCGCCACTGGGACCTTCGGCGAAGCTCCCGATGGGACCGCGAAACGTGTGAGGCGTATGCTGGAATGGGCGGGGAACCGCATATGTGGACTTTGCCACATGGACTTTCGGTGGAGCTCTCTTTGGGGCCATGAAACGTGTGGAGCGTGTCGAAATGGGCGGGGAACTGCATGTGGACTTTGCCATTGGGGTCTTCGGTGGAGCTCTATAGGCATGGGACCGCGAAACGAGTGAGGGATGTTCCGACATCGGAACGTTGCAACTGGGGCCTTCGGTGGAGTTCCCTATGGGGTCATGAGTCGTGTGGGGTGCGTGCCGAAATGGGCGGGGATTCCGCTTGTGGACTTAGCCATCGGGGTCTTCGGTGGAGTTTCCATTGGGGCCACGATACTTGTGAGGGGTGTGCCGAAATGCGCGGGGAACAGCAAGTGGGCTTTGTCACTAGGGCCTTCGGTTGAGCTTTCTATATGGCCACGAATCGTGTGAGAGGTGTGTCGAAAGAGTGACAAGTGGAGGGTCAAGGCAAGGAAGGGATGGGAGGAGGAGGAGGGGAAGGAGGAGGAGGATGAGGAGGAAGGAGGACGCGGGGCGCCGTCTCTTTCAAACCAGGACGCAACAACACACGATGGTTGGACATAAGGCGGCGACCCCATAGGGAGGGAGCCCCCGCTAGAGAATTCTTCGCCAACCACCCTAAGACGAAGCCTCCGCTCGAGTTATCCTCACGATTTGCCCCCGTGGCACACTCAGCAGCTATGCCAGCTACAGGACGCCGATGACCGCTTCGGTTTAAAAACAAACGTTCGGCGGGGACCCCATGGGAAGGTGACTCCAGCTCGAGACGTCCTCGCGATTTACTCACAGACGAGGCCACCGCTCGAGGCATCCTCGCAATTGGCGCTTGGGGTGCTTAACTGGGATGCCTGCTACAGTACGCCGATGACCGCCTCGGAGAAAAACATGAGGCGGGGATCCCATAGGAAGGGGGCTACCGCTCGAGACCTCCTCGTTGTTCACTAGCTCACGAGGCTCCCGCTCGAGACTTCCTCGATATGGATGTGTGAGTATGTTCGTGCGCAAGTACGGAGTATGTGTGGATGTGGAAGTGTGTGTGTGTGATGGTGATGATGATGTGTGAGTGTGCGACTGTGTTTAAGGGCGAGTGGCGATGACATGGGTGATGATGACGATGATGATGGTGATGATGATGATCGATGGTTTTGGTGGGGTGTGGTATTAGTATTGATGATGGTGGTGTGATGGTGTTGGTGAGAGAGCAAGGAGACGAGGAGGAAACGGGGGTGATGTGAGGAGGTGAGCACTGCGCGGTGTGCCCATAGAAACAATAATCCCACTTAGGATGTGGGGGAGAACAACGGACAACATAATCCTCTGGCCCCAGCTGTTGTTCCCCTCATGTTTCGTGGGGTTATGGTTTTCTTCCC
>CAUYUJ010018971.1:146070-148570 GCA_963575745.1 Prorocentrum cordatum | reverse complement strand
AAGGCGCATGTCGGGAAAGCAAGACGCATGACATGCATTGTTGCCGATATCCCTTCAATTTTTGTGGCAGCGGTGGAAGGGGTGGCCAGGCGCATCAGGCCAGTAGAGAGCCCAGAGGAATGTCCAGAGCCACATGTTTGCCCGTGACCGGCTCCCCTACTGTGCTCGGCGGCGCTGTGTAAGTACATGTAAGCATGTGCGACTATCGGCAATGCTGCTTGTAAGGTGGCGGCGATGATTTCTTCCGAAGAGCCCGCAGAGGAATTTGGGAAAAGACAGGCCTACCAGGCATCAATGAGAAACGCCCAGGTTGAAAGCATGACCTCTTGCAGGATGGTGCGTTGCCCTTGTGGTGGGATGATTGCAGGTCTCTCGTTCCATATCCGAGATACGCGACGGTGCAACTTGGCCGATCATCTCCGCGTGCCTCAAAAATCCGAAGCACGTGCGCCTTGGCTCAGTATTGATCACCGAAAACGTCCCAGCCGTCTGATGTGTGATCAGGTGATGAGCATGGCAGCTCTACAGCACTTCGCGTTATCGAGAGAGAAGCAGGGCAGCAGGGTTGGTGCCAAGGATGCCCCTGCGGGTTGCTTCCGCAGTGCCCAGACGGGCATGTTTTATTGGAGCGACACCGGGACTGGCACATGCTCCAGATCGGAGAACTGCTTGTGCGCATGAGGGCGGCCGCTCATGTAGTACAAGGTGGCACCGCTTAGCGCACCCCGTGGGGGTACTATCCGTCGGCAGTTCTCTCTCCTCCGCCAGATCACACTGACCAGACCGCGATCACATTTAGTAGTTCGATTGTCAATTCTGGAAACCGAACCACTCACGCTCCAGGCCCAATCCATCACGTCGCTCTTTCTCTCGGGCTCCACTCCACAATGTACGGTTGTTGGCACGGGCAGTTGGTTGCTCCCCGCTGCAGGCAAGCTGGCCGTGTGTCGGCCCCTCCTTTCCCCCCCCGCCTCCCGCATTCGCTTCTCCTGGACCTCCGCTCGGCGGCGGCCCACAAGGACTAAGGCTCCCATCCTAGGGCACAACGCGCCGCAGCTGCGCGAGCGCCCGAGGTTCCTCCCTGGGCGGGCAGCGCAACCGGCGCCCGCAAAGCAGGCGCGCTGGCCTCCCGCCGGGGCGGCCCCGCATTTAGCAGGCGTGTGATCGCCGCGGGCGGAGCCGCAGAGCCGGGAAATGGCGGGGTTCGGGGCCTCTTCGTCTTCCGCCTCCTCCCTTTCCCCCTCCCTCCCCCTGCTCCTGGTCCCTCTTCCTCCTCCTCGTCCTCGTCCTTCTCCTGGACCGCCTCCTCTTCCTCCTTCTCCTCCTCTTCGTCATCATCAGCGGCATGGTAATCTTCATGATCATAGTCTTCCTCATCATCATCACCATCATTACCACCACCATCAACAGCAGCGCCATTATTATTTCTGAACCCTATTTTTTGACATTCGTACTATCACTCACACAAGATATCATAACCAACCTTACCATTGTTAGCAGAACCGACATCACTGCCCATGTAATCATCCGCACCATCATCATCCTCATCCTCATCATCGTCATCATCAGCATCATCATAGTCACCATATTCATCATCGGAATCATCATCATAATCATCACCTTCATCATAATCATCATCAGCATCGCCATCATAATCAGCATCATCAGTATCATCATCATCATCATCATCATCATCATCATCATCATCATCATCGTCGTCGGCATCGCCATCGTCATCGTCATCGTCGGTAACGTCATTACCATCGTCAACATCAGCATCATCATGATGAGCATCATCATCAGCAGCAGCATCATCGCCCTCATCATCACAAGCGTTATTATCAGCAGTTCAATAATAATGGCGATAAAGTATGACGATAAGCGTCCCAATCATCATCAGCAGCATCATCATCAGCATCACCATCGTCATCGTCATTATCGTCATCGCCATCGTCATCGTCATCGCCGGTATTTTCACCATCGTCATCCTGAGCAGCAGCACCATGACCATCATCAGCAGCACCATCATCCCCATCATTAGCAACACCATTATATTTCAATAGCAATGATAATAGCTAAAGTAATGATAATAATACTACTGATTATCATCATCAGAATCCTCGTCATCATCATCACCATCATCATCACCATCATCGTCATCACCATCATCATTATCATCAGCATCATCATCATAATCATCATCATCATCTTCTTCATCATCATTGCCATAGCTCTGGCTCAGGCACCTGCGCCCACGACGGGGGGCAGTGCGGGGCGGTCCTGCTCTGCGATGGTCGTGGCTGTTCGGATCGACTAGGTTCGGCAACGGGTCTTCCAGGGAGCGCATCTGTACGTGTCGACGTGCTGTTCGTCGCTCCTGCGCGTTCGAAGATCAAGATCGATCTCATCATCGACAGCATGCGGTGCTCGCCCATCTGGCAGTCGGTGGCCCTGGAGACTTTGGCAGGCGTGTCGCGGCTTGCTCGCCAGTGCATTGCAT
>CAUYUJ010018971.1:101070-141070 GCA_963575745.1 Prorocentrum cordatum | reverse complement strand
GCCACGGTTGCGCAGTTCGAAGCCCCCCAGGGGCGCAAGCAGGACAAAGGACAGAACGGAGGAGGAAGAGAAGGACGAGGAGACAGGGGGCAGGGAGGAGGCAGGCGGCAGCAGCGCGGGTGGAGCCCACAGCGCTCTGCCCAGAACGGGAGAGCCCAGAGCACGGGGATGGGCCGGGAAAACAGAGCAAGAGTGGCACGAGGAGGCGGGGAGGGGGAGGGGGAGCCCACAGCGCTCTGCCCAGAACGGGAGAGCCCAGAGCACGGGGATGGGCCGGGAAAACAGAGCAAGAGTGGCACGAGGAGGCGGGGAGGGGGAGGGGGAGGAGGGGGAGGGGGGAGGGGGGGGGGGAGGAGAGGAGGACTGAAGGAGGAAGTGCGAGGGCGGGCCGCGCCGCGCTCCGTGCAGCGCGAGAACCCCGCACGGTGAGGGCGGGGGCACGGGCAGCAGATTCGCCACGTGCCTTCTTCGCGGCGCCGAGGGGGAGGAGGAGGAGGCGGAGGAGGAGAGGAGGAGGAGGAGGAGGAGGAGGAGGAGATGGAGGAGGCGGAGGAGGGTGTCTCGGCCCCGCGCTTCACCCCCGAGGGCGCGCGGCGCGCCCCCGCCGCCCCCGCGCGCGCGTCCCCTCGGGCCGCCGCGGCTGGCCGCGCGGGCCGCGAGCCCCCGACTATGGCGTCCCCCAGGCCGAGAGCCTGCAGTGAAGTCGGGCGTGTCCCCCTACAGGGGGATTGTTCGACGAAACATAGAAAAATACCCCGCAAAGGCCCCCAAATGTTCAAAACATCCTCAAACAAATAGTCCCCAGACTATTTTCGGATTATGTTTTGATTATTTTGGGGGTATTTCTTATGTTTCATCGAGAATCCCCCCTGTAGGGGGACACGCCCGACTTAAGCCTACAGGGGGCTTGCGGGGGCAGCCGGATGCGGCAAGGACGGACTGCCCATCGGTCGTTGAGGAAGTGAGCGCTTCTGGAGTCCCGGGTCCCAGTCTGCTTCAAGCGCCTTCCTGCTTCAAGAGTCGGTGTGTGCGTTTGTTGCGTTTTGTTGTTGTCTGGGAAGGCCAGGACCCAATCGACTTCATCCGCCTTCCTACTTCATGTTTTTTTGCCTAGTTCTCCCGACCGATGTGTGGGCCAGGCTGACCTTGACCAGGCTGCACTCGGCCGAGCCGTATTCGGCTCGGGCCGAAACGCAGCCTGGCCCACCTCCGCCTGACCGAGTTCCGCCTGGCCGAGTTTCGCCTGGCCGAGTATTTCCCTTTTGTCGCTTGCGAAGGACACAGGGGGTGCGGGCCACTGCCACGGTGACGCAGCGCCTCCGCTCTGCAAGGCCAGACAGCTGAAGACTCGGAGAATCGAGACGGGCAGCTTATCACGGGTCGGTTGGCCTCTGGAGGTTGGCTTCGGGCTTCGGAACCAGCCGACGCAACCTGTGACGGAAGACCGGCTTTGGGGAAGAGGGCCCATGGGGCCGATGCATCGAGCAAGAACGGAGTGTTGGATGCCTTCGCATGCAACGTCTCCGTTTTTCAAAGTGCTCGTTTCGTCGTTTTTCAAAGTGCTCGTTTCGTTTTGTGCGCGCCGGTTGTGAGTGGCAGGCGTGTTGCAACGCAACGGAGCAACGTCTCCAGGTTGTGGTGCAACGCCCCCATGTCGCAACGTAGCGCCTCCGCGCTGCAGTGTCACACTCTTCCGCAACCCCTGGCCGCCTCTGCGCAGAGAGGGCGAACAAAAGAGGATCAAGGTTCGGGAATCGAGGTTCCAGGATAGAGGTGTCGGCCCCCTCTGCCGTGGCCCTTGGCCACCCCTGCGAAGAAAAGGGCGGCCAAGCGAGGATCAAGGTTCGGGGATCGAGATTCCAGGATCAGGGGCACCCTGCGTGCCTCCCGGGTGCCCTTGGTTTCTTGGGTGTCGATGGTTTTGCTATGGCAAGCGCGACGTTCCCACACCAAAAGTCAATAGACGTCTTGGGGTCTCATGGTTGGGTTTCTTGTGGGAGGCTTCCTGTGGTCGAACTCCTTCTGTAGAGGTTATGGGGGGTCGCTCTCCCTGCGTATACCTCCGAGGGGGTGTTCGTCGCCACGGTTGGATTCCTTTCCACGGAAATCGAGGCAGGACGCACTCCAGGAAAGTTCCCAGGACCAGATTTGTGAGGTCAGCGCTTTGGGCAAGCATCTAGCCTCGAGCGACCCACATCGACGTGTTCTGGACTTGTCCCCACTGGTGCTCACGCCTACTGAGCCGATGCGTCGAGAAGTGCGGGCTGAGGAAGCAGGAGGCAGGGCGGCAGTGGAGCAAGGGGACGTGGACAGATGTCAAGCTTTTGCCTGATTGGCTTCCCCTTCCCGCTCCTGCCTCGTCCCCTCGTCTTACGTCGGGCTTGTCCCTCTACAGGGGGAACATTCAAAAACAGTCCAACAATAGTATGGGGACGATCTTCTGACCATCTTTGAACATTCGTGGTGCATTTGGGGGGTATCTGTCACGTTTCGTCCAAAATCCGCCTGTAGGGGGACACGCCCGACCTGATCCTCGTCCTTCTCTTCCTTCGCGTCCTTCTCTTGCTCCTCGTCGTCCTCGTCCTGTCGTCCTTCTCGTCCTTCTCGTCCTCGTCCTGTCGTCCTCGTCCTCGTCCTCGTCCTGTCGCCCTCGTCCTCGTTCTCGTCGTCCTCGTCCTGTCGTCCTCGTCCTTCCTGCCTCGTCCTCCTCGTCCTTCTCTTCCTCCCCCCCCTCGTGCTCCTTCTCCCGGGGGGGGGGGGGGGGGGCGGCGCTCCGCTCCCGGCGGCGGCCTGGTCCGCCAGGAAGAATGCGGACTGGCATGTGCGTCAAGTCGGGCCTGTCCCGCTACAGGAAGAATGCCCATACATATATATATATATATGTATTTATATATACATATATATGTGTATAAATGTATATATACATGTATACATATATTATATATACACATGTGTATATATACATATATGTGTATATATAATGTATGGGGGCGATGCTTATATTATGGTTACGCAAGTCTGAACATGTGTGGGGCACGTTTTGATTATTCGCCCAAAGCCCGCCTGTATGGGGGACACGCCCGACCTAACATTTGCGGCCCCGCCGACGCGCCGCGTGGGCTAAACAGCAGCCTCAACCTGCCGGATGGCTGACTGAGCCTACCGAGCTTCCAAGTTCAGCACGTCGCGTGGCGAACAGCATACCGTTTTCGGTTTGCATCGTGTGTGTTGCTGTCGTGGCTGCGTAGTCCAGGTCGTCCGCCAAGGATCGTTTCATGCCCTCTCGCGTGCTGACATGTCCGGGCGTACTTCTGGGACGGGATTCTAAGAAAACGGGGGTTGGGGCTTGGCCGAGATCTGATTCGGTAGCAATGGAATGGTTGCATGGAATGGTTGCATCACGTAAAATACAGCGTGGTTGTCAAAACGCCAATCGGGCCACTCGTACTTGCAAGGGTGTTGGTTAATTCTGGACGGTTTGCGTATCCACCCCAGCTTATACTTAATCGATCGCCAGGCGAGTTATTTTGATTACGGAAGGGCAGGAGCATACAGTGGAACAGTTGCCCAGACGGGCTGGTGGACAAAACACGAATCCACCCAGAGATGATGCCCAAGCGCGTTGCCATGATCAAGGGAGTGTTTGAACACGCGTTGGAGCTGCCGCGTTGGCAGCGTGGCGGGTGTGCAGAAAGGACCGGGTACATGCGCTCTGGAATTGAACTGATTTGCAGATGCCGTGGCGGTTAATAGTCATTGGGCCGCGTTGGCGCCTTGTTCCTGCCACCCTTGCTCCCTGGGGGGGAGATCGACCGGAGACGTCGGGCAGCTTCATGACATGATGTTGACCCAGTCTGAGGGTCGGGTTCGGGTCGAGCCCGAGGGCCCACGAAAGCTTTACACTGACCCGGCGCTCAGGAACCCCAACATGCACGTCCAGTTCCTACGGGCCCTCGAGCGTCGGAACCTCGCCGACTTCTACGCTGACAAAGCCTGCAGGGTGGGTGTGTTCTTCGTTTCTAAGAAGTCTGGGAAGTTGCGGCTCATCCTGGACGGCAGGCACGCCTCTTTGGATCTACAGGTCTCCGACAAGGTGGTCCTCGCGCAGGGGGCGAGCTTCGCTGGGCTCCACGTCGACGGCGGGAAGCCCCATCGCGGTCGCGGAGGTGGATCTGGCCCACGCCTTCTACGCGATGCTGCCGCCGCCGGCGTTCCGACGGTATTCCGCGCTGCCTGGGATCCGGGCGAGCCACCTCGGGCTCGACTGCACCGCGAACGGCCGACAGCTCGGCGAGACGGACGTGGTCTACCCGTGCTTCAGGTGCCCGCCCCGCCCATGCGCTGCTCGTTCGGCCTCTGGATCTGTCAGGCGACGCTAGAGGCGACGGCCTTGCAGGTGCCCGGCCTCGCCATCGCCAATCGTTTCGCGCATCGGCGCCCGGTGCCCCAGGTGACGGACGGCGCGGTCCAACGCCGAGTACGTGGACAATGCGCTCAGCCTGTCGACCAGCCCCGAGGCGGCCCGCGCGGCCGCCGCGGCCGTGGACGCCCGGCTCCGCGCGGCGGGTCTTCCGAGCCACGGAGTCGAATGCAGCTTTGGGGCCGCGGCGCTGGGCTGGCAGTTCGACGAGCAGTTCCCTATCACCGGCCTGAACCCAGCGCTGAGGTGGAAGCTGAGGCTCGCCTTCCTGGAGCTGTGTCGGAGGGGCCCAGGTCGCCTCGCACTTCAC
Source organism: Prorocentrum cordatum (assembly GCA_963575745.1). Taxonomy (NCBI): domain Eukaryota; class Dinophyceae; order Prorocentrales; family Prorocentraceae; genus Prorocentrum; species Prorocentrum cordatum. The sequence continues at coordinate 136,340 of CAUYUJ010018971.1, read as the reverse complement.
GTCACGGGCGCTGATCCGCCGCGAGCTCCTGTCCAGCCTCAACGGTATGCATGCTCTGTCCGCCCTGCATGGGGGCCGCGCGGCTCGGCTTTGGCCCTCCTGCCCTCCTGCCTGCGTGAGATGTGCTGGTGTGCGAGCCTGGTTGCATGTTGTTTTCGTGGCGCCTGTGATGCGTTCGATAGCAGGCTCACGATGGTCGACTCGTGGGGAGTTGGGGTCACTCAGAAACCGTCATCGCCAGGAGTCGCTCTCAGCCTGTCTACATACGAGAGGTGGAGGTTCTTTGCAGATCAGGAGATTGAGGTATCACATCGAGCACGCGCTCTGAAGTCAGCGAAGTCCGCCGCCCCCTCCATCCCAGAGTCGGACCCTGGCCTGCGCTACACCCCAGGAGGCGGGCCTGGACCTGGACACCACCCCCGAAACGAAGCTCGAGGTGGAAGAGGCGGGCCAGGACAGCACGGAGGTGGAGGAATTCCCCGAAATCCCGCACGAGGTCTGGGCAGAGGGCTGGCACCCCGTCGTTTCGCACCACTGGAGTCGCTCCGAGCATCAAGTCGTCTTCGAGGGTCGGGGGGCGGTCGTTGCAGTTCGCCGCATCTTCCGACGCGGGTCCTCCTTCAAAGGATGCCATTTATTTGTGCTCGAAGGATAGTCTGGGGGCCATCGTGGCCGCCGCCAAGGGGCCGTCGTCGCGGCGGTAGATGGGCCGAGCGCGCCGACAGTTGGCGGCCCTTTCGCTGGCCAGTGATGCTGCATTCTTCTGGCACTGTGCCCCCAGCGAGCGAGACTCCGCTGGCCGCGCTTCCGGGAACCTGCCTGGCGCGGGCTATGCTTCGACGGCAGCAGGGACGAGCTGCTCAGACGACGGCGGCGCCGGCTGCGGCTTCTGGGCCGGCGGGAAGGGCGCCTCCCGGCGAGGGGCCAGTGGCCCTCGGCCCCCCGCCCGGCCTCGAGGAAGAGGCGCACTGGGACCCTGGGAGGGCCGCCTGCGCCGTCGAGCTCGGCCAAGCCGGCGGCGGCCGAGCCGCTGGACCGCGCGGCCCGAGCGAAGCGCCGGAGGGCGAGGCCCCTGGGCGGCGCGAGCTGGCAGGGCCGCGGGCAGAGGTCGCTCCTGGAGCTGGAAGCGGCGGGGGACAAGACTGCAGTGGACTACCAGGCCCGATGCCGCGCTTTCCTGAATTGGGCTGCTGCTGCGACGCCGGCGGCGGCCGCCCTCCCAGACTTGGCGGAGGCGCTCCTGATGCACTTCAACCAGCTGTTTTTCGACGGACACGACTCGCCCGACGGGTCGAAGCTGGCGGCGGCGGTGGCCCACCTCGGGCTGGACGCGATGCCCAGGTTGGGCAATCTGCCGCGGGCTCAGTGGGCGTTGAAGGGCGGGAAGGTCCTTGCGCCTCCCCGGGCGCGGCTGCCCCTGCCATGGCCTGTGGCAGCGTGGATGGCGACCTGGATGGCGACGAACGGCTTCGCGGCGGCCGCCCTGGCTATTGCGTTGACGCTTGTCCTCTATATGCGGCCGTCGGAGACGCGGTCGCTGCGGGCGGGGTCGATCGCGCGGCCGGCGACGCGCGGGCCGCGCCGCCTGAGCAAGTACTCCGCCCCGCCGTTCCTTGCCGAGCTCGAGGCCCGGTCGACGTCCAAGGATCGCGACATCAGCCTGCTGCTGGACAACGCGGAGTTCAACTGGGCGGACCAGATGCTAGACCGCTTCGCCGAGGGGCGGGGCGCCGAGCTCCCGCCGTTCGGCCTGGACGCGACGAGCCGCATGCAGGCGCCGCCCTCGGGCTGGAGGGCTTCGGCCCCCCCGTGCTCTTCCAGCTGCGCCACGGGGGGGGCGGCCACGAGATGCCGGCGAACGCCCGCGAGTTCGGGGACATCCAGAAGCGAGGTCGCCGGGGGGCCGATCGGAGCCTCGACAGGCACGCCAGAGGAGGGCGAGCGCAGGAACAACTTCAGCGCCTTCATCCAGACCAGCAGGCCCAGGCCCTCGGCTGCGCCGTGACTATTGGCAGCACCCCATGCAGAACCTGAGCGCCTGGGCCCGCACTGCCGACGCGCAGCTGCGCCTTGAGATCTTCAGTGGCTCAGGCAACTGGTCGCGGGCCCCGCGGCGCGCCCTCGCCTCGCGCGGGGCGCCCCGCGTCGTCGAGCTCGACGCGCGCCGCGAGCCCGCCTTGGGGGAACTCAGCCGACGGCGAGCTCAGCAGGAGGCGCGCGGATGGCTCCGAGGCGGGCTGCCGCGGGGAGTCTGGCTTGGCATGCCGCGCAGCGCTTGGTCTCGAGCGCGGAACAGGCCGACTGGGCTTCCTGCGTTCAGTGGTGCCTCCCATCTTCTCGGGCTGCCTGGCCCCTCGTCGACCGACGCTTGTAAGGTCATGATAGGGAGCAGCCTCGCGCAGTTCTCTTCCAGTTTTCTCTTGGACTGCGCCCGCCGAGGGATTCCTGCTGCCATCGAGAACTCATCGACGTCGTGGGCGCGGCAGACTCGCCGGGCCCAGCATGCCCCCAGGCATGCAGGAGTCAAGATAATAAATGTTGTGCCTGTTGCGCTTTCGGCGCTGCCTGGAGAAAGGGGATTCGCGTGATATATGCACACCTCGACCTTGATACGCTGACCAAGCGCAAGCGCGCAGGCCTGGGCCCCCGCTCGTTCTCTGGTTTGCCACGCAAGGCGCTGCAGGGCAAGACGCCCTCCTGCGCTTTTTGGATGACATCTGCTGGGCCCTATCCGCCCCAGCTGTCCTGTGCGCTCGCTAAAGCGCATCGCGAAGCAAGAATGTCATCCACGCACCGCGCCTCGGTGCGAGTGGCGGCCAGACGGCCGGGAGAATCTTTGGAGAAGATGCTTCGGGGTCGTTGTGATTGTCACTGGTCTCGCGGCTCTGTCGGTCGCGCGCAGCTGCTAAGCATCGAAGTTGGACCATAACGTCGAACAGAGAAATGTCGGACACTAGACGAGCCTGGAAATGAGAGCAGAGTGGGGATATCTGATGTGTACATGTCTTTCCTCACTGGTCTCGATGCCCAGGCCGTCGACGCAATCGCCTCCCGCGGGCATTGGGGCTCAACCCAGCCCTCCAACTCTTGAGCCTGTAAAGATGCTTTCGCTGTGCGCAGGAGGTCGCTGTGATTGTCTTTGGTTTCGCGGCCCTTTTCCGTCGCGCGCAGCGGCTCAGCGTCGGGGCTGGACAGCAACTTCGAACAGACGAATGCCGGACACTGGCGTGGAAATCAGAGCCAGTTGGGGATTATCAAATTATGCGTCCCCTCTCCTCATCATTGTCATGTGCATCGTCATCAGCATCACGATCCGCGTCCTCATCTTCGCCAACCGCATCATCTCCGCTGGCATCACCGAAACATGTCCGTCGTCACCGTCATCCTCACATGCATAACCGTGGCCATCGTGATCAGCAGAATCATCATCTTCATCAACAGCAGCATCATCACCAGCATCTTCATCATCAGCATCATCAGCATCAGCATGTACACCATCATCCTCATGATCCGCATCACCATCTTCATCGTCAGATTCGTATTTGCCTTCGTCGTCTGCATCATGCTCAGCATAACCGACATGTCATCATCATGATGTCCATCGTATCGTGATCATCAATTTGATTTTCCTCCCCACCATCAACAGCAATATCGTCACCATTGCCCTCCTCATCGCCATCATCAACATCAGCAACATTTTAGTTGTTATCATTAGTTCAACATATAAGGATTTCATCATCGCCGCCATCCTCATACCATCAGCTGCATCACAATCACCACCATCAGCATCAGCATCGTCATCGCCATCGCCATCTTACTTGTCATCGCCGTCGTCATCAGCATCGTCATTGTCATCGGCATCGTCGTCGCCACTACCATCACCATCGTCACCATCACTATCATCATCAGGCTCATCCTCGTCGACACCACCACCGCCGTCAATGTCAGCATCGGTATCCTCATCATTACAGTCGCCATCGCCATCAACATCAGCATCGTCGCATCCACCACCATCACCATGAGCATCGGCATCGCAGTCGCCACCGTCGCCATTCGCACCATCGCCATCTCAAACCTCCAGCATCGCCATCCTCGTCGCATCCTGTTCCCCTAGGATCCGACGTTGCGAATAAAAAGGATAAGTCGCAAAACATTACGATCGGGGCCCCCTGGACCCCACGTTTCTGCGCCACCTGCCGCGCCACATCGATATGTGAGGGCTTTGGGGCCCAAAACTGCGGGCGAAAACGCCCGCGCGAAAAAATGGCAGCGCCAGGACTTGCCCAGACATCTGGCTGCTCCTATTTTTTCGATGCGTGGGCCCCAGAGGTCCCTAGGGCCGGTTTTCCTGTTCGTCCTGAATAGTTATTTTACGCTCCCTAGGCCCTGCGAGGGTCCCCAACGGCCGAAAATTGTCAAAAACCGCGTGCGCCTAAAACGGCGACCGCGACGACGACGACGACGACGACGACGTTGATGAGAACGATGACGACGTTGACGACGCCGACGACGACGACGACGTCGTCGTTGTCGTCGACGACGACGTTGACGACGACGACGAAAACGACGACGACGACGACAGGGATCGCCATCCTCGCCGCGCCAGACCCCCGACGTCATGATTTTTTCATGACGTCGACCCCCAGCGGACTGGACCCCTTCCCCGGGACCGGTGTTTCGTCCTGAGTCGTTTCGTTGACGGTCCCGAGGGCCCGTAGAACGGCCCCCAGAGTCCAACAGTAATGAAAAACCTCCCGTCGTGATTTTTGTCATAACATGACAATGGGAATGGAGAAGGAGGAGGAAGAGAAGGGGGAGGAGGACGAGGAGGAGGAGGAGGAGAGAGAGAGCCAAAGAGGGAAAAGAGGGAGGAGGCAGAGGGGGAGGCAAGGGGGCAGGAGGAGCAGGAGGAGGAGGAGCAGGAGGAGGAGGAGGAGGAGGTCGAGGGGGTCTGGGCCTGGCCCCCCCCCCGCCGCCGCTGCAGTGGCGCGCCGCCCGGGCCGCTGGAGCCCCTGCCGGGCGCGGGCGCGCCGGCCGGCCGGCCGCCTCTGCAGCGGCCGCAGGCCGCGCCCACCCGGCCGCCCCCCGCTGGTCGGGGGGCCCTCGGCCCGCGGGTCCGTCGTCGGGCGCCGTGCGCCCCAGACGTCGGGCGTCTCGAAGAAATCGAGACAGAGGTTTTTGGTCACTTTCGGGCTCTCGAGGCCCTCCCCGGGCCTCGGGAGCGTCAAAAAACGAATCGGGATGAAAAACTGGTCCCGGGGAAGTGCTCGAGAGGTCGGGGGCCCGTGTCTCGAAAAAATCGAGACGCCGGATGTCTGGCGCCCCTGTCGGGCAGAACGAAAGCCCGGACCTCCAACGCATTGAAAAAGTCAGGACGGAGGTTTTTCGTCGACGTTCGGCCTCTATCGCCGGGCCCCGGGACCGTCAAGAAGCGACTCGGGATGAAAAACCGGCCCTGGGGAATGGGTCGAGACTTCCGGGGACCCCGTATTGAGATCACGACGTCGGATCTCTGGGAAAGGGGGGGAGGGAAAGGGGGGTTACGAAATTTGCTGCATGCAGCTGGTTTCGGCCCCGGCGCCAGGCCCATTCCTCGATGCATTGCCGCCTCCGGCGCCGGGAGGCGCTGGGGAAATCAGCCACGTGAGCTGACTCTCAAACCCCCCCTTTGCTATCCCCCCCCTTTCGCCCGACCCGACCCTGGAACCCAGGCCCAGCGATCCAACGCATTGAAAACATCAGCACGGAGCTTTTTCGCCAATTTCGGCCTCCAGGGGCCCTCGCCGGGCCTCGGGGCCGTCAAAAAACGATTCAGGACGAAAATCCGGTCCTGGGGAACGGGTCGAGACTTCTGGGGACCCCGCATGGAAAAAATCACGAAGATGGATCTCTGGGGACCCCCTCGGGTCGTGAACAAAAATCTCGACGGGGAGCTCTTCGCTATGGTCGGCCTCTGGGGGCCCTGACCAGCCCTCGGGACGACGAGAGTCAGGTTCCGGGGGATGTGTCCAGACCGCTGGGGTTCCACGCCACGAAAAGTTCTTGACGTCGGGGGTCTTGGGAGGTCCTGGAGTTGCAAATTATTTCACAAACGGCGTTCTCGCCCACAGTTTGGGGCGCCCGGACCCTCGCGGGGCGCAGGGAGATGGGGTCTGGGGCTCCGGTCGTGATTTGCTGCGGTGCTGCATTTTTGTTGCAGCGTCGGATGTCAGGTGTCGTCGGTCGCTCTTGTCGGCCATAGCCAGGGCCCTGGTCGAGGGGAGCCGCTCAGTGCTTGGGCCCCGAGGCCCCCAGAGACTGGCTGGAATCATGAATCCAGGTCTGGCGTATAGCTGGTGCTTTTTCGGGCGATGGCAGTCCGGGTCAGTGGAATGTGGCGGGGGCGGCGTCCCTTGGTACACTTCACTACACCAGGTCCCAGCAAGCCCAGTCCAACGCCCGATCTTGGGCATCCCAGAGGGGGTCCGAGAGGACCGCGCCGCGTCGCCGATGCATCGGCGATGCGGCTCGATGTGGGGCCTGATCTTCTCCACGTCGACGGCGCCGATGAATCCCTGGCGTCGCCGATGCATCGGCGAGGCGGGGCGATCCCCAGACCCGAGACGTCATGAATTCTTCACGACGTGGGCCCCCCGCGGCCTGGGCCCCTTCCCCGGGGCCAGTTCTGCGTCCCGAGTGTAGTTTCTTGGCCGCCCCGAGGGCCGGCAAGGACCCCCAGGGTCCGAAGATAATGCAAAACCTCCCGTCGTGGCTTTTTCGTAGCTCGAGGGGGTCAGGCCTCGGGCCCCAGGGACAGCCACGAGGCCCCCAAGAGGCCCCCAGAGGCGTACGAAAAGCTCATGGCCCTTCCTCCTCCTCCTCCTCCTCCTCCTCCTCCTCCTCCTCCTCCTCCTCCTCCTCCTCCTCCTCCTCCTCCTCCTCCTCCTCCTCCTCCTCCTCCTCCCCTCCGTAGCCATTTTGGCTCAAGGCTGATGCTTCCGCGGGCTGAGCCCGCATTGGCAAGACTGGATACCGCTAGTCCGCGGCAGGCAAGGCCACTTGTGGCCTGGCGTTCCTTTTCCACATACTCCCACTTTCTCTCGGCATGGCTTGGCGTGGCTCTGCTCCCTGGCGTGGCGATGGCCGCCGCAACCAAGGAAGTGATGCGCCCAAAGGTGGATGGGTCTGGCAGGAGGACCCGGGCGCAGCCACCCCCAAGCCCAAGAACAAGAAGAAAAAGCAGAAGGACCTCTCCTACGGTGTCTGCAGCCTCTGCGCGCACTGGGAGTTCCTCTACCATGGCCACCGCGCATGCAGCAGGTGCGGCGGCCCGTACCTTCCGTCTGCTGCACATGATGGTGATGGGGTTGATCCTAGTCCTGGAGGTGTCGCACCGGGTGCTGCTGCGGTGCCCATGCCACCTCATCTACTCCAAGAGCTTGAACGGTGGGCTGCTCACTACCCCGCTCTTGCTGGCGTCGCTCGTGAAGCAGCTGCGCCGCCGTCCCCGCCGCTACAGGAGTATACTGATGTGGAATTGGATCGTATGGCAGCTGCGGAACAGACTTCCCTCGCCAAGACCGTCGAGCAGGCCACGAAGGCCGAGCGCCTGGCGCACCAGGAGGTGCAGTGGCGGCTGGACAGGTTCAATAAGGCGAAGAAGCACATGGAGGAGGCACAGAGTTTACACTTGGAGGCTGAACATGAGCTTGAGCTGGCTCGAGCCACCACTCGTGAAGCTAATGAACGTAAGGCCTCATTCGACGTACAGACCTTCAAGAATGGGAAGCGTCATGAAGTTGAGCAGCGCCGTCGTCAGCGTGCCGCCGAAGAGGCTCGTGCTGCCGCGGCTGCGCGCGCTGCTGCTCCTGCGCCCCCCGCCGCTGGCGACATCGGTGCAGCACCCGCCACCGCCCCAGCGGGCGGTGCGGCCGCCTCTCGTGCCCCTGGCACTGGAGACGCGGCCGCCGCGGGAGCATGTGCCCATGCTAGCGGCGGCGCGGAGGCGCAGCCCATGCAGGAGCCACAGCCCATGGAGGAGGATGAAGCAGGTGTTCCTTGGCTGCGTGGCCATGTTGTGGACTACATGTATGTTGAGACCAACCTGCACACCTTCTCAGATGACGACCTCGATAAGCTGGTTGCCCACTCGGCCATCGGCCTGGAGCAGTGGCAGCAGTACCGTCTCCATCTGCAGCGGATGCGAGGCGTTGATGAGGATAACCTATCCGACCTGGGCAGTGAAGTTGCCGACAATGACATGGAGCCCCAGGATCGCGACAAGTACCGTGACCTCAAGAGGCGTGCGGTGGAGCAAGGCTTGGACGTGCAGGCTGCCCAGGAGTATACCGACCTTCTCTCCAAGCGCATCATGGCGAAGGCGGGCAAGCGTGCCAGAGTTGTGTCCTCCGTCACGGCCGACATGTACCGCAACTTCTGTGTTGCCACGGCCAAGCAGATGGGGGTTCCACGTGCTGCTGCTGCCGTACCACCTGGACATCTCCCTGCTGCTGCTCCCGCTGCGAAAGGCGCTGGGCGTGCTGCCGCCTCTGACGCCCGCTCGCAGCAGCCTCTTTGACGACCTGTTGCCTTCGGCCCAGCGAGCCGAAGGCCCACGCTCGCTAGCGCCTTGCCAGTCGCCAGATGCGAGCACTCAGGTATTTTTTAAGTTTGTGAACATCACACAGTGGTCGAAGCTGACTCAGGACTTCTTGGCAACTAAGGTCGCTGAGGTGGATGGAGTGTTCATGGCGGAACATCACCTTGAAGGGTCGAACCTGTTCCGTGCCAAGAAGACCTGTCGACAGATGAAGTGGAATCCTCATTTCCAGAGTGCTTTACCGTCCCCAGGTGGAGGCACTCACGGAGGAGTTGGGGCTGCTGTACAGCCCAGATTGTGTATACGGAAGTTCCTGATTCAAGCTAAGGGTGCAGTCCAAGTTGGAGCAGGTAATTGTTGGTTCTTCCTTGAGATGCGTCTGAAGTCATGCACGGTTGCAGTAGGTGTGATCTACCTCATTCCTTCCATTGGAGTCTCTGGTGAGAATTCTTCTCGGCTTCGTGCGGTTGCTGAGTTTGTTCGTGGGCTGTCTATTCCGTGGTTCCTGATGGGGGACTACAATATGTCTGCTGATTTCCTGGAGGATTCGGGTATCTTGGAGCTGATGAACGCTAGGGCCCTGGTTCCCAAAAATGTTGAGTTCACGTGTTCGATTGGTGAGACTTTGATTGACTATGTTGTCTGTTCGAATCGGTTGTCTGGATATCTGCGAGTCTCCGCCGACCTCCTGTCCCCGTTCAAGACCCATGCGTGCCTGGACGTGTTGTTGGACCTTGAGGCTATGGTGGAACCCGTCTGTCTCCGTGTGAAGCCCCTGGAGATCCCTGAAGCGTATGGACCTGATAACCATTGGTTGAGTTACATGGCTGCCGCCGCTCCCAGTTTCCTCGAGGCCCCCTTGGTGATGCCCGGTGACCTCCACAACGCGATGCCCGCTCATACTTTGGAAGGTTTGTCTCGAAGTCTTGGGATACAGTACTCTACCTGGTCTAGAGCGATGGAGCTCCGTGATCTGTCTCGTGCATGTGCCATAGTCACGGACACGCACCGTTACATAGGCAGGGGTTGTATGCTGAAGCGTAAGGACTCGTCCCTGATGACTCGCAACGTGCAGGCGCAGAGTTTCAAGAACCCTGACTTGTCCTATTGGTCTCTTGTTTCTAGTCGCCTGTATGAGTTGATGAAGTTGACTCGAAAGGCTCCGTATTCTCAGGCCGCGATGCAGCACAGGCGCGTCTTGGCTGATTTGTCGTGCCACATTTTTTCTCACATCGAGCCTCTTGCGAGTTCTCAAGCAGCTGTGTCGTGGAAGGATTGCTTGAACCAACCTCCCTACGTGTGTCATAGATTGGAAGAACTCGTTGAGGCTGCAGGTGTTGTGTGTGCTCGTGCATGGTCTCTCGCACATGCCAAGGCCAGGAGCAGCATGCGCACTTGGTTGCAGTCATCCCTTCCCCGAGGTGCTAGCCCCGTCCATCGCTATTTGAAAGCTGAGGAAAAAGTTTGCGTTGAGTATTTCCTGACTCCTGATGGTATCGTGGACACCCCAACCTCGATGATGAGTTTTCGGGAACGGAAGTGGAGTAGATGGTGGACCCCAAACTCTGAACAGCGTGTGTGTCTGGAGGCAGGCCTTCGAGAGCTTCGTTCGCAAGCATTGGTCGTTCTGCAGGATTTGGACCCACTGGAAGTGCAAGATATTGCTAAGGCCTGTACTTGTTTCAAGCCACACACGTCGCTAGGAGTCGACATGCTGGCGCCACGCAGTTTGCTCTCTGCTCCCATTGACTCTCTCGAAGTGTTCACAGGTATCATGCGTCAAGTTGAGCAAACGTTGAGCTTTCCTCCTCAGTGCTATGTCTGCCTCATGGCCATGCTGCCTAAGTCCATTTGTGATGAGCGTGCCATTGTCAAGTGCCCCAGTCTTTACAGAATCTACTGCAAAGCCCGCGGCTTTGATATTGACGATTGGAATAAGGAGCATCTGGATTTCTGGGACTCTGCTGTCAAAGGGTCCTCTGCTCTTAAGGCTGCTTTATTTCGTGAACTGGCCCATGAAGTGGCCCGTGCTTGTGGGTTCGAATCTTGTGCGCTCCATTGGGACCTCGAGAAGTTCTTCGACTCCGTTAGCCCCTGCAAGCTCCTCCACTTTGCCACCAACCGTGGGTACCCTGGGCACCTCTTGTATATGGGTCTCCTCATTCACACTGCTCCGAGGCTGTTGGAGGTTTCTGGCAACCTGTCTCGGGTGATTGAGGCTGGGGAGTCTATCCTGGCGGGCTGTAGTCAGAGTATGCCCTGGGTGAAGTGCTACCTGTACGGGGTACTGGAGAGGGCCCATAGCAGGGTTCCACAGGGCCTTGGTGATCTCCCACAGGTCCGCGTTCCCATTAGGTCTTATGTTGACGACATCACCCAGTACTTGCAGGGTACTCGAGAGTTTATTCGTCGTTATTTGCCGCCTGCGGCGGCGGCTTTCCAGCAGGATATATCAGGTCTTGGCTGTGTGGTCAGCCCGAAGTCTCTTGCCGTTGCCTCGTCTGTGGAGTTGCAGCGACTCCTTCAAGATGAGTTTAAGAAGCATGGAGTTTCCATCACTTTCTCGCCCAGTGTGAAAGACCTGGGCACAGTCACCTCAGCTGGCCGAAGGCGCACTGCTTGGAAATCATATGAAAGACGTGCTATCGCTTTCCGACGTGGTCGTAAGCTGTCCTACCTTGCAAGGTTGTGTGGAGCTTCGCGTAAGGTCTTCAAGCCTGGCATCCTCTCAGTGGGCTCTTGGGGGCATGCTATGTCTGGACTTCCACCTGGAATATTGAAGCAGTTTAGAGGCTCCGCGGCTTCCTGTTCGGGGTTCTGGTCGTCGGGGGCATGTACTACCAGTGTATTGCGAGTATTGCATGATACTAAAGATGACCCTGTCTATAGGCTACGTGTTGAACAACTTACCCTAATTTCGGAGGTGTGGTCATCCTTGTCTGAAGGGTTGCGCAGTGGAGCTCGGAAGGTCTGGTCTCAATTGCATGCGACGGTTGGCCGTGCTCGTGAGTCTGACCGTTGGCGACTCGTTCGCGGTCCCATCGCTGCTTTGTATGCTACTGTCTTGGACCTTGGATGGCAACCCTCCCACATCGATGAGTGGATAGTGGAAGGCAGAGCTCCCCTAAGAATGGATCGTATTGATTTTCGGTATCATGTCACCTCCTGTGTCCGAGAGAGTTGCTCTGCCGCAATATGGTCTGCCGCTAGTCAGCATTGGTGTGGGCAAGGTCTCTCTTCTGGTGCTGACTTCTCTGTTTTTCGTTCCAAGCACAAGAAGCTGCTGGATGAAGGTGATTTCAAGAATGCTGCACTCTTGACCACCATTGTTGTTGGAGGATGCTGGCCTGAAAGTCGGCTACAAGACGCTGGCTACCGTACAACAGGCCGTTGCTTCCGATGTGGAGATGATCAAGAAACTCCGTTGCATCGGGCTTGGCAGTGCCCGTGCAATTCTTACCTACCCGACCCCGCCGTTGCTGAAAGCGAGTATTTGGTTCCTGAGGCCCTTGGTGCTGACCCTCAGAGTGCCTTCTTCACGCGTGGGCTTCCTAGCTGGGACGCTACCTGTGGGCACCTGCCGTCCCCGAAGGAGCTCCTGTGGGCCTGGGGTCCCCTACGAGTCCAGCATCGTGTCGTCGGAGGTATTTGGGGCCTTGATGGCTCTGGAGGTGTATATGCCAAGGACAAGAGGTTACGACGTTGTGCTTGGTCTATTGTGTGCTTGGGTGATCCAGATGGGCTCTCTTTGCAGTTATCTACAGTCCTCTGCGGCACCCTACCTACTCCTGAACAATCCAGTCCGAGGTCTGAGTTGTATGCCTTCCTGACAGTCCTATTACGAACAAGTGGTGATATCGTATGTTATTCTGATTACCTGCCCCTGGTCAAAGGGGTCAGGCAGCCACGGGCTCAGGTGATGGCGAACAGCTCGATGCTCGATCTCTGGGCTCTGATCTGGAATGCGATCGATGATCGGGGCCCTGGTCAGGTTGACGTCATTTGGACCAAGAGCCACGCCTCGGCCCAACAGAGGGCCCATTATTCAATCTGTGATGTAGAGTATTTTTTGAACTTTTGTGCTGATTTCTTCGCGGGCTGGGCGGCTGAGAGGGCTGCCCCCACTGATGAGCAAGTTGAAACTACTAGATTTGTTGATCGTATTACTAGTCACACGCTGGACCGCCTGCTGGCGGTCCATAAGGAGGTCGTTTCTGAGAACCCTCGGCGTGTCTCGGATAGGCTCGGGCGCCCCCCCCCAAGGCCTGCACCCTTGCCTTCCTTTCTGGTGCGCAAGGGCCGTCTGAGGGCGGCGGGCCACGAGCCGACGCGCCGAGGGTCTTGCCTCCAGTGTGGGATTTGTGCGCGTAAGTTCTTGTTGAGGGGGAAGGTCCAAGACTTTTTCCCTGGCCCATGTGCTGGGCCTCCCCACCTCTCCTCTGACCCTCTGGTCCACCCCCTGTACCCCAGGTGTGCCAGGAGTCATCGTTTGCAAGTTTTGAGAGGAGTTCTTTACTGTTTGCATTGCGGTGCTCATGCAACAGTGAATGCGCAGAGTTTGTCCCAGCCTTGCAAGACGGACAGGCCCCCCTCCAAAGCAGGGAAAGAGGTTCTGTCACGGCTGTCCAGGGGGTTGCCCCCCAAGAGCGGAGGTAAGTTCCCGCATGTCTGATTCTGTTCCAGCGCCCAGGCTTGACCTGGTCTCCGCATGCCTCGTCAGTCAGTCAGTCCTCCCCCTCCCCCTCCTCCCCCTCCTCCTCCTCCTCCTCCTCCTCCTCCTCCTCCTCCTCCTCCTCCTCCTCCTCCTCTCCTCCTCCTCCTCCTCCCTCCTCCTCCTCCCTCCTCCTCCTCCTCCGCGTGGATGGGGCCCGAGTGGACCCCAGCCACGCGGACCCCAGCGCGGGGAGGCCTCCGTGCTCGACCCGCCGGCCCACCGCCGCTCGTCGCGCGGGCCGTCGCCACCGCCCCCTGGGAGCGGCCGCCGCCGCGCTCCGTGCTGCACCGGGCGCGGCCGCCCCGGGATCGGGCCCCGGGGCCATCACTCCCCAGATGGTCTGGTACCGGAAATTTTCGGTAGCGATTTCGACGCACCCCGAATTTCGGTAGCGACCGGATCTTCGTTTGAGGGCGTTGAGATAGCGGATTTCGGAACGCTCTGATACCGGTATTGGGCGCTACATTTAAATGTAGCGCCCAATACCGGTATCTGCGGAGCGCTACCGGAAATTTTCGGTAGCGGACCATCAGGGTCGGGGGTGGACCCCGGACCTCCAACGCATTGAAAAAATCAGGACGGAGGGTTGCTCGATTGTCGGCCTCTATATAGCGGCCCTCGCCGGGCCCCAAAGCCGTCAAAAAAGCGCTCAGGATGAAGAACCGGCCCCGGGGAAGTGCTCGAGGGGTCGGGGGCCCGTGTCTCGAAGATTTCGAGACGCCGGATGTCTGGGGGGGGGGTGGACAGAGCCCCCACCTTGACACGTCGATGAGTGAATTGTCCGTTTTCGGTTCTCGAGAGGGCTCCGCGGCCGTCCTGTTCTAGGCTTGCGCCCGCCAGGTTTGGGCCCGAGGTCGTTTTCATGAAAGCACGTTTTACTAAAGGGAGGTCTGTCCATCCCCGAATCACGGGTCAATCTGGCTCGAAACCTTCAGTCGGGCACGTCCCTCTGCAGGAGGAGCACTCCAAGATAGTAGAAAACAGTATGGGGACGATCTCTCTAGTATTTTCGATAATTGCTGAATCTTTGCTTGACTGTTTGTATGTGTTGCCCGGTGCATTCCGGCGTTGGCTTTTGGCCCGCTGGCAATTATCTCGCTTGGCCCCCCAAGCTTGCTCTCTCTGGCACCTGTGCACTCCGGCGTCGGCTTTTGGCCCGCTGGCAATTATCTTGCGTGCTGCCCCATGCTCGATACGACCCGCTCTCTGGAATCGTCCTTGGAGCCGCAGATCAAAAAAGTATGTGTTGCCCGGAATTTGCCTGTAGGAGGACGTGCCCGACCGAATCGAAGACAGCTGCGCAGAAAGCTGGGGTCCAAGCTCCCGTCGCGACTTCTCGCGAGGCTGCAGTTTTCCCCGCAACGTCGGAGCTCAGGGCGCGGGCCGTCGTCCGTGCGCTGTCCATCGTCCTCGGTCGTCGTCGACCGTCGGACCGTCTGTCGTCGGTTCGCCGGTCGTGGTCGGACGTGTGTCCGTCGTCGTCGTCGTCGGTCCGTCGTCGTCGTCGTCGTCGTCGTCGTCGTCGGTCCGTCGTCGTCGTCGTCGTCGTCGGTCCGTCGTCGTCGTCGGTCGGCGATGTCGTCGCCGCCGTAGTCGCCGCCGCCGTCGTCGCTGTCGTCGTCGTCGTCGTCGTCGTCGTGGTCGGACCTCTGGCGCGTCGAGAAGGAATGTCGCGCCTCGGCCTCTGGGGTCGTTTTGGGGCCCGGGACCGTCCAAAAGAAACATGAAATGAACGCTTGGTTTCGGGGGGGGACAGAGCCCCCACCCTGACACGTCGATGAGTGAACTGTCCGTTCTCGCCTCTCGAGAGGGTTCCGCGGCCGTCACTTTCCAGGCCTGCGCCCGCCAGGTTTGGACCTGAGGCCGTTTCCACTAAACCACGTTTTGCTAAAGTTAAGTCGGGCCTGTCCCTCTACAGGGGGAATATTCAAAAATAGTCCAAATGAAGTTTGGCTTCGAGCGATCCCCACCGAAACCTTCGGCGTTTGGTCCCAACGGTGCGCGCGCCTACTGGAAGGTGATGTCATAATGTATTACGACCTGTTATGCTAGTATGTGGCGATATGCTACACTGTCGTGTTATGATATGTGCTGCGATGAAGTGCAATGATATGGGATGTTCTGCCAAGGTGTCTTATGGCTTCCTCGTTTATGCTATAGTAGATTGTGATATGTCGCTTTATGTTCTACCATGATATGATATGATGTGGTATGTTATGGTATCGGAGGTTAGGGGTGAAATCGAAGTGGAACGGAGAGCTCTCACTGGGAAATCGGTGTCGGTTCCGTGTTCGTGCGTGCCGTGCGTGCGGGCGAGGCGAAGTTGCGTGGGTGGGCGAGAGGAAAGTCTCCTGTGGCTGAGGCGCGGCCGGACAAAATGATTCTCCCTCCGGCAAGCGGTGGCCCGCGATGCCCCGCCGGTGTCCCGCCGGAGTCCCGCTTGTGGCTGGGTCCCGGCCAGACCAAATGATTCTCCCTCCGGCAAGCGGTAGCCCGCGGTGTTCCGCCGGTGTCGCGCCGGTGTCCCGCTGGTGTCCCGGTGTTCCGCTGGTGCGAAAACGATAGTGAGACCGATGACGAAATCGATTGTGAGATCGATAGTGAGATCGATAGTGAGACCGATAGTGAGATCGATCGTGAGATCGATAGTGAGATCGATAGTGAGATGAATAGTGACATCGATTGTGAGATCGAGTGATATCGATAGGGAGATCGATAGTGGGGTCGATAGCGAGATCCAGAGTGAGATCGGCAGTGAAATCGATCGAGTGAGATCGATCGTGAGATCGATCGAGTGAGATCGATAGTGGGATCGATGGTCCCAAGAGCGAGCGGCAACGCAACAATCACCACTGTTGCCCATTGCTGGCCCCCCTCCCCCCCAACCTCCTTATCACGCGCAGGGTGGTCGTATAGGTATCTTGAGTTTTGACATCATACTGTTCTGGTATGCTCTGTCATGCTATGGCATGAACGTGTTATGCTATGTTACCTTCTGGTGTGACATGTTGTGTTCTGGAGTGTTCGCCGCTATGCTCTGTTGTCGTCTTATGATATGTTTGGTGACGGTGTGTCATGATATGAAATGTTCTGTCAATGTGTCTTATGCTACGCTCGATTAACAATGTTATAGTATGTTATGCTATATCGTTTTCTGTTGTGTCATGTTATGCTCTGGTATGCTATGTGATATGTTGGTTTCCTCTAGTTTGTCATGATATTGATACGTACGTTATGTTCTGCCATGTTATGTCATGCTCTTGCTCTGTCTGTCATGTTATGTTGTGTCATATTGTGTTCTGTCGTGTTTGTCGAGGGCGCGAGTGTTTTGTCGTTTTAGTCGAGGGTGCGAGACGGGATATCCGGGACTCTCGGGACAAATTTGGCGTCTGGCGGCCGCAGTATGCAGGGTGTGTTCTGTCGTGTTTGTCTAGAGCGCGAGGCGGGATAACCAGGACTCTCGGGACAGCTTGGGGTTTGGCGGCCGCGGTCTGCAGGGTGTGTTCTGTCATGTTTGTCGAGGTCGCGAGGCGAGATAGTTAACCGGGACTCTCGGAACAGCTTGGGGTCTGGCGGCCGCGGTCTGCAGGGTGTGTTTTCTCGTGTTTGTCGAGGCCGCGAGGCGGGATATCCGGGACACTCGGGACAATTTGGAGTCGGGCGGCCGCGACATGCAGCGTGGGAGTGGACGGGAGGTCTGTTCTGAAAACCTAACGACCCCAACCTGTCCGTTGGGGAAAAATAGTTTTGGGACGGTTTGTTTATCAACATATGTTTGAACATGTTTGGAGCATTTTTGGGGTATTTTTTATTTGTCGTCCAAAATCCGCCTGTAGGGGGACATGCCCGACCTAGTACCAAGGAGGCTCTGTCCATCCCCGATGACCACGCGCAAGAGGGACCTTGCGCTGGTGGCCTCTGGGTGCGGGGCCAATCGGATCTCGCCAGCTCCGGCAGGCGCGCCTGGACTGCTTGGATGTGGCTTCTCCCGCGGACCCCTAGAGCTGCGCACCAGAAGCCTTGCCTTCAGTCGGGCCTGTCCGTCGACAGAAGCAACAACTACCCAAAAATAATCAAATCATAGTCTGGGGGCGATCTCTTGGTTTTTACAAAGTATTTTTGAACAGTTTGCGGGTATGTTTTATATTTCGTTTCGTCCGGAACCCGCCTGTAGGGGGACACGCCCGACCGAAGTCTCGTCCAGGGTCGCTCTTGCGTGCAGCCGGGAAGCCAGTCCCGTGGGAGGGTGTCGTGAGCTCCGGGGGCCGCGTGTTGAGACAAGGCATCCCTGGAGGCGTGGTGCTTCGACACCGCCGTCGTCGTCGTCGCCTCACGGAGCGTGCGGGCAGGTCTGGATGGAGGGAGAGGGAGAGGAGTGGACACGAGTGGGTTGCAACAGGAAGAGGAGGCGAAGGAGAGTCGCAGGAGGTGGTTGAAGGGCGTCGCAGGAGCGTCACACGAGGAGCATGAGGAGGAGGAGGAGGAGGAGGTGAGCTCATCCTTATCATTCCTCTTTCTCCTCCTTCTGTTGTTCTCTTGTTTCTCCCCCCGCCCCCCAACAAAAGACGAAAAGTTTTGCGCAGGCCGGGCGTTTCGCCTGAGACGTCCTCACGATGTCTTGAAGCTTGCAATTTGCAACAATTTCGGGATGGAGAGGGGGTCGCTGTCAAAATTGAAGTATTGCTTCAGCTCCCCGCACATGTGCCTCGAAAGCGTGCAACGGGTTCGAGGGTGGAGGTGGCGCCGCTGTCAAAACGCAGGTTTGCAGCAGCTACAGGGACGGTGAGCAAAACCTGCTCAGTGCTGTGCTTTCTCTCCAGACTGCTCTGAACACGGGAAGATCTGGAACTTGAGCAGATATACAGCAGCTGGGCGGGCGAAGGGCGCCTCCTCTTCAAAATTCTGGCGCTCGCTGAAGTCCTGCTCACCACTTGGAGAGCTGAAGCTTGAAATTTGTGCAACAGCTTCCAATGTGGAGGACGGGCCTTCTTCAGAAAGAAATTCTCGCCTGAGCGCCCCCCCTTCCACCCCTAATCAGGTGCACGCGCATGAGCTGGGCACGGCGCCGTCGAGACGCTTGACCGCTCGCCCTGCGCGCGCGTCGGAGAAAAAAAAATGATCCGGTTTAACTATTGCAACTGGTTTGAGATGAAGGGGGGTCTCGTTTTCAAGCCGGAACCTTCGCCCTGGCGCAACAAAAGCTTGCTGTGGCCATCCGTCGTTCGCATGAGCGCCGCGCACGTTCGTCTCAACAAGTGGTATGCAAAAGCTTCAAGGATAGAGGGCGGAGCATGCCCAAAATGAGGTTAATTCTCCAGTGCCGCTCACATTCGGCTTAAGGTGCTGCAGCAATTTCAATGATGTAAGTGGTTGTTTGTTTTCTTGTACGAGCTTTGAGAAGTTAAGTAGGTTATGTGTGATGCAGTTGTTCGGTCGGGTCGCGTTCGGTCCTTCAGAAGCAACTGGTGGTGCCGTTGCTTCGTTGGTCACAGTTCAGGATCGTTATTATGCTCCCGCCGCTCAAAATGACGCTGTCTCCCCAGTTCGGGCCACATTGCTGAATCCGAGTCCTTCCTCATCTTTGCCGCCGCCCCTGCTTTCTCCTCATCCCCCTTTCACTGGTCCTATTGCTCCTCCCGCTCCTGTACTCCTGCTGCTGACCCTGCTTCTTCATCATCTTCCTCTTCCTCCAGCTCATCCTCCCGCTCATCCGCCACCGCTTCCTGTTCCAATGTGCAAATCCCCCCTTTCGCTTGCGCATCACACGACGGGGTCCTTTGGGCGACCAGGGTCCTCAAGGACAGCACAGTCGGCAGGCGGAAGAGGATTCACCGCAATGGGAAGACACTGGCGGGGGGGATCGAATGTCAGATATAGCGCGAACGGACCTAGCTTGTCCTGGTCCCTCTCTCATCCTTCTCTCCACCAGTGCTGCTCTTTTTATCCTCCTCTTCCTCCCTCTTCCTCCCTCTTCCTCCTCCTCCTCCTCCTCCTCCTCCTCCTCCTCCTCCTCCTCCTCCTCCTCCTCCCTAGCACTCCTGTTCCTCATCCTTCCTCCCCCACTCCTCCCTCCCTCCTCCTTCCATCCTCCGTCCCTCCAGGGTGGATGGTTGGGGCCTGGGTGGCGTTAGTCCACCGGGCAGGGCGGGATAGAAATACTGCCACCATTGCCTTTGAGCTTTAGGTTCCACCTTTGTGGCCTCCCCGAAAAGGGTGTGCCCAGGCGGCGCTGCGGGACTCGTCCCTTCCTCCGTTCCTCTTCCTCTTCGTCCGGCCGTGAAGGTTTTTGTGCACCTCCTCCTACTCCTCCTCCTCCTCCTCCTCCTCCTCCTCCTCCTCCTCCTCCTCCTTCTCTTCCTCCTCCTCCGCCTCCTCTTCTCCATGCTCCTCCTCCTCCTCCTCCTCCTCCTCCT
This sequence comes from Prorocentrum cordatum, assembly GCA_963575745.1. Classification (NCBI taxonomy): domain Eukaryota; class Dinophyceae; order Prorocentrales; family Prorocentraceae; genus Prorocentrum; species Prorocentrum cordatum. The sequence goes on along the minus strand of CAUYUJ010018971.1, from coordinate 116,635 downwards.
CCTCCTCCTCCTCCTCTCCATCCTCCTCCTCTCCTCCTCCTCTTCGTCCTCCTCCTCCTTCTCCTCCTCCGCCGCCTCCTCCTCCTCCGTCTCTCGTGCCCTTTCCTCCGCTCCTCTACCTGTTCGTCCGACCCGCAGGCACCGGCGGACCGTGCCGTCTTCCGGCCCGCGTCCTGGACTTCGTCTCGACACGACGCCGGCCGTCGGGAAGGTCAGCGGGTGCCGATTCTCTTGCGTTCGCCCACCGCCCAGCCCTGCATTTGGAGGCGAGGAGGAGGAGGAGGAGGAGGAAGAGGAGGAAAAAGAGGAGGAGGAGGAGGAGGAAGAGGAGGAGGAGTGGGAGGAGGAGAAGGAGGAGGAGGAGGAGCAGGAGGAGGAGGAGGGAGGAGGAGGTGCACAGAAGCCTACAGGGCCGCTCGGAAACCCGAGCTTCCTAGGCCGCCTGAGCCCGAGGCGTCGGCTGAGGAGATGCCGTTGTTCGCCACGAGACTGTCCCTCGCCGTAGTGGTGAGGCCTTGCCGTCTCCGCCTCGTGGCCAGGCTCCCCAAAGGATGCTCCGAGGGCCTTGTTGGTGATGCTGGATGTGCTCGTCGAGATTCCTGGTACGTGGGCCAAGGCTCTGCTCAAGAACCTGTCGTGGTTCCCTGAGTGCGCAAACCTTCCGTTGCAGCTTGCTCCTCCAGGGGACATCGGCTGGTGGATCGGTGTCGCGCTCTGGCACCCGAAGGCGAGGAAGGCCTTGCTGAAGTCTGTGGAAATAAGTGCTACTCTCGCCGAGCTCGACAAGCACAGGTGCACGCTCTGGAGAAGGGATATCTTCGACCAGTGCGTGCCCACCAGAGTCGCCCCTCCCCCACCCTATGGCCTGGATGACCCCGATCAAGTGTACGTTCGCCCCGAGTGCGAGGTCACCTTTCTTACCCCCCACGCCTGGGCCACGCCCAGGGCGAAATACCACCCAGAGATCGACTTGGCTGGGCCGGCTGCTCTGGGAAACGTTCGCCAGGGACGCAAGAAGCAGTTGTTTCCCAGTCTAAGGTTGCCCAAGCACCTTAGGCGTGTCTCTCCGTTCTGTCTTCCAGCTCGCGTGCCGGTTCTGCGGCCCCTCACGAGCATCCAGATAGAAGACCAGAGGCTAAAACATGTCGAGATTGTCTCCGGGTTGGCCTCTCGGGGGCCGTACCCTGAACAGGCCGAGGGGAACAACTATCGCACGTGCGGACCCACCCTGACGGGGGGGTGTCAGGGCCCGTGAGCTGAGCTCTCTCTATCTCTATCTCTATCTCTCCTGTTGCTCGAGCGGCGGCTGAGCTTCGAGCGGCGCACGTGCCCGCGGCAGCGCCCGCCACACGTTCGCCCTCCCCCGTGCGTCTTGTTCCTCCTCCGTCGGCCTCCGCGCTCCTCCTCCGTGCTCCTCCTTCTCCGTCCTCCCTCCTCCACTTCATCCTGCGCTCCGTCACGCTGTTGCTTCGGCAGGTGTGCACTGTGCACTTTTTAGCAGATCCCAGGGGCATCGGATGGAGATTGTGATGGTTGTCTTTGTGCCTCCTCCCCCTCCTCCTCCCCCTCCTCCTCCTCCTTCTCCTCCTCCTCCTCCTCCTCCTCCTCTTCCTCCTCCTCCTCCGTCCTCCTCCTCCTCTTCCTCCTCCGTCCTCCGTCCTCCGTTATCCGTCCTCCCTCCTTCTCGCCCTTCTCCTTCCTTCGTTCTCCTCCATCTTACTCCGCCTCCGTCCTCCTCCGTCCTCCGCCTCCGTCCTCTCTGTCCTCCTCCCTCCCTCATCCCTCCCTCCCTCCTCCCGTCGCCTCCGTTCTCCCTCCCTCCGTCCCTCCTCCCTCCCTCCGTCCTCCTCCGTCCTCCCTCTTCCATTCTTCCCCACCACCCCACCCCGCGCGAGGCGAGGAGGAGCGGCACGCCGCCGCCGCGCTCTCTCTCTCTCTCTCTTGTTTTTTTGTTTTCTCTCTCTCTCTCTCTCTCTCTCTCTCTCCCTCTCCCTCTCTCTCTCTCTCTTTCTCTGTCGCTCTCTCCCTCATCCCATCGTGGGCGCGCACGAGGAGGACAATGAGGGGGAGGAGAAGGAGAATGAGGAGAGAGGGGGAGGGGCCGGGGAAGGACGGAGGAGGAGGAGGAGGAGGAGGAAGAGGAGGAGGAGGAGGAGGAGGAGGCGGAGGAGGAGGAGAGGCGAGGGGAAGGAGCGGGAGGGAGGGTGAGGAAGAGGAGAAGCGGAGAGTGGAGAGGAGGAATTCTAAAATCTTAGTTCTTCGTGAGCCTCCTGCGGGGGGATGGGCTCGTGGCCAGGGCTGCACGCAGCTCGAAAACATGTTTGGGATCATGTCGTGGATGTATCCTAGGACCGACGTTGAGCAAGAGCGGAAAGATGTCCTCGGCTTATTTTCTCAAGGTTGGGCCCTTAGAGGCCCATTGAGCCACGAAGACACATGATGTTGGTTGTGTGGGGAATGACCGAGTACTCGATGCGTGCATAATGCATACATGGTGCATCTGCCAACACTCCGGCATATGCCAGTAGACTGGTATACACATATATAATAATAATAATAATAATAATAATAATATACACACACACACACACACACCTGGCGACGGAGTCTGGGGGCCCAGCCCAGGAACCTCGATTGCGCATGGGTGTGCCGGGGCCTCCGGGGACGCTCCCAGACGACTCAAGACAGCCCCAAAACCGGAACACGGCCCCAAGAGGCCCCAGACGTCCCAAGAGGGCCGAGAATCGCCGAAATTCCGCTCCAACACGCCCACGATGACTTCCAGACTGCTCAACGAGCCTTCAAGACGCCCCGAGAGGCTTCCAAGAGGCCTCCCAAGAGGACCCCAAGAGGCAACATACACTCATTGTTAGATGGTTTTCGAAGGATTTGGTGGTTCTCGGCTCCCCGACGCTCCAAGACGGCCCAGGAGGCCCCAAGTATCGCCCCAGGACAGCCTTAGAAGCCCCCACGCGGGCGCCGAGACTGCCCAAACGGCGCCCCAAGACAGCCCCAGAGGGCCTCCAGAACGCTTCCAAAGGAATATCGATGCTTGTCAAGATCTCGCCCCGTCGCTTCCGAGAAGCCTCTGAGGCCCCAGGATGCTCCAACAACCGCCGTCGAGGAGCCCCAAGAACGCCCACGACGGTCGACTGGAGCCCCAAATATTGTTCCGTGTCGGCGGCAGTCCCGCGCCCGCGGTTTGTTTTCCCCAGGCGAGGTCAGCGATCTCATGGCGACTGCTATCCGCGATATTGTGTTGGATTTGCCTTATGTGGTCAGGATTATGGTCACCGCTCAAATAAAAGTAAATGGCTCTGACAAGGCCCAAGGTTGCTTCGAGGCGGCCTTCGAGCTCGCCGAGACGGCCCCAGCTAGCCTCCAGACGCCCCCAGACAGCTCAAGATGGGCCCCCACGATGCCCCCAAGAAGTTTCAACTAAATTACTCGACGCGGAGATCCTCATATGTGTATCTCATAGTAATGGCAAACTTCGGTAGAAGACATTGTCCTTTTCAATATCCGAGTGTCAGCGAATCCACGTTGAAAACGAGGCCGAGAGAGACGCCGACGACCACGACGACTTTAAGTACTTGCATCCTCCTTCTGTCCTCCTCCTCCTTGTCCTCCTCATCTTTCTCCTCCTTTCCTTATGAACACCTGTCAGGAAAATCCACCAGTGAAGACGAGAACGGGCCCGTGCAATACCCCCTGGCGCCCCTCCTAGGGAGTAGTGAAACCAGCGCCTCGCCTGAGACATCCTGGGAAACTGCTCCGAAAGAGAAGGATGTTGAGCACCAGAAAAAGGCAAACCGCCTGAGACATCCCCCCAATCTGGGCGCGAACGGGCCCGTGCAATACCCCCTGAAGCCCCCCCTTGGGAGAGCTGAAACCAACGCCCCGCCTGAGACAACTTCGGAAACTGCTCCGAAAGAGAAGGATGTTGAGCACCTAAACAGGCAAACCGCCTGAGGCATCCCCCCAATCTGGGCGCGAACGGGCCCGTGCAATACCCCCTGGCGTTCCCCCTAGGGAGCTGAGACCAGCGCCTCGCCAGAGACATCCTCGGAAACGGCTTCGAAAGAGAAGGATGTTGAGCACCCAAACCGCCTGAGACGTCTCTTCAATCTGGGCGCGAACGGGCCCGTGCAATACCCCTTGGCGCTCCCCCGTGGGAGTGCTGAAACCAGCGCCTCGCCTGAGACATCCTCGGAAACGGCTTCGAAAGAGAAGGATGTTGAGCACCCAAACAGGCAAACCGCCTGAGACATCCCCCCAATCTGGACCCGAACGGGCCCGTGCAATACCCCTTGGCGCCCGCCCTTGGGAGTGCTGAAACCAGCGCCTCGCCTGAGACATCCTCGGAAACTGCTCCGAAAGAGAAAGACGTTGAGCACCAGAAAAAGGCTCACCGCCTGAGACATCCCCCCAATCTGGGCGCGAACGGGCCCGTGCAATACCCCCTGGCGTCCCCTTTAGGGAGTGCTGAGACCAGCGCCTCGCGTGAGACATCCTCGGAAATTGCTCCGAAAGAGAAGGATGTTGAGCACCCAAACAGGCAAACCGCCTGAGACGTCTCTTTAGTCTGGGCGCGAACGGGCCCGTGCAATACCCCTTGGCGCCCCCCCTTGGAAGTGCTGAAACCAGCGCCTCGCCTGAGACATCCTCGGAAACTGCTCCGACAGAGGAGAAGGATGTTGAGCACCCAAACAGGCAAACAGCCTGAGACATCCCCCCAATCTGGGCGCGAACGGGCCCGTGCAATACCCCCTGGCGCCCCCCCTAGGGAGAGGTGAAACCAACGCCTCGCCGGAGACATCCTCGGCGTTCAGCAGAGAGGCCATTGGAAGAAACACTCGTCCGTGGTGAGATACGAGAAGCATAGTCGCATCCTCAAACAGTTGTCAAAGATGACCTCAGTGCAGCAGAGGCATGGGACACAGGCCTGGGCGCGAATGCCAAGCTTGCTGCGGTTCGCTCGGGACCCTTGATGCTCAACGTTGTGGCGGCAAAACCAGTGTCACACTTATGGTGAGAGTTATGGCGATAGGCATCGCGATAGTTGACACTGCTGCGTGGCCCGCGGAGCAAAGCCGTCGATCACACTTGGAGCAATGGTGCGTGTAAAATTGCTACGCGGGGTTGAAGATAACTCCGAAGTGGGGGATCGAGTAACTACACAGTTAGGTCTGGCGCTGGGAAGGAATGGTGAGTGATATATCTAGAGTGCTGTTGGATCTCTCGTGCATGACATTGACGCACCGTCGTCTGCAGTTTTTGGTCTCCCACAGGCCCACCCTTGCTAACGCGCACTTTTGCGAATTTCCTTCATATACCGTCTTTCTGTGTAATACAGTGTTTATGGTCGTGATGTTGCTCGAGCTCTTGATTTGAGATGTGCATCGCGATAGTTGACGCTGCTGCGTGGCCCGCAGAGCGAAGCCGTCGATCACCTTTGGAGCAATGGTGTGTAACATTGCTGCGCGGGGTTGAAGACAACTCCGAAGGGGGGGATCGAGTAACTACGCAGTTAGGTCTGGTGCTGGGGAGGAATGGTGGGTGATAAATCTAGAGTGCTGCTGGATCTCTCGGGCACGACATTGAGGCACCGTCGTCTGCAGTTGTTGGTCTCCCACGGACGCACCCATGCTAACGCACACCTCTTACGAGTTAGCTTCGTAGACCGTCTGTCTGTGTCATACAGTGTTTATGGTCGGGATGCTGCTCGAGCTCTTGGCTTGAGTTGTACATCGCGATAGGTGACGCTGGTGCGTGGCCCGCTGAGCGAAGCCGTCGATCACCCTTGGAGCAATGATGCGTGTGTGTAAGTTTGCTACACGATGTTGGAGATAACTCCGAAGTGGGGGATCGAGTAACTACGCAGTCAGGCCTGGTGCTGGGAAGCCGTGGGGAGTGATAGTGGTATCGGCGAATCGGTCGACAGCCCCGTGAAGCGGTAAACCACTAGACCCGGTTCATCGGTGTGTTCACGAGTTTGACCGAGCGCGTAAGTTCATGGTGCGTTTGCCGTGCTATAGAGGCTGAGTTGAGACGGAGCACCGGATGGCGGACGCCACCAGTCGCCGTCCGACAGACTGCTGAGTCCTCCTGCCTGCAGTCCACGGTAGGTCTACAGGTCATGGTAAGGATGATGAGGAGGATGACGAGGGTGGTGAAGAAGGGAGGAGTGCAAGAGGGTGAGAGGAGAAGCTCGGGAATCCGTTTCAGTGCGATCGCAGAGCAAACGACGGAGGAGCCAGAAGATGAATAGGAAGAGGAGGAGGAGGCGGTGGAGGAAATTGAAGATGAGAATGGGGAGGAGGAGGAAAAGGAGGAGGAAGAGGAGGAAGGGGAGGACGAGGAGGGGTATCGGGGGCCGGGTATGGGGGAACTTGAGGACGAGGAGAATGGGCGGAGCGGTGATTGACTTCAGTGGAGCCATAGGGAGTGGGTCGATGAGGATTTGGGTGAAGAGTAGGAGCAGGAGGGAGGAGGAGCAGCAGGAGCAGGAGCAGGAGGCGAACAAATGTAAGCCCAAGATGCACGAACGATGCTGCAACGAAACCCTCCCAAGTTCCCTCGTCACAGATCCCTACGACAATTCATTTTCAGCGTGGGAAGTGCCCCATGGAAAGACAACCGTTTAAAAAAAAAAAAAAAACTCAATCGTGCCAAGTCACATGTCCTGGGACTTCAATACCTCGAGTCAACATGACAGATGCGTCCTGACAACCCTGGATCGTGCCAGAGCAGCCTTCCTGGGACTTCAACCCTACAGATCCGTGAAATTGCTTTTCACTGTTAAGACGAACGTGCGCGGCGTTACTGCGAGAACCACATTCCGAAAACCACCCGCCTTCCACCCTTGCAGATGTTACACAGTTCAAGCTTTAGGATTGTAAATGGTGGGGACGTCTCAGGCGAAACGCCCGGCCCGCCCTACCGACACGCCTGGGGGTGAGACAGGGAGGATAAGGGAGAGAGGATAATGGAGGAGGAGGAGGAGTAGGAGGAGGAGGAGGAGGAGAGCCCCCTTGATGATGATGAGAGTGCGTGCACAGTAATGACGACACGGGGGCCGTACAGTGACACGAGTAGGGGGAAGGTAGCAAGAGCGTCGCGTGCCTCGCCCGTCCCGTGCTCATAGCCTTCTGTTGTTCAGGAGGTTCGCGCGCGCCGCCCGCCGCCGCCACGCCAATCCGTGCATGCCAAAGTGGCTCGCGGACGCTGTGCTGGAGGCTGCGCGGGAGACGCTGCGCACGGCGGGCACCGCGAGCCTGGTGTGGGCTGGGCAGACCGCGCAGGTGTGCCCCGACTGCACCTGCACTCCCAGCCTGGCGTGCCCTGCCCTGCAGTGCCCGCCCTGCACGCTCGGGGGCGCGGCCTGCCCGAGCTGTCCGGAGGTCAGCTGCCCGAGGGCGGCGCCCGACCTCAGCAGGTAGTGGATCGTCGCGGTGGTGGTCGCGGGCCTCTTCGGGCTGGCGACGGGCTGCTGCGCGGGGGCCTTGTTCGGTTCGGGGCTTCGCCGGGCGGTGCATGGCCGATTCGAGGCCGATCGCCCCAGGTCGCTTGATTCTGGTGTGGTACGGGGGCGGGGAGGCGTACTGGCACGAGCGCCTCCTGCTCTGCAAGGTGCGGGGAACGACGTGGGTCATCGTCACTCCTGATGGCGATGTCTATCCAGAGGACATCCGGGCCCTCGGAGGCACGCCTTGCCTGCAAGGGTCTGTGCCACCGGCGATCCCCGCCAACGCTCTGCTGCACAGGTTCCCGCCGCTCGGCCAGCTGCACACGGCGGCGGAGTGGCGACAGATCTTCGACGACGGGATCGCGACCGCCCAGATGGAGAGGGCGGGGCTGGGCATCGACGACGACGCTGCTGATGCTGAGTCTGGTGCTGTGCGTGATCGGGTGGGTCAACATGGCTGGACCGCCGGGACGGGCCTGCCGGCTGGACCGCCGCCCGCTGGAGCCGGCGCCGGGGCCGGGGCTCTGGTGGCAGACGTGGGCGCGGCTCCCGCGGCCGACGGCCTGGCCGCCCCGCCTGCTGTACCGCTCGCCGCCGTGGGTGGGGGCGCCGCCATCCCGGGGGCTGGAGCAGCCATGGGGGCAGTGGTGGCGCCCGGAGGCGGTCCCGCCCCTGGCATGCAGTGGATCGTGGTGGCGAACGACGGCCAGCCGGGGGCGCCCTCCATCGGGTCCGACTGGAGCGTGGACGCCACGGCCAGTGTCATGGGCAAGTTCGCGCTGGTCAAGCTTGGGACGGCCACCCTCGTGCTGGAGAGCATCGCGGTCGGCAACAAGAAGAATGTGCTGGTCTCGAGGAAGGGCGAGCTCGAGCAGGCGGTGGACCGAGCTTCTGGGCCCGGTCTGCCAGGAGCTGGCCTCGGACCTCAAGCGAATGGAGACGGGCCGGCGGTTGCAGTGCCGCTCAAGTCTGCTGACGCTCGAGTGCTGCCCGTGCTGTGCGACCAGACGGGCCAGAGGTTCAGGGCCTACACTAATGCCGTCGGGCTGCTGGAGGAGCCACGGTTCGACGACTTCCCGGTGGTTGGCCCAAGAACGACTCTCTGGCTGTGCAAGTTCATCAGAGACCAGGGGAGCGTGCCCCGCACCAGGACCGAGAAGTGGATGCGAGACGCCCATGTGCCGGACAACGACAGAGTCAAGCACGAGCATGGCAGTCTCATGGAGATTCTTGAGACAGCGCTCACATATGACCAGCTGGACGTGTCTGCCCTCGCCTCTTTCGAGATCCTGTCGAGGAGGATTCAGCTGCTGGAGGAGGCGTACACGTCCAACCCGAAGGCGCCGCGGTTCGAGGGGAGCGAGCACTTCCAGGGCCTTGGCAGGAAAGTCGCGGCCGCGGCGCCGCTACTCACCTCGCACGTGGCGTTGCAGCTCCAAGGCGAGGCTGCGATCCAGAAAGGACGACGCAAGGCCCGCGAGGAGGCGGCCCTTGCGAAGAAGGGCTAGCCGCCCCGCGGTATTTCGATTTTCGTGGCCCGACTTGGGCTGCCGCCGAGTTGCTGTCTTCTGCGAGGGTTGCGACGAGTTTTTGACCAAGGCATGGCGGACGGTCGACAGCGTGACCTTCTACCCCTGCCTCGACTTCAGGATTGGGAAGGCCCTCGTAGCTCACTCAGTCGTGGCGTTCAACAACGTATTTGCCGCCGTGCTTGGATCGACAGGCGCGCCGACGAGAATTTTTTGGGGTCTCAACGAGCTCGGGGGCTTCGGTTACAAGTCGCCCAGCGGTCCTGGTGGTGAGCAGGCGCGTGCTGCTGCTGCCCTGGCTCGTGAAGCGGTTGAAGCTGTGCCCTTGCCTAAGGAGAGACCCGCTCCGCAAGAAGCCCTCGCGGCGCTTCTGCGCACAGACGCCCGCTATGGTGACAGCGAGTGTGCCGGGAACATTGCACCGTTTGGCTCGGCTTCAGCGTCTCCGCCGAGTCGCGACCTGCACGGGGTGGACATCTACAACGTTCTGCCCTCGGACGCGTCGCACAAGTTTAAGCGGCTTCGCGACACCATCCTTCTCAGTGGCGAGGAGCGTGCATTGCGCATCAAGAGCGAGGGACTGCCCAATCCTTACTTTGACCCAGTGCTGGAGGCACATCCTGCGAAGTGGGAGGGTTTTTGTCGGGATCTGCGTGACAGGGGACTGGTGCGCTGGACTCGAACCTACGAAGAAAGGGTGGGATTGTTCTTTGTTCACAAAAAGAGTGGTGAATTACGACTTATATGCGATGCACGAAGGACCAACATACGATTTGACACCCCAGACTCAATACATCTTGCTACTGGCAACTCGCTCAGCCGTCTTCAGTGCGCATCTGACCAGACCATCTTTCCGGCCAGCCTTGATATTAAGGACTACCTCCACGAGCTCAGGATCGATGAGGAACTATCTCAGTACCTTGCTCTACCAGCAGTCCGTGCCGCGGCTGTGGGGGTGGAGAGCATCAATGGTATCATGGTTGGTCCCAGCGAGCTCTTCTACCCGGCTCTGCAGTCACTATCGATGGGCTTTTCGTGGGCAGTGAGGGCGGCCCAACTCGTCCATGAGGAGCTCCTGCGGCGGGCTGGTCTTCCTCCAGCTCGCCTTCTTCGTGACGGCATACCTCCTCCTTCGCTTGAGGGGGGGCCTGTTCAGCTGACATGCGTCGACAACTTCGGGGTCTTCGGCTGTGACAAGGCCGAGGTTGAGGCCACGCATCGCCAGGCTCTCGAAGGCATTCGGCACGCAGGCTTTCACGCGCATGAGATCGAGCAGTTCAGCACTTCTTTGGACATCGTGGGAGCGCACCTCGATGGGGGCAAGAAGGCGGTCAGACTATCCCCCGCCAGAGCGTGGCAACTGTACTCGGGGCTACATGCTCGCGCACGACGCGGGCGCTGCACTGGGAGGGAGATGCGAGCCACACTTGGGCACCTCTGCTTCGCTTTCTTGCTTCGGCGCCCCTGTCTGTCCTGCATCGCGGCCCCCTTTGCCTTTGCCGAGGCTGCAGGAGGGGGGCCAAAGAACCTCTGGCGGAGCGTCAAGAGGGAGCTCCTCATCGCCGCTGCCCTCCTGCCGCTGGTCCACGCCGACATCGGGGCGGGCTGGCTCGACCAGGTGGTTGCGACGGATGCTTGCGATACTGGGCTTGGCGCCTGCGCTGCTGAATGGGGCTCTCCAGATATACGAATCACGGGCAGCTACGACGAGCGCTGGAGGTTCAAGAAGGAGGCGAGGGGCGCCAAGCTCGGGTTCAAGCACGTGGTTCGTTGCGGGCGCTGGCGGCACAGCAAGGTGCTCATGCTGGTGGACAGTATGTCACTCACGCTGGCCATGCAGAAGGGCCGCTGTCGCGATCCAGCCCCCCTGGGCCAGCTTCGTCAGATGACCGCGCTGCAGCTCGCCACTGGGCTGCGGGCGCGGTGCCGCTGGGTCCCGTCCGAGGTCAATCCTGCTGATCAACCTTCGCGGCTTTGGGAACCTGCAGCTGCTGCTCTGGGCCATGCATGGCGTCCTCCTCCTGGACTCCCCCATCCTGATGACGGGCGCGGTGTCGAGGGCGCATGCGACGGGGCGCAGAGTGGCGACAGGCATCGCGACACGCAACGTGACGGAGCGGGTCGAGGCGGGGCCAGTGATGCATCTGGATCTTCCCGACCTTCGAGTGCGCGAAGCTGTGCCACTGGAAGACGGGCAGTCGCCTCAGGCATCGCTGCGAGGCCCGTCCAGGTCGAGGATTACCACAGGCGGATCGAGGAGTTCTACGAGTACGCCCGCCGCCAGGGCTTGGACGTCAGCACCCTGGGCTCGCTGGAGACGGCCCTCCTGGACTGGGCGGACTGGGCTGAAGTGGTCGCTGATCCTGGGGCCTTCGGACAGCAACGAAGGCCCCACCAAGACGGGCATCTACGACGACAACGTGACGATGGACCACGAGAACTTGCAGTTCCTCGGCCACTTCTTCAAGCTGTACCGCCAGGAGAGGGGGACGAGCGACTCGCTGTGGGGCCTGACGCAGGCGGAGTTCGGGGCCATGGTCGCGAAGGCGCTGAAGGTGTGCCGGCTCGAGGGCCTGGGGATCGTCCCCTACGGCCTTCGGCGCGCAGGCCAGTCGTGGGACGTCATCACGGGCAAAAGGTCTCAGGTGAAGGTCCAGCGTCGCGGGCGCTGGGCCAGCATGAGCTCTCGCATCAGGCACGAGAAACCAGCAAGGTCAACTTCCTGCCCGTGGGCCTAGACGACAGCGTCCAGGAGTACCTCTGGCTCTGCACGGCGCACCCTGGAGACATCCTCCTCGGCGCGGTGAGCGCGCCCCGACCGCCTGGTTGGAGCGAGGCGACCTTTTCCTCAACATCTTCGCTGGTTCCGAGGGAGTCGGCAAGACGGTGGCGAGGTGTGGCATCTCGTCGCCAGAGATACAGCTCGAGCCTGAAATCGACATTTTTGCGCCTGGAATAATAAAGGCACTTCTGAAGTTGATCCGCTCGGGCCGCGTGCAGGGAATATTCGTGGCTACGCCATGCCACTCATTCAGTATCGCTAGAGTGCTGTTCGTTCTCCTGAGTACCGTTCATGATCGGGAACCCCGCCTCTGCTATGCTCTGGTTCGTCCAGTTTTTGAAGCACATCGCAGAATCCAAGTTCGCTGAGTCCGTTGTTTTCGACCTGTGCCAGTTCACGACTGACTTCAGGAAGCGGACCACCATCTTGTATTGTCAGATCTCGACAACTCCTTCCTGATCCGAAGATGCGTGGGCAAATCGATATATGCTCTAGGTCAGGAAAACCCCACGACATCTTGAAGGGACAAGAAAATACTGGATGGAAGACCGACCGTGCTAAACATTACCCACCTCGTCTCTGCACTGTTATCGCCTGCGCCTTCAGGTTCCTGTGGGCCCAGAAGCACGTTGCAAGTTCGGTGGCACGGACGACCACCCCTCCAGGATCGGCCTCTCCCTCCCGTACCCGCCCGAGGCCAAAACATTTCTGAGATTCGGGACCTCTTGATGGTGATTGGGGACATAGAGCAGTAGAATTCTATGCTGATTGGTGGCAAGCCTGTGATGAATCGCTTTGGGATATCATTCTATTGGCCGAGTAAATCGTCATGGGAGTGCGTGCACAGTAATGACGACACGGGGGCCGTACAGTGACACGAGTAGGGGGAAGGTAGCAAGAGCGTCGCGTGCCTCGCCCGCCCCGTGCTCATAGCCTTCTGTTGTTCCCGACCCGGCCCGCCCTGGGACATAGAGCAGTCGAATTCTATGTTGCTTGGTGGCAAGCCTGTGATGAATCGCTTTGGGATATCACTCTATTGGCCGAGTAAATCGTCATGATGATGATGATGATGATGATGCTGACGATGATGATGATGATGGTGATGGTGATGATGGTGATGGTGATGGTGATGGTGATGGTGATGATGATGATGATGATGCTGGTGATGGTGATGATGATGATGATGCTGAAGATGATGATGATGATGATTATTATTATTGCGTGGTGATGATGATGTCTCTCGTGGTCAACGGCTGGCGCTGGACCTTCCCAGCCCGCCGCCCTTGCGGGTACGCAGTGCGTGGGGAATGCACTTGCGCGCCATCACCTGCCGAGCTGACATGAAGTACCTGAAGCCACCAATCGCCTTCAGACAGTTTGTTGAATCGTTTTGCCCGTAGCCCATGGTAAGTTCACAGGTCATGATGATGATCAGGAGGAGGAGGAGGAGGACGGTGAAGAAGGAAGCGAAGCAGTGAGTGACTTCAGTGGATCCATTGGGAGTGGATCGATGAGGATGAGAGTGAGGAGTACTGGCAGGAGGGGGAGGAGCAGGAGCAGGAACAGGAGGAAGACCAGTGTAAACCAGGCATGCATCGACGATGTTGCAATAAAGCCCTCCCAAGTTCCATCGTCATAGGCCCCTACGATAATTCCTTTTCAGTACGGGAAGCGCCGCATGGAAAGACAACCGTCTGAGAAACCTAAGCCGCACCAAGACATAATTCCTGGGACTTCAACGCCGCGAATCAACGTGCCTTTGCGTCCTGACAATCATAAAACGCGAAAGGGAGCCATTCGTAGGATTTCAACACCTTGAATCAACATGGCAGTTGCGTCCTGACAGCCCTGGAGCATTCCAGAACCCAAATCCTGCGAAGCCCTACAAATTTGCGAAACTGCTGCAACGTTGTAAAGCGAATGAACGCGGTATAAAGGCGAGAGCCACATTTTGAAAACGATCAGTCCTCCATCCTTGAAGAGTGTGCGCAGCGTTGGAGCGAGAGTCACAGTCTGAAAGCTACCCGCCCTTCATTCTTGGAGCAGTTACAAGCCTTTAAGGCGAATGTGCTCGTCGCAGAGGCGAAATCCACATTCTGAATATCACCCGCCCTCCATCCTTGAAGTTCTGGCACATTTCAAGCTTCAGGATCGTAAATGGTGGGGGAGTCTCAGGCGAAACGTCCAGCCCGCCCTACCAACTCGTCTGGGGGGTGCGACAGGTAGGATAGAAGGGATGGAGGAGGTTGGAGGAGGTTGGAGGAGGTGGAGGACGAGGAGGAGGAGGAGGAGGAGGAGGAGGAGGAGGACCCCCGAGAGCGCCGAAGTTGGCCGACGTTGGCCCGGTGAGGGCTCCAGCGGGCCCGTGTGGTCCAGAGATGGCCACAGGATCGCCCGAGCCATTCCCCCTCTGCCCTCTTTGCCTCAGGCCGCTCCAGCTCAGGCGCTCAGGAGCGGCGGCCGCCACACCTGCGGCTCGGGCCGCGCAGCGCACGGGAGCACACCGCCCAAGGCGGCTCGGCGCCGTGCCATGGCGCACAGAGAGCTGCTGACCACGAAGAACACCTTCCTGGACTGCAGTCGTGCTTCAGCGACCCCTATCCCCATCCCCAGACCCCCTCGAGTGACGAAGACCTCGCGACGGAAGGTTGTTCTAAAATGTCGGCCTTTGGGGGCCCGTGCCGGCCCTCAGGACCGTCAAAAAATTACTCAAAATGAAAAATCGTTCCGGGAAATGGGCCCAGACCGCTGGGGGCCGACATCATGAAAAAATCATGACATCGGGGTCTGGGTCCCCATCCAGACCCCCACCATCTCAGCACCCCAGTTATGGATAGAACCCCTCGAAGCCCGAAGGGAACGGCCCTATATCCCCATCCAGGGGCATCATCGCCCTCCAGTGGGGCCCAGGCCACGCCCATGGGGATAGGGGTTGGTTAAGCAATGCTCAGGACTGCCCGTCCCCCTGGACGGAGCCCGTGGAGCTGCCTCAGCGGCCCAGCTCCGACCCCGCCGTCTCAACCCCCTGCGCTTCCACCGACGGGGGCAGCTAAGGGGCGCACAATGGGGCGTTGGCCAGTGTGGGGGCAGCGAGGGCTGCAGTCAAGGGACCCCTTCGGGCCCCTACAGGAGTCACGTAGGGCCCCAAAGAGGGCCTCGAGGGCCCGAGAAGTGCACTCCGCTCCCCCCGCCGCGCATCGCCCCAATCAATTTGAGGGGCTTGTTGTCCACGACCACCACCACCATAAGCTGGAGGGGGAGAGGAGGTGGAGGAGGAGGAGGAGGAGGAGGAGGAGGAGGAGGTGGAGGAGGAGGTGGAGGAGGAGGAGGAGGAGGAGGAGGAGGAGGAGGTGGAGGAGGAGGAGGTGGAGGAGGAGGAGGAGGAGGACCCCCTCCCCCTTCCTACTCATGGTGTGTGGCCGTGGAGAACAGAGCCCACCACAACTCGCGCCCGAGGCAGCGCCCTCACGGACCAGACCGAGTCCTCCGTGGACAGACCTTGTGCGGCGGGCCCCCACGAGCCGAGCGGCGCGAGCAGGGAGGGCGCGGCCTTCGTGCCCATGTCGAAGACGAAGCGCCGCGCCAAGCAGCGCAGGGACGCGAAGAAGATCAAGGCCTCACTGAGTCAAAACAGATGCCCAATCCCAGAAACGCGAGGGCCAAGACAAAATGCAGGCTCCTCGAGACTTCGGGGAGGGAGATTTTTGGGGTAGGGTTTTACCAGGGCGACGACGACGAACGCAAAACATACCCCGAAATCTTTGGCCGATCTTCGAATCCTCGGTG
>CAUYUJ010018971.1:77135-100970 GCA_963575745.1 Prorocentrum cordatum | reverse complement strand
GCCCGCCGGGCAGAGCAGAAGCAGCAGCACAGCAGGAGGCGGGAGGGAGGCAGCGGACCTTGGTGTCGGGGCACGGGGGCAGAAAGAGGGTGGGGGGAAGGGTAAGATATATATATATATAGAGAGAGAGAGGGGGGGGAGAGAGAGAGAGAGAGAGAGAGAGAGAGAGAGAAGAAACAAAAAACACATAGAGACTTGGCAACGCTTGGACGTGTGCAGCTGTTCTCGGCGAGGGCCTTCGGAGAGCATCCTGGACCGTTTCGCAGGCAGAGCCCTGCACGAGGCCAGAGATGGCACGGGGGATGGCCGCCCGAGCGACGGCAAGGGGGGAGAGAGAGAGAGAGAGAGAGAGAGAGAGAGGCAGAGGCAGAGACAGCATCGGCGGTGCGCCCGGGAGGAAGTCTGTGGGAATTACTCCGACGGAAGAACCCCACATAAGAATCCTCTGGGCGAATCTGGAAAAAGCCATCACCGTCGTCCTCGTGGTTGGTGAGGCGTCCTGGCTGTCTCTTCTGCGTATATTTCCTCTCGCCTTGGCGCGGGCCCCCTTCCACTCCTTACGTTGTCCCCATCCTCGCCCCCCTGTCTGTTCCGCGCCCCGCCACCTCCTCCCCTTCCTGTTGCATGAGCGCGCATGTCGATGTTCCTCGGCGCCGTCGCCGCCACGGCCAGCACAGGCGCGTTCTCTACAGGTCACGTCGCGCAGCCGTTGGGACAACCCCGCGGGCCAGGCTGGCGGGACAACCCCGCGAGCCGTTGGCGCGCAAGACCAAGCCGTTGGGACAACCCCGCGGGCTTCGAGCGAGGCGCAGCCGCGCTCAGGCGGAAGGCAGCACGAAGCACAGCTCTGCCGCGAGCTGCTTCGCCTCCGCCCTGGACAAAACCGTTCTCTTGTCGAACTCCAGGAGCGCCTTCCGCAGGGACGCCGGCGGCCCGCACTCCAGGAACTCTCGCGGCGGCGGCCGCAGGATCAGCATGTTCCGCATGCACGTGGCGCGGGAGAACATTACGTAGAGGTGCAGCCACCACTGCTCGTCCGACATGCCCGTGCGGCCAGCGTCCTCGTCTCTCGCGCAGTCGATGGTGACGCCCTTGCGCAGCGTCTGGCCCTGCGACAGCGTGGAGGTTAGGTAGGACGCGTGCGTCAGGGTGAACCCCGAGCGGCGCACGCTGTGCGCCCCCGAGCTCTGCCATGTGAACTCCCTTTCGCTGGGCCTGAACATCAGCAAGCTCCGCGTCCGCGCCTCGGCCTGGCCGTCGTCGTCGGCGCCTTCGGCGCCCTGTCGCAGCACCTCGGCGACCTGAGGAGCCCAAAAACTTCCTTGTTGCATCCAAAGTGTGGCCTGGGAACTGCGTTCTGGCAGCGCGAGAACCCAACATTGACGACAGTTACAGGTTTTGGATGACCTGCTCGGATTACCAACATGATCTGCGGGCCCCATAGGGAGGGAGCTCCCGCCTGAGACTTCCTCCCAATTCACTCACAGACGAGGCTCCCGCCTGAGACTTCCTCCATTTTCAGGCTTGAGGAGCCCAAAAATGACGACAGTTACAAGGTTCCGATGACCCGCTCGGATTACCAACATGATCTGCGGGCCCCATAGGGAGGGGGCTCCCGCGTGAGCCTTCCTCAGAATTCACTCACAGACGAGGCTCCCGCCTGAGATTTCCTCCAAGTTCAGGCTTGAGGAGCCCAAAAGTGACGACAGTTACAGGTTCCGATGACCCGCTCGGATTACCAACATGATCTGCGGGCCCCATAGGGAGGGTGCTCCCGCCTGAGCCTTCCTCAGAATTCACTCACAGACGAGGCTCCCGCCTTAGACTTCCTCCAAATTCAGGCTTGAGGAGCCCAAAAGTGACGACAGTTACATGATTCCGATGACCCGCTCGGATTACCAACATGATTTGCGGGCCCCATAGGGAGGGAGCTCCCGCCTGAGACTTCCTCCCAATTCACTCACAGACGAGGCTCCCGCCTGAGAATTCCTCCATTTTCAGGCCTGGGGAGCTCAAAAGTGACGACAGTTACAGGATTCCGATGACCCGCTCGGATTACAAACATGATCTGCGGGCCCCATAGGGAGGGGGCTCCCGCCTGAGACTTCCTCACAATTTACTCAACGATGATGAGGATGAGGATGATGAGTGGTGGTGAAGATGAGTGGTGAAGAGGATGATGATTGATTGTGAGTGGTGGTGGCGATGATGATGTTTGAATGAGGATGATGCCGATGCCGATGATGATGATGATGATGATGATGATGATGATGTTCGTGAGCGTGTGAGAGAGTGCGAGTGATGATGATGATGAGTTTGTGAGTGACTAAGCATGTGAGAGAGCATCATCGATGATGCTGATGAGGTTGATGATGAGAGAGTGTGAGTGAGTGTGAGTGGGTGTGTGTGTGTGTGTTCCTGTTCCTGCGCGGGGTGTCCAGAGAAAACAAGAACCCCACTTTGGATGTGGGGAAAAAACACTGTCTGTGGGAAAACACACACACACACACAAAACAGCACAAGCACACAGAAAATAACACACGCGTGGGAGAAACACATACGTTGTGGGAAAAACATATAGATATATATATATATACACACACACGCACACACACACACACACTGTGTGGGAAACACATACACACACTGTGGGGAAATAACACACACACAAAAAACACGGGGAAAAACACACCAACAAAAACACACACTGTGGGGAAAAACACAAACACACACACACACACAGAAGGGGCGGGCCTTGGCAGAAGGCTCGGAAGTCCCCTGGCCTACTGGAAGAAGTATTCTGGGACTCCTCCTCCTCCTCCTCTTCGCCTCTTCCTCTTCCTCGAAGACACAGAACACATTCCCAGCAGGCGCGAGGGCGTCTGAGGAGTCCTGCCGCATTCTGGGGAGGCCTTCTCCCTCTCACCTCCCTCCCTCGCTCGCCGCCGATAGTAGACAGAGAGAAGGCAGGGGCAGGCAAGGGGGGACAAGGGAGGAGGAGTAGGACGAGGAGGAGGAGGAGGAGGTCTTATCCGCACTGGCGGCTGCCTGAATCTGTGTGCCCAGGCCTAAGTGGGCGATTACATTCCTTGAGGCCTAGCACTATTGTTTGAACACGACAAGCTCCGTTCTGCATGTCGGATCGACGTCAAAAAGGAGCATGAGGATGAGGAGGAGGAAGAGGAGGAGGAGGAGAAGGAGGAGGATGCGGGGGCAGGCAAGGGGGGAGGGGGGGGTCGGGGAGCAGCGACTGGGAGGCAGGCGACAGAAATATCGAAGACCCGAGGGGAGCATCTCGAGGAGGTCAGGGGGCGCTGGCGGCCGACCGAGGGCCGAGGGGACACACGAGGAGGCCAGGGTCCTGTTTCTCCTCCTCCTCCTCCGCCGCCTCCGCCTCCGCCTCCCCCTCCTCCTCCTCCTCCTCCTCCTTCCTCTCCTCCTTCTCTTCCTGGCAGGCGACGGAAGTCGAAGGTCGAGCGGAGAATCAAGGAGGTCGGGGGGAGAATCGAGGAGGTCGGGGTCGAGGAGGGAAGTATCGAGGAGGTCGAGGGGAGAATCGAGGGAGTCGAGGGGAGAAACAAGGAGCTCGAGGCCGAGGAGGTCGAGGAGGTCGAGGGGAGGATCGAGGAGGTCGGGGGGAGAGGCGAGGAGGTCGGGGTCGAGGAGGGGAGCGTCGAGGAGCGGCGATGGGGGGAGTGGAGGCCCCCCCCCTCCCCGCACACCCCCTGGCGGACACCCGAGGAGCCGCCCCCCGGCGAGGCCGACCAGGAGACGGAGGACCCTCGGCTCTCATCCTGCGCCGCCCCGTCCTCTTGCCTCCTCCGCTTCCTCGTCGTCGTCTCCTCGTCCTGCCTTGTATTGGTATCGTCCACAATACAGTAGTATCAGTATTTGGGGGTGCATCCATGTGCGGTGTTCGACTACGTTGGTGGGGCATATGTGTCAGCATTGTTTGCCCCGCCCAACGGTACGAACAAGGGCCAGTTTCGCACCGCCTTTGTTACCACTCGACGAACTCGCCCCATGTCGCTCATTCAAGCTCGCAAGTGCATGTCCTCCCCGTCTTCTCCACGTCCTCCCTCTTCAGCGGAGGGTCGTCCAGCGTGTGCAGCGGCCTTGCGACCAAGGCGCAGGCGTCCCCCCAGTGGGGCAGTGCCTGCTGCCAACGCGACCCCGTGGATGGTGGGGTAATCCTGAGTTCCCCGAGGGCGGAGCCTACACTTAGCAGGAGGTTGAGCCCATCGCTCACACGCTGTATCTCATCATCATGTCTTGATGATGCGGATATGCGGGAGGTTGCGATGTTTTGTCAGACCCAGATCAGGGGTCTACAGGCGGCCCAGATTAGTAGATCGACCCTGCCAGATCAAGGGTACCCTCGTGTCCTGTGCCTTGCGACCCATGCCTCCTGCATTTCTGTGGAAACGTGGCCCTCGGAAGGGTCTTGTGTCCTCTCGCGCGTCCTCTCCATTCAAGTCCGACTGTAGGCGAGCCGTGCTCCAAGAGCCGGAAATTAGCACCTTGACCGTATCTCCTGACATCTGCTCCCGAAGTGTTGAGCTTTGCGCAGGCCTTTAATGTGATGGCGAAAGTCCTGGAAATCCGCCTCCTCCTCCTCCTCCTCCGCCTGTCGACGCCTCGGGGCCCTGGTCTGAAGGAGTCAGCATGTCTTCCCCGACCCATTAAATTATTCGTTCCTTGTTCGTTGGTGGCTCTGCGGCGCACAGTGGTGTGTGGAATCCGAGTGAGAAGCACATCATGTACACCTTCCTGTGAGATTCCGAGCACGCTCGGCCCTCAGAAGGTTCTTCGAGGAGCCCGAAGAGTCCTCTTGCTTCTCCTCCTCCTCCTTCTCCTTCTCCCTGTCCTGCTTCTCCTCCACCCCTTTCCCTATAGATTACTCTTCCCTCTCGCACCACCGACGTGTTGGTAGGGCGGGCTGAGCGTTTCGCTTGAGATGTTTGAATTGTTATGACCTTGAAGCTTGAAATTTGCAACAGCTTCACGGATGGAGGGCGCACTCTTGTTTAACATCGCCCTAGCGCCGCGCACAGTCGTGTTACAAGTTTGGAACAGCTTCACGGATGGAGGACGGGTCCTTTTTCAAAATATTGTTCTAGCTTCAGCGCCGCACACATTCGTTTCAAACGTTTGCCGCGGCTTCAAGGATGGAGGGCTTCTCCAGTTCAAATGTGGTTCTAGTCTGCGCCGCGCGCAGTCGTCCTCAAAGAGCACAACAGTTCCAAGGGTTTGTATGATTAACCCCAGCAGTTGTGTTCTGGCGCGATTTAGGGTTGTGAGGGCGCAGCGGTCACGTTGATTCTTGAAGTCCCAGGGACTGCGTTCTGGCGCGGATCTGGTTTGTCGAGACGCAACTGTCATGCCGATTCTCGGCATTGAAGTCCCAGGAATCGTGTGGTGGCACACTTGGAGATTCTTAGGCATTTGTCTTCCAATGGGGCACTTCCCGTTGTCTTCCAACGACTTGTATTCCAGAAGGGACATGGGAAAGTGCGTCTCCTGACGACTTGTATTTCCAGAGGGAGGGTGACTGCAACGTCGTTGATGCGTCTCGGGTTTGCGCTGGTCCTCCTCCCCCTCCTCCCTGTCGTCCCCCTCTCCCTCCTCCCTGTCGTCCTCCTCCGCCAGGGAGGCGGCCCGGGCGGGATCTAGACGCACGTGTGACCACACTTCTCTCCGGCGCTCGCCCCCCGTGAAGCTAGGCACGGCGGCCCGCCGCGCGTGCATCGATCGGATGGCCGCCTCCAGATTTGCGTGCGGATCCGGCTCCGGCCGCGTGCAATCGCCCAGCCTGCTCATGAACTCCGTGTCTAGAGGTCGGCCTCCGGATTTCTTCCCAAGACGAAGGGGGCCCACCCCCCCCACCCCGCACTCCACGCACGCACGGACACACACACACACACAGACACACACACACACACACACACACACGCAGTCACGCAGACACACCGACGCATAGACACAGACACAGAGACACACACACACACACACACGCACAGACACATACACACACATACAGACACGCACACACACACACACACACACACACACACACACACACACACACACACACACACACACACACACACACACACTCACGCACGCACGCACGCACGCACTCACACACACACACACACACACACACACACACACACACACACACACACACACACACACACACACACACACACACACACACACACACACACACACACACACACACACACACACACACACACACACACACACACACACGCGCACGCACGCACGCACGCACGCACGCACGCACGCACGCACGCACGCACGCACGCGCGCGCACACACACACACACACACACTCGCGCCCGCGCTCACAACAAAACAAGTGGCGTCTCGCTTATAGTTTCAGCAGTGGTAGATTTTCAGGATCTCTCGAATGGGTTCTGGCGGCTGCAATTGTGTTGCCGCACAGGTTGCCAGGTCGTTGTTCTATCGAGTCGGTTGCCTCTTGGCCAACCATGCCGCCATCAGTACAACATCCATCCCAAACCATGTTGGTGGTTCAGTAATTGCACGGTGACAATCAGTTTCTTTCGATTTGAATATGCCATCTTTTTGATGCAAGGTCAGAAAGCTCTCGGGAACTTCCCAATCGCCCCTTCGGAGCCTGTCAAAAGCATCTCAGGAGTCTCCAAGGCCCCTCCTCTCGCGCAGCTCTCATGAATATTTCAGGAGCCTCTCAGCATCCTGCTACTAGAGGGTGCTTCGATGGGATCATGGTCTAATGGGGCTGGTTATGGCACGATCCGTGTTTGGTACGAGCCGAGGTTTCGAGAGTGATGCCATGCTTAGGGTCTCTCAGCAGGATGACATGTTCAGCAGCTGGCCCTGGCGTTTCTTGCTCGATGTCTTGACGTATTCCCGTCATAAAAAGTTATTCAATCTACACGTGCATGCACACGTATATGTACTTGTTATGTGTACATATGCATTCGTGCGCAAGTGTACGCATGAATATGTGCACGCGCGCGCGAGTGCGCCCGCCAGCATGCATGCACGCATTAATATTACTGTGTAATTGAACGCGCATGTGCACACATGTGTGCCTGAAGGAGGCACCGAGGAGTACGAAGCAAGACATAGGAAGAGGTTCCAACACCGACCCTTCAGCAAACCTCCGAGGCCCTTTTAATATGGAGCTCGAGGGCTTTCGAACCCTTTCGTAGAATTTCGAATCATGTTTTTGCTGCTAGTCCAGGAGGCCCAAGCCCGAAATAGACTCCTCGACGCCCGAACTCACAAAGACCAGCCGCCCCGATTTTCGTATGAAATCAGAGGTATGGGTCCCCATCTCTCCTCGTCGACGTTCGCACTGGATCTCGGGCACTGGTGGGCCTGTGGGGGCGGTCTGGGCGGGCTGGAGAGCCCCTCGACAAAGCGCAGCCGCTGGAGAGCACCCAGAGTCTGTCAGAGTCTAACCGATTGCCCAGGATAATGAATCATCCCCCCCCCATTCACCTCTACGAGTTGATTCTCTCTGGCCAAGACAGAGTTGGTCGGGGGAGAGGGGCGACGAGGCCGAATTTCATCACCGTGGGGGAAAGTTACGTATCGAAGTTGATATGTTCTTATGTTGATCAGCATAAACATCACTAACACGTGTCAAGGCTAGGGGATTCTCACACTGTCAGTTTTCCCCAGTCCCGAACGTGTGACAGAGATATATGAGATTCTCACCACTTACCACTTCAATGAGCCCACATCACGGACGTGTGGTAGGGCCATCGCATATTACCGAGATTCTCACCAGCTCAGCTTTCCGAAGTCGCGTCGTCGTCTTCGTCATACATCCCACGTACGACTTGCCGGGGCAAATCGTTGATTACCCCCCCCAAGACCCCGAGTTTTATCATCCCTTGGGTGTTATTATCAGGGGCATCTGGTTAGGCCTCCTAGATGGGATCCCTGTCGATGGGGTCGGGGGATCACGCCGCATCGCCGATGCATCGGCGATGCGGCGCGATGCGGAACCCGACTTCCTCCACGCCGTCGTCGCCGATGCATCGCCGACGTCGCCGATGCATCGGCGATGCATCGGCGACGCAGCACGATCCTCCAACCCCATCTGCTCGGACCCCATGCGGGAGGTCTCTACAGAGGCCCCGAACCTCAGAGGGCCCCGAGCAGCACCTCCTGGCGGCGGCGGCGGCGGCGGCGGGCGGCGGCGGCGGTGGCGAGTGCCCGCGAGGACCCCGCGCGTCCTGCGCCGCTGGGGCAGCGGGTCTGCGGGGGTGGGGGGGGGGGCCGGGGGCGGCGCCTCGGAGGGGGCGGCCGCGCAGGGCGAGGAAGCGCAAGCATTCGGCGTCCAGCGAGGGGGGGGGGGGGGAAGAGGAGGAGGCCCTCTGAGAAGGCGGCGGGGCTGCTCAGAAGCCCCAGCGCGTGCCGAGGATGTGTGCACTGTCTTCGGGGAAGCAGCAGACAGCTTCCCAGAAGGCCGGGGGACTTCCCAGCCTTCTGAGAGGGCCCGCCCCTTCTTTCACTTCCCCCCCGAAACATGGATGAAGGCGCGTGGATCCGTCGCCAAATCGGGCGGCATTGGCCTCCTGCACCCTCCCTTGATCCATGTTGGCGTGCGCCTGAGCAGAGCACAGCATCGTGTTCCATGTTTAAGAAACTGTCAAAAACAGCCGGTCCTGTTGAGACGTGGTCCGCCCTGAGAGCGTCATGCCGCCGCCTCTCTGCAGGCCCTCCTGCCGAAGCCCCACATGCCGCCACGCTGGTCCCGTGCAGGCTGCGCTGTCCGGCGGAAGCGGACGAGGAGGGGCGAGGTAGGCAGACGACGACGAACGCCCAGGCGGGAGACCAGGACCGGCGGGGCGGGCGGGCAGGCAGCAGAGCAAGCGCAGACTCCAGAGCCCCTAGTCTGGTGCTCCCGTCGTTCGCACCACGCGCACTTGCTTGGCACGCGGGCCCCGGGGCCCCTCGCGGAGGGGTGCAGGCCCAGGCGCTGGCCGTGATGTCCCATGGTGTTTTGCATGTCTGTGCGGGGCGGAGCTCAGAGAGTGCGCCCATTGGCGCCGCGCAAAAGGGGGTAGGGGGAGGGGGAAGGCTTCTTAGAAGCACCCTGCTTCTTAAGGCCTCGGCCTTACGTCTACAGAGAAGGCCCGCGCCTTCTAAGAAGCAGGGGGGCTTCTAAGAAGCCTTCCCCCCTCCCCCTAACCCCCTCTGCGCGCCGCCAAGCCCAGGAGCGCGAGCGGGGCAGAGGAACGAGGGCTTGAGAAGGGAGGGCACGAGATCTGCCACGTGCAGCCGTGTGCTGGGCCCCGCCGCCCAGCGCCTTTTCCTCCGCACGCGAGCGCTCTGGACGCCGGGGCGAGTTGGGAAACCACCTCCTCCTCCTCCTCCTCCTCCTCCTCCTCCTCCTCCTCATCCTCCTCATCCGTTGCGTGAAATCGATTCACCGATCCCCCTTTTGCCGTTTGCTATCCCCCCTTCGCGTCCGACCAGAAGTGGAGGAGGAGGAGGAGGCGGAGGAAGTGGAGGAGAAGGAGGAGGAGGAGGAGGAGGAGGAGGAGGAGGAGGAGGAGAGTCTCATTCGTCCCGGGGGTGGGGTCCACAGCACCAGAATCGGGGGCGGCCAAAAGGGGGACGGTGACAAGGGGCCGACGGATGGCATGGCGGCGGCCATGGCATCTCTCAGGTCTCATGGCCCCCTCGTCTTCGTCGTCTATTTGTCGCGCATTATGGTTTCTAAGATCCTCAGTATTAGTATATTATTGTTGTGATCATCCGTATTAGCATTGTTACCTGTATGATCCTTATTATTATTGCCACCATCATTATCATTACCATGTGTAGTACCACTCTTAAGATCAATTTCAGTGCGTCTCCTGGCCCCCCCTTGGCCGCGCACATGCCTCGGGCCATTCTTTGCGAATCCCCCTCGTGGACGCCCCCCTCCTGGACGCCCCCGAGAGGCCCGCTGCGTGCACAGATCACGACGTCGGAGGTCTGGACCTCCAGACCTCCGACGCCATGACTTCCTCAGTCCGTGGGACCCAGCGGCTCAGGGTTGCCAAGCCCTCCCCCCGGATCGTTGCCTCGGCGGCGGCCACAAGGGGGGTGATGCCTAATGGAGGATGACGATTAATAAATGACCGGGGGTCGTGTTCACGCGGCGGCGTCCGGGATGACGATAATCGTTCTCATCCAGTCAGAAAACTGTGCAGAAATATCAGAAAAGCTATGTTTTTTAATCGTTCTCTTTCATTTTTATTAATCGTCATCCCGCATTAGTGGGGGGGGGTCGTGGCAGGGGCCATGACACCTTCCTGGATCCCATGGCGCCCTCTTCTTCTCATGGTGCCCATCCTCGGGGCCGCGCTTATGTCTCGGGCCACCCGTTGGGCACCCCCCCTTGGACGCCCCCCTCCTCAGACGCCCCCCCGACCTTGGGGTCACGCCCACGCTCCTGTCGTTCCTGACAAATCTCAGGTGCCGCGGTCGGGGTGTCGGGGGGGGAAGCACGGCGTTCCCCGCCGCCCGCGCCTTTGCGAGCAGCGCCGGCGCGGCGACTTCGGGCCCAGGCGCACATTTGCTTCAATATAATTGTGCTCTCGTGATGGCCATATGTCCCAAACTAAGCTTGCACTTAGGGAAGCTCGCTTGCGTCTCAACGAAATTGGATGGGGCTGCCGAGCTTTCGCCACGCTGCCGTCAGTGGCCGCCTCGTTGCCGCCCGATCTGGTTGTGGGGCCCGCCAGGGTTTCGCCACGTTGCCGCCTCGTTGCTGCCCGTTGGGCTTTGGAGGTCCGCCGGGGTGCGGCCACGTTGCCGCCTCGTTGTCGCCCGTTGCGCTGTGGGGGTCTCCCCCTCGGCTGGACGCCCCTCGGGCCTTTCCGCTTCCACGGCTCGGTTCGACTCCTCCGATTCGATTCGATCCGATGTCGATGGCATCCGATTCCGATTCGATTCGACTTCGGATTCCGACTGGGGCTCCGATTTCTCAATGGATGCTTACTAGCCTGCCGATTTCTGTCGATTCGACTTCTCCCGATTTGGCTGGCGATTTCCGCCGATCCGATTCATTTCGATCGTTTTCAAAACATATGTTGAAACAAGAAATCGTCCCCAGACTATTGTTTTTACCTAACAGCTTTTGCTGATAGGTTTCTAGTGGGATCAAAAGAGAGCATCTTCACGCCCCAGGGGGGTCTGGGCGGGATCCGGACAAGGAACCAGACAAAAGTGCAGCCCCAGGAATCTTTAGGAATCCTTGGGAATCCTTAGGGATCCATTCGCAGAACACCATTCCCAGGCCACATCTTGAATGCCCGGAGCCAACTGTAGGCCACTTCGTGTTCTTCGTGTTCCCAGAACACCATTCCCAGGCCACATTTTGAATGCCCAGAAGAGCCAACTGTAGGCCACTTCGTGTTCTTCGTGTTCCCAGAACATCACTCCCAGGGCACATTTTGAATGCCCGGAGCCTACTGTAAGCCCCTTCGTGTTCTTCGTGTCCCCAGAGCACCATTCCCAGGCCCCATTTTTAATGCCCGGAGCTAACTGTAGGCCACTTCGTGTTCTTGGTGTTCCCAAAACATTAATTCCCAGGCCACATTTTGGATGCCCGCAGCCAATTCTAGGCCATTTCGTGTTTTTCGTGTTCCCGGAATACCATTCGCGTACCATATTTTGATTGCCCGGAGCCAAATGTGGGCCACTTCGTGATCTTCGTGTTCCCAGAACACCAGTCTTGTGCCATATTTTGAATGCCCGAGCTGAGGCACGCTGAGGCCGAGGCAGGCTGAGGCTGAGGCTGAGGCACGCCGAGGCAGGCTGAGGCTGAGGCTGAGGCAGGCTGAGGCTGAGGCAGGCTGAGGCTGAGGCTGACGCAGGCTGAGGCCGAAGCAGGCTGAAGTTGAGGCTGAGACAGGCTGAGGCTGAGGCAGGCTGAGGCTGAGGCAGTGGCTGAGGCTGAGGCAGGCTGAGGCTGAGGCTGGCTGAGGCTGAGGCTGATGCAGGCTGGAGCTGAGGCAGGCTGAGGCTGAGGCTGAGGCAGGCTGAGGCTGAGGCTGATGCAGGCTGAGGCTGAGACGCTGACGCTGAGGCTGAGGCAGGCTGAGGCTGAGGCTGAGGCCGGGGCAGGCTGAGGCTGAGGTTGAGGCAAGCCGAGGCAGGCTGAGGTTGAATCTGAAGCTGAGGCAGGCTGAGGCTGAGGCTGTGGCTGAGGCTGAGGCAAGCTGCGGCTGAGGCAGGCTGAGGCTGAGGCTGATGCAGGCTGAGGCTGAGGCAGGCTGAGGCTGAGGCTGAGGCAGGCTGAGGCTGAGGCCGAGGCGGCTGAGGCTGAGGCCGAGGCAAACCGAGGCAGGCTGATGCTGAGGCTGAGGCTGATGCTGAGGCAGACTGAGGCTGAGACAGGCTGAGGCTGAGGCTGAGGCAGGCTGAGCCTGAGGCCGAGGCAGGCGAATCCTTCGGAATCCTTAGGATTCCCTAGGAATCCCTAGGAATCAGGATTCCCAAGGTTTCCTAAGGATTCCTATGGATTCCTAAGGATGCCTAAGGATGCCTCAGGAATCCCTAGGAGTTCTTAGGATTCCATTGGATCCTAAGGCCGTTGCCACTGCGACTGTCATTGCGAATGCGACTGCGACTGCGAGAACAGCAGAATTCTACAACTGGATTCTCACCTGAATCGTAAGGGGAATGCTTCCAGATATGCTTATACACATCGCTGTTAGGTTGCTGTGCCGGGATAATATTTTTGAATATTCCTCCTGTAGAGGGACAGGCCCGACTTACTCGTGGTGGTGGAAAACAAGCCCACAACCTCGCCCCCCCCCCCGGCATCACCCCCCCCCCTCGCTTCGTGAAGAGAGGGCACGCTGCGGAAGGTGTTTGATGATGTCCGGCCACTGGGGGCCCCGGCCCCAGGGGCCGTCGAGAACCGTCGAGAACCCGCTCGGAGTGAAACACCGTCGTGGCCCAAAGTGGCCCCGAAAGTGTTTCCCCGAAGCGCCCAAATTATGCCGACAACATGTGCCCCTGACTGGGTGGCGAGAAGGTTTCGGGTCGTTATAAATCAGCCCCCGCTCTTAGGGCTAAGTTTGCACATCTTCTCCACGTGCGAGCCCGAATGAACCGACAATGTCGGTGGGGGGTCGATCGACAGAAGCCATGCAACTTGACCCCGACAACGACGATTTGTGCGGGCACACAAGGGGTCCCACCAGCACCTGGCTGGCACGCTGGGACTGCCTGGATTTGGCCTCCCCCGCGGCCCTCTGCAGCCGCGCACCAATGGTCGGTCGCTCTTGCCTGGGGCCACCGGCGTGTAGCCGAGAGAGCGTGAATGACCTACCCCGCTTTCGCTTCCAGGCAAAACCAAGTCATACCACGCGCCTCCTCGTCAAGCGGCCTGATCAGTACAGGCCATAGTTTGGCATCGCTTGGTATCTCTTGGAAGCGAGGGTGGTCAAAAGCGGGGTAGGTTTGTTTGCCCCCTATGCGTGTAGCCCATGGGGGAGGAGCCTCCGCAGGTCCCTGCAAAAGGCTTTCCGGGGAGAGGCCTACGGAGGCCTCAGCGGGGCGCCCGCGTTCGAGGCCCCTGGCTCCTCGACAGGCCCCCGCCACGGCAGACGGGGGCCAAAAGGGGAGTGCTGACTACGGAGGGGGATCTCATGGTTGGGGCCATGAAATCTCCCCGGACGTCATGGCCCGCTCTTTTTATGTTCATGCTTGCCGTGGTCCACCCCCTTGGGCCGCGCACATCCCTCGGGCCATGATTTGCGCACCCCCCTCATGGACGCCCCCATCTTTAGACGCCCCGGTCCTTAGGCGATGGCCATACTTCTGTCGTTTCTGAACAATCTGAGATGCCGCGGTCGGGGTGTCAGGGAAACACTGCGATTTCGTCTGGATCTGGGGCCCCAGAGGGGCCCCAGGACCTCGTGTTCCCCGCTCGCGCCTTTGCGAACAGCACCGACGCTGCGAATTCAGGCCCAGGAGCAGATTTGCTTGAATGTAAATGTGCTCTCGTGATGGCCATATTTCCCAAACTGAGTTTGCACTTAGGGAATCTCGCTTACGTCCCAACGAAATTGGATGGGTCTGCCGAGCATTCGCCAGGTTGCCGTCCGTGGCCGCCTCGTTGCCGCCCGATCCGGTCGTGGGGCCCGCCGGGGTTCCGGGGGCCTGGGAGGTCCGCCGGGGTGCGGCCACGCTGCCGCCCGCTGCCGCCTCGTTGCCGCCTCGCTGCGCCGGGGCGGTCCGCCGAGGTTTCGCCACGTTGCCGCCTCGTTGCCGCCTCTGTTGGGGGGTCCGCCGGGCGTCGGCCACGTGGCCGACCTCGTTGCCGCCTCGTTGCCGCCCGGTGCGCTGCGGGGGTCCGCCGGGGCTTCGCCACTTTGCCGCCCGGTGCCGCCTCTCTGCCGTTGCACCACGTAGCTTGCGCCGCATAGCTGACGCCAGATACTCTGCACCACTTAGAGTGCACCACATAGCTGACACCACACAGCTTGCGCCAAATGGCGTATACCGCAATACTTGCACCACATAGCTCACAGCACATAGCTTACACACCCACAGTGGAATAACTTACCGTTTGGGTTCCACGCTCGATAGCATAGACATATGTTCTCGACCGTGCTGTACAGCATGCTTCAGCAAAGCACCCTAATAGCCGCAAAGGTGAAGGGGCGGGACAGGGGTGAGAGCAGTCAGGACTGGGGTGAGAGCACGGCCCTGGGCACATTTGCGCAGTTTGCACGCGGGATCCTGGCCGTCCGGGCCAAAAATGTGGCCAGCGCTGAGGCGAGAGCGCGGCTGCTGAATCAGTTGTGGGGAAGTCTCGGGCGAACCGGAGTTGGGACAGGGGTGAGAGCACGGCCAGGGCCAGGGCCCTCCTGGACCCCTCCTGGGTGGGCCCCTCT
Organism: Prorocentrum cordatum; assembly: GCA_963575745.1. Classification (NCBI taxonomy): domain Eukaryota; class Dinophyceae; order Prorocentrales; family Prorocentraceae; genus Prorocentrum; species Prorocentrum cordatum. The sequence continues at coordinate 86,041 of CAUYUJ010018971.1, read as the reverse complement.
CGCATTACCCTCTACGGAAATCCCGCGCATCTAGCACTCTAGCACAGCAGCTAGAGTAAGGCGATTGGTCTGCCACCTCATACTGCGTGTGACTGTTCCCTTACATGTGACATTCGATTGATACTATGGCATCGTCGTAGCACGGCCGTTATGGGCGACATCCTCGGGCAGTATGCACCAGCTTGCGGAGACATTGAACCCTCCGTAGACCCAATGTAGCATGCACACAACTTGTTCATGATGCTCGGCATTACCGCGACCTCAGTAAGCACTCGTGCGGTAATTTGCTCCTTTGTCGATTTTGCAAGCGACGGCCCTTGTGGTTCGAAGCAAGATTCGCACGACGCCGTATGAGCAGGGCAACCGCAAGCTTCCCAAATGGAACGTAAGGGCCGGACTCACACTGCGCTTGCCGCACGATGGAGTTTATGGCCGTGCATGCGCTGGCAATGTCGTGGTAGAGTGATGCGTGTTGTTTGCTTTCCAGTCCGACTCGCGCGTACGTCCCTGTCTGTTGCGCCACCGATTATTCGACCGCTCCCGCTCCTATCCTCTTGCCCCTGCCCGCTCTGTTGGCTACCGTTTTGTGATTATGTGTCTGCTCTCTGTCTTTTCTCACGCTTTCGAACATGGTTTGATGTTTAGGGGTGCTGCGGCTTGTCACGCCAAGCTTGCGCACGTGTATAACGGCATTCGGCGGTGTCGTGCTCAGAGAAAAGAAAACAGTTCACCTCGACGGTAAAGATCAGAATCAACACAGGGACCGTGGTGGCCACGGTGGCAGCGACAGCAACGACGACGGTATGAATGGCGACGGCGACGGCAAGCACGGCGACATCGGCCGCAAGGGCGGCAGGGTCAGTGGGCTGTGGACGCAGCGGAGGGGGGGGGGTCGTATGCAATCGTTTCGGCTCAAGGCCCCCGGAAGTAGAGAGCCGACTAGCGGTGGGGCCTTTCATGGGTGCCGCCCGAGCCGGGGAGCCAGGGTGGTTGCGCAGGCCCACAGTATGTTGGAGGAGGCATATTGGGTCAGGCACCCAGAATTGGTATGGGCGCCCGCCACACCAGAAGGTGGCCGAGAGGACGCCCAGAGTCCTCGGGCCCAGAGGTTCTTGGTCTTCGGGACTGCCGATGCGTTCGAGGGCAAGAGCCTTGTCCCAGACAAGAAGGGTACCGATGACAAGCTCGCTAGGGTAAAGGGTTCGCAGCTCCAGGGTGTAGCCGACGTGTGCCTGCTGGAGGAGGTGAACGACGGTGCTCTGCTGCACACAGTGCGCACGCGCTATCGCAGGGACGAGATCTACACCTACGTCTCGCAGATGCTGATCGCCGTGAACCCCTTCAGGTGGTTGCCCATCTATTCCAACGAGACCATGCAGACCTTCCTGACAGCTGGAAGCACGTCGTCGATGGACCCGCACATCTTCGGAACCGGCTTCAACGCGTTCAGAGGCCTGAAGGAGAGCGCACAGGCTGTCCTCGTCAGCGGCGAGTCGGGCGCCGGCAAGACGGAGTCGGCCAAGTTGATCATCAAGTACGTGGCGCAGGCGGCGACGGGGCACCACGGAATGGTCCCAGACGGTGGCGCGGCGGGCCAGGCGGCCGCCACTCGGCCGTCCAGCCCCTCGGCGGCGAACGCGGGCGTGGAGGCGTGGAGTGGCCGGAGCGAGGGCCAGCCGCTGGGCGAGCACGGGAGAAGTGGCGACCCCAGGACCGAGGCTGCCTCGAGCGACGCAGCAGGTGTTGGTGGCATCGAGGACAAGATCATGGGCGTGAATCCGGTGCTCGAGTCCTTCGGAAACGCCACCACGGAGAGGAACAACAATTCGTCGCGCTTCGGGAAGTGGACGCAGATCGGCATGTCTCAGGACCTGAGGATACGGGGATGCTCGATCACGGACTACCTGCTGGAGCTCACCCGCGTGTGCGGCCAGGGCCCCCGCGACCGGAATTACCACATCTTCTTCCAGCTCATCCAGGCCCGGGGCGACAGCGAGCTATCCGAGTACAATTTCGGAAAGTGTGATGACTACTTGTACCTCAAGGGTGCCAGGCACGAGGCGTCCGGAATAGACGACAAGGAGTGGTTTCGCGAGACCAAAAAGGCATTCAGCCAACTTGGTTTCAGCCACGAGGTCCAGATGGAGATCTTCCGCATTACTATGGGCGTCCTCTCGCTAGGGAACATCCAGTACACAGATCAGGACGTCGGTGGCGCCGACGGCTCTGCGTTCGTTGACCAGGCTCCAGTCGAGGAGGCTGCCAAGCTGTTCGGCATGAACCCGGAGCAGTTGAGCATGCCCCTGCTGCAGAAGATCAAGCAGGGCAAGGCCAGCATCATCACTGTGCCAAGAAATGCCAAAGATGCTTCGGCAACGCGGGATTCCATCGCGCGGTTGTTGTACGGCCGCTTGTTCAAGTGGCTGGTGGCGGAGATCAACAAGTCGCTGGGCGACTGCGAGAGTGCTTCCACGTTTTTCGGCGTGCTGGATATCGCTGGCTTCGAGAGCTTCGCACGGAACGATTTGGAGCAGCTGTTCATCAATTATGCGAACGAATTGTTGCAGCAGCACTTCAACAATGCCTTCTTCAAAATGGAGCTGGATCAGTACAAGGCCGAGGGCTTGGACTGCTCCGAAGACCTCAGCTACAAGGACAACAGCGACATCGTGGAGCTCTTGAAGACTAAGGGGGGAATCTTCCAGAGCCTGGACGAAGAAACTACGCTTGCGAGTGGGAAGGCAGAGAATTTCGTCAGCAAGATATCCAGGGCGCACGCAGATCACCCGCGAATGGTCGTGCCGAAAATCAAAAAGAAGTTCCCCGCATTTGGAATCCAGCACTTTGCTGGCACAGTCGAGTACACTTGCGAGGGCTTCCTGGAGAAGAACGCAGACAGCATCCCCGCTGAGGCACCCGATTTGCTCAAGGGCTCTACAATCGGCATCCTGCGAGACCTAGGCGAGCAACTCAGGCAGGAGGCAGAAGACTCCAGCAATCAGAAGGGTGCGAAAAAAAAGACTGTCAGCATCATGTTTCAGAAGTCGCTGGAAATGCTGATGGGCAAGATTGAGGAAGCGCAGCCAAATTTCATCCGGTGTGTCAAACCCAATGCGGAGAAGGTGGCAAGCAAGTTCACATCGCAGCTTGTGCTGGAACAGCTGCTCTACTCGGGCGTGTTCGAGGCCGTCCACATCCGGCAGTCAGGTTTTTCGACCCGGTTGCCTTTTGACGCGTTCCTCACTCTCTACGTCATGCTCGCTAGGGTAGACAACCCAGAGGATTGCACCTCGTGCGGCGGCTCTGGGTGTTGCTTTTGCAAGCTGCCGGACGAGGCAGACAACAAGCACAAGTGTTGGCAGTGCTATAACGTCGGATGCAAAAGCAGCGGTGTCGTCTGTGATTGCCCAGCGGGCCCGCGCCTCAAGGACATGCTGCGGGGGCGGGGCTCGACGCATGTTCTCAAGGTGCTGGAGAAGCTCTGCGAGGGCCCCGACGCTAAGCGGGGCATGGCCGTGGGCAAGTCGAGGGTCTTCCTGAAGAAGAGGGCGCACGATGCGCTGGAGCGGATGCGTGACCAGATTTTCAGGGACGCCCAGGCGCTCTTCGAAGAGATCAGACAAGAGCTCGAGCAGGCGATCCAGGCCCGCCAGATCGACGCCCTGACGGCCGCCATCGCCAGCGCGGAGGCGAAGGGCTTCGAGGAGTGCGACCTGTGCGACCAGGCGAGGGGCGTGCTGTTCGAGGAGCAGAACGCGCGGCTCTTCGCCGAGCTCAAGGCCGGCCTGGAGGCCGCCATCGGCACCGGGGACGTCGACGCGCTGCAGTCCGCGATCGAGCAGGCGGAGCAGCACGTGGCCTTCAAGGACGGGTCCCTGCAGGCCGCGCGGGAGGCCCTGCACGAGCTCGGGCGCGCCGACCGCGCCGCCGCAGCCCTCCGGGAGGCGCTGCGCGCGCCCGCCCTCGAGGGGCTGCAGGCCGCCCTGGAGGAGGCGGAGGCCGCCGGGCTGGGCGGCGGCCTGCTGCAGGAGGGGCGCGCCGCGCTCGAGAGGCAAGCGCAGGAGAGGCGGGCCGCGCTGGCGCAGGTCGGGCGGCGGGCTCCGTGCGCAGCCACCCCCTCGTGGCCGGGCCGCGCCTGGGCCCTGGAGCAGCGTGCAGTCGACCCCCGCCTGCCAGGTGAGGACGAAGGGACGCGCGCGCGCCCTCCTCCGGGGTGCCCTCCTCCTCCTTCCTCCTCCTCCTGCTCCTCCGCCTCCTCCTCCTCCTCTTGCTCCTCCTCCTCCTCCTTCTCCTCCTCCTCCTCCTCCTCCTCCTCCTCCTCCTCCTCCTCCTCCTCCTCCTCCATTCCTTCTCCTTATAGATAACTCCTCCCTGTCGCACCCCGAGGCCAGTTTTTAGAGCGGGCCGGGCGTTTCGCCGGAGACTTCCCCACCACTTATGAACCTGAGACTTAGAAAGTGACACCACTTTCACAGATGGAAGGCGTGTCGCTTTCAAAATGTGGCTCTCGCCTTAGCGCCGCGCACATGTTGCTCAAAAATGCAAGAGTCTCACGGATTGAGGGCGGGTCGTTTTCCAAATGTCGCTCTCGCCTTAGCGCCGCGCACATTCGGCTTAAACAATTACAAGAGCTTCACGAATTGAGGGCGGCTGGTTTTCAACATGCGGCTCTCGCCTCAGTGCCGCGCACGTTCGTCTTCAAAATGTGCAAGAGCTTCACGGATTGAGGGCGGGTGGTTTTCAAAATATGGTTTTCGCCTTAGCGCCGCGCACATTCGGCTCAACAAAATTGCAAGAGCTCCACAGATTGAGGGCGGGTGGTTTTCAAAGTGTGGCTCTCGCCTGAGCGCCGCGCACACTCGACTCAAACAGTTGCAAGAGTCTCACGGATTGAAGGCGGGTCGTTTTCCAAATGTGGCTCTCGCCTCAGCGCCGCGCACATTCGGCTCAACAAAATTGCAAGAGCTTCACGGATTGAGGGCGGTTCTTTTGCAAAATGTGGTTCTCGCTCTAGCCGCGCACACTGTTCTTTTAAATGTGAGTAAGATTTTCAGGGAGTCCCATGATCAACGCACCACAAAGGGTTTTTTGAAAGGATTCCGGATTATGCGGGCGCAACAGTTATGTTTATTCGCTGTGCTGAAGTCCCAAGAACGGCGTTCTGACAGGATTCTCTGGATCGTCAAGGCGCAGCAGTCAGGCTGATACGTGGCTTTGAATCCCGAGACACATGTTTTGGCACGTTTCAGCAGTTCCCTCGAAGGAAATGAACCGTTGTAGGTGCCTATGAAGAGGGAGTTTGGAGGGTGGGTTAATTCCAACATCGTTGATGACTCTTGGGTTTCCACTGGTCCTCCTCCTCCACGTCCTCCTCCTCCTCCTCTTCCTCTCCTCCATCCTCCCTCCTCCCTCGTCCCTCCTCCTCCCTCCTCCTCCTCCTCTTCCTCCTCCTCCTCCTCCTCCTCCTCCTCCTCCTCCTCCTCCCCCTTCCTCCTCCTCCCCCCCTCCTCTTCCTCCTCCTCTTCCTCCTACTCCTCTCCTCCTCCTCCTCCTCCCCTCCTCCCTCCTCCCTCCTCCCTCCTCCCTCCTCCCTCCCCCTCCCCCCCCCTTCCTCCTCCTGCTCCTCACTCCTCCTCCTCCTCCTCCTCCTCCTCCTCCTTCCTCCTCCTCCTCTCCTCCTCCTCCCCTCCTCCTCTCCTCCTCCTCCCTCCTCCTCCTCCTCCTCCTCCTCCTCCTCCTCCTCCTCCTCCTCCTCCCTCGTGCCCTGGCCTCTGCGGCCCGTCCTCTGCCGTGTTCACAGGTCGCCCGCCGCCTCAAAACGTCTCAGATTCGGCCTCCGAGGGTCTGTTGCGTCCTCACCGCCCGTCCTCAAGTCACGCTCTGACTGCACGTGCCGCCCCCCCCCCCCTGGGCCAAGGCAGGAGGACAGATACACAGCTCCTGGGCCCAGGATGGGTCTGGCCGGGGCAGTGGCCATGTGTGGATCTCGCCGCCCAGAAGGAGGAGGCCAGGGCTAAGATCCGGGCGTTGGGCTCTCCTCCCTGGGAGCTGGCGGAGCTGGAGGCGGCGCTGGAGCAGGGCAGGGCCGCGGGCCTGGAGGACGCGGAGCTGGAGGGAGTCCAGCGGCAGGTGGGTCAGGACGCAACCCCTCGGAGGTCAGAGTCAGAATCGGCGCTGGGACATCCCTGGTCGAAGGCTGGCTCAGTCTGGCTTGGCTCGGTCCCGCGCAGTCTGGTCGAATCTGGTCTGATCTGGCCTCATCCCGCTGAGCTCGGCATTGTCCCGGGCTCCATCGGGCCCGCTCTGGCTCGATGGCCCCCTGGTCGGGCCCAGCAGCCCGTGGTCGTTCCGACGATGACTTCCCAGGAGCTGCCTCCCCGGAGGTCCGCCGCTGCAGGAAAAATGCCACATCGCAGAGCGTCACGACTCGATCCGCGAGCGTCTTGGGGCCTGAAACCCGGCAGAAATGTTCGTTGTGCGAGAGTTCGGGAGGGGAAGCAACACACGGACGCAATGAATCGTCGATTCCCCGGAAAATATGGAAACTATGGGAATTGGGGGGAAGACGAAAACCCAGAATAGATTGGAGAAAATTGGGAATCCTGGGACTTGAGTGTAGTTATTCGTGTGCCCTTGGGCCTCTTGACGAGAGCAGCGCCAGGATCTGAGGGTCCCGAGGTGGGCGAGCTCCAGGCCAGGGCCGAGGCGCGCGAGCGGCTGGCCGAGGCCGCCCAGGGGCCGGACGAGGAGCGCTTCCGCCGGGCGGAGCAGCAGGCCGCGGCCGCCGGCCTCGAGGAGCAAGGCTGGACCTAAACTTACGTCGGGCCTGTCCCTCTACAGGGGGAGACTTTTCAAACATGGTCACAACATATTGTTGGGACTAGGTATGTTTTAAGCATTGTTTGACCATTCGGGTGTGTTTGTTTAAACGATGTTGAATTTGTTGTCAAAAAACCCCTGTAGGAGGACAGGCCCGACTTGAACCTAGACGCTGTTTTGCTGAACTTCGGCTGTGTCTTGTTTTTTTGTTGTCTTGGGAGGGAGGTGCAGGAGAACAGGTGGAGCAAAACGAAAAGAAAACGAACAACAACGTTTAGGTCCAGCCCTGTCGAGGAGCGCGACCGCGTCCCGTACCTTCTGCAGTTTGCGGCGGCCCTCGGTGAGGCCGAGCGCCTGCGGGCGGCGATCACCCTCGCGGAGGAGCTGGGCGGCTCCGCGGGCGAGCTGCACGCCCCCAGAAGATAGGGGCACGTGGCACCCCGCGGTGGCGGATGAGCGTGGGGGGGCGGGCGTGGGGGGGGTCGCGGGAGGTTCGCTGGTGGGTCACGGGCGGGTCGCGGGCGGGTCGCGGAGTGGGTCGCGGGGTGGTTCACGGGTGTGTCGCGGGCGGGTCGCGGGCGAGGACCACGACAACAACAAGCAACAAGCACCAACGAGCAGAATCCCGGCCGCGGATCCCCACTGCCCCACGCACCTAGGGATGGTGTAAGACCGTTCGGCCCCTTCACTATGAAGATGCCCAGTACTAGCGATTGCTCATCGGGACAAGATTTGTTGTCCTGCGGGGCCCATCGGACAACAGTTCTTGTCATGTTGGCAGCACCCCTTGCTCATTTGTCAGCTCTGGTTGTCCAAAAGCACAAGACTTGCTTACAACATGACAAGAAGCACCGTCATGACAGTTCCGGCGGACAGCAACACCCGTTCCCACTCGAACGAGCACCACTGTTGTGAGCATCTTGCCCACCGTTGGCCGTCCCCAGTCCCGTCGTGCAAAGGCGAGGGCGAGTGGCTGAGCAGGGCAAGGGAGGCGCTGCAGGTATCGGAGGAGAGGGACCACGTGCTGCGAGCGCTCTCGGACGCGATCGCCTTGGGAGACCTCCAGGCGCTGCGCGACGGCGTCCGGCAGGCGGAGTCCCTGGGCGTGCCGGCCCCGCGGCTGGGCGACGCCCGCGAGGCGCTGGCGCACGAGGAGGGCCGGGAGGCGGCCAGGAGGCAGATCCAGGAGGCCCTGAGCGCCAGGGACCTGGACGCGCTCCACGCAGCGCTCGGGAGGGGCCGGGAGGCAGGCCTCTGCCAGGCGGAGCTGGCCACGGCGGCCGCGATCCTCCACCGGGAGGGGCGCCGGGCGGCGGCGCTCGCCGCCATGAAGAAGAGGGCCGAGGCGGGGCGCATCAACACCGCTGCGCTGAAGAGGGCGGTCGACGAGAGCAGGGAGGCCGGCGTGGCGCCCGAAGAGATCGCGCGCTGCCACCTGGTGCTCGCGCTCGCGCTGCGCGAGGTGGCCACAGTGCGCGCTGCCGTCGAGGAGGCGGACGCTTGCGGCCTGGACGGCGGGGAGTTGGAGCGCGCGAGGTGCACGCTGGAGCTGCTGGAGGCGGTGCAGGACCAGTCTGTGCAGGGCCTGAAGGAGGCCATCGGCGGAGGCGAGTTCTGCGGCGTGGATCGGGCGCTGCTGGACCTGGCGAGGGACGAGCTCGCGCTCGCCGAGAGGAATAGGGGAACGAACAATAACATGAACATAAAGACTCGGAGGTCCGCGCGGATTTCTCGGTTCCGCGCCGGACCCCCTGGCGGCGCCTTCGGCGCCGCCCCTGGCGCGCTCCGCGCGCCAGGGAGCGGGGGGGTCCAGCGCCGGTCCGAGAAATCCGCGCGGACCTCCGAGTTTCTATGTTTATGTCACTCTTCGCTTCGCTAAGGAAGCAGGAGGCGCGGAGCCACCTGTCGCGGGCGCTGGGCACGCCAGAGGAGCGCGAGCTGAAGGCCGCCCTGGAGCACGGGCGGCGGGCGCAGCTGGACGAGGCCGAGCTGCGGGAGGTGCGGGCGGCCTACCACGCGGAGCGCCGCAAGGCCGCGGCCCGGCGCAACCTGGAGGACTCCTCCTTCTCCTCCTCCTCCTCCTCCTC